>CM036540.1:2115389-2182889 GCA_020745685.1 Tautogolabrus adspersus | reverse complement strand
AACTCACATGAGGGGCAGAGCACTGATACTGATCCTAGCTATCAGGTCATCAGACTGGGACCTGGTACTGATCCTAACTATCAGGTCATCAGACTGGGACCTGGTACTGATCCTAGCTAACAGGTCATCAGACTGGGACCTGGTACTGATCTTGGCTAACAGGTCATCAAACTGGGACCTGGTACTGATCCTAACTATCAGGTCATCAGACTGGGACCTGGTACTGATCCTAGCTAACAGGTCATCAGACTGGGACCTGGTACTGATCTTGGCTAACAGGTCATCAGACTAGGACCTGGTACTGATCCTAGCTAACAGGTCATCAGACTAGGACCTGGTACTGATCCTAGCTATCAGGTCATCAAACTGGGACCTGGTACTGATCCTAGCTAACAGGTCATCAAACTGGGACCTGGTACTGATCCGAGCTAACAGGTCATCAAACTGGGACCCGGTACTGATCCTAGCTATCAGGTCATCAAACTGGGACCCGGTACTGATCCTAGCTAACAGGTCATCAAACTGGGACCTGGTACTGATCCTAGCTAACAGGTCATCAGACTGGGACCTGGTACTGATCCTAGCTATCAGGTCATCAAACTGGGACCTGGTACTGATCCTAGCTATCAGGTCATCAAACTGGGACCTGGTACTGATCCTAGCTAACAGGTCATCAGACTGGGACCTGGTACTGATCCTAGCTAATAGGTCATCAAACTGGGACCTGGTACTGATCCTAGCTAACAGGTCATCAAACTGGGACCTGGTACTGATCCGAGCTAACAGGTCATCAAACTGGGACCCGGTACTGATCCTAGCTATCAGGTCATCAAACTGGGACCCGGTACTGATCCTAACTAACAGGTCATCAAACTGGGACCAGGTACTGATCCTAGCTAACAGGTCATCAAACTGGGACCTGGTACTGATCCTAGCTAACAGGTCATCAGACTGGGACCTGGTACTGATCCTAGCTATCAGGTCATCAGACTGGGACCTGGTACTGATCCTAGCTAACAGGTCATCAGACTGGGACCTGGTACTGATCCTAGCTAACAGGTCATCAGACTGGGACCTGGTACTGATCCTAGGTAATAGGTCATCAGACTGGGACCTGGTACTGATTCTAGCTAACAGGTCATCAGACTGGGACCTGGTACTGATCCTAGCTAACAGGTCATCAGACTGGGACCTGGTACTGATCCTAGGTAATAGGTCATCAGACTGGGACCTGGTACTGATTCTAGCTAACAGGTCATCAGACTGGGACCCGGTACTGATCCTAGCTATCAGGTCATCAGACAGGGACCTGGTCAGCCTCGAGGAGCTGGAAGCAGAAGTAATTTTCATTAGACACAGTTCTTGGAGGAGGGACGATAAGCTGTGTTTACATCTAGACGATGATATGAACCCAGACATCAAAACCTGTGATTAAGCAGAATAGTTGCAGATTGTGTTAAACCAATGCACACAAACGAACCTGCAGCTTTGCTTTTGATGTGAACACAGCTTCAGCCCAGGACTCGCTGCCTCGCAGGCTTTTTAAGATCTGAAACAGAAGTGTCTGTGAAGAAGAAAAGAGAACGCCGCATGAACTCTTTGCATTCAGGAAAAAGTTAAAAGGAGGTTGGACTGTGCTCCACTTTAGGAAACGATCCCACAGGATTTGACTGCTGGATTCCCAAAAGAGACAGAAAGTCAAGTGTAGAAATGATTCAGAGGAGAAGCAGAAGAAACTCTCCTGAGAGCTGCTCAAACAGGTTTATGATCTTACTGCTTCCTGACTCTGTTGGACCGCTGAACCGAACAATCAGACACGAAGAGGAGCTGAGAATCCTGAGCAATAAAATGTTCATATTTCTCAAAATATCAGTAATTATTTCTATCGGCCTCGATGTGACTGAGGCGTATATCTCCTGAATACTCCATAATTTCTGTATTTCCTGACCTTGAAATCCACTCTGCCTGTCTGTGTGATGTCCTGCACACAGCTCGGAGTACAGTGTTTTATCAACCATAATGGGGGCACCGACTTTTAAACTTCGATATTGTTCTAGTCAGAATCGAATGGCATCAGAACCTGTCTCAATTTTAGGAAGCAGAAATAGAAATCCTGTTGAGTCAACACTGGAAGATGACAACAAACTGCAGACAAACTCCTGCACGCTGTCGAAGCTGCACATATAAATCAGCAACGTTTCAGTACCGAATTTTAAATCTGTGCAGCTTACACAGACCGCTCTCTCTCTCTCTGTCTTTTTTTGTGTTAAATACATGGCTAAAGATCTGTCTTTTTTTCAAGCTTCATTACCTTTTGAATAAATAATGGAGATTGTGGCAGTTTTGAAAAAGTGTTGAACCTTTGGTTTTAGGAATGTTGGTGAATCTGTGGATAAATTCCTTCTTACTGTGTGTAGCCGTTAACGCTGGTATGTAAGGGTTGGATTTCCTGTTTTATAAACGTGGGTCTTTTTTTCCCCAAATGAGTTCATGAGGTTTATTTCAAGAACATACAAACAGTATCAAAACAATCACTGCTGTGAAGCGCAGTTTGAGTTGCATTCATTATTATTTATTTATTGAATTGGGGCATTGCACATTAATCAACATATCAGCAAATCACATCTATGTCAATATGCTGGAATTAGCAAAAAAGATACATTTCATCCATAGTCCTGTAAGGCAGGAACTAGAAGAAAACATAAAACAAATCTAAAACAACAGGACAGCACACAGAAGTTTCAATAAGTCTCAGAGTTCCCCAAAACATGTGTGTGAAGTGTCTTGTTCTAAATCCACTCTGATCCTGTATTTGATCATGCCTATAAACCCCTCTATTTCAGCCCTGCTCAGAACAGGCTGTTTCTGTGTCTGTAGCTTGTAAATGAGCTGTGTCTGACCACGCCCCTCTCTGGAAGGGCTTGGGTGGATCGGGCTTTCTCGCTCCATGTCCTATTGTTTACGGTGAGAAGGCAGACTCAGAGGGCAGAACAAACACCTAGCTGAGGGAGTGTCACCCACCTGGGGGAGGGGTTACTGCCCTTTGTGATGTCATGAAGGGAAAATCTCCAAACGGCCTGTTTGAGCACACATTTTCTGAAAAGTGGAGCAGGCAAAAAACGGACAGGATGGACTTTTCTCATCATTGGGGGGTTTGTAGACAGACTAGAGACACATATTAGAGTTAGAGAAACATGGGGAAGTGGATTTTACATAATATGTGATCTTTAAGGATGAAAAATACAGAAAGTTGGTGGCAGGGTTGAACAATGATTGTGAGGCAGCCTGCAAGATCTGCAAAAAAGCTTTTTAACTAGGGACAAAGGGAATAAAAGCCATTGACGTCCCACATGACACCTGAAGAGCTCCGACGCTACACAGTGCAAATACGTTTTTATTTATCTTTGTTTGGATCTTTAAAAAGAGTGTTGCAACCCGTTGTCTGAGCTTTGTCTGTAGAATCACTTTGAAAACATCAGCTGCAAAATTAAAACTCTTAATTAGTCCGTTCAAAGTATCAATCAGTGAGCCTCTGTTTCTGTAGAAGAAGCAGCGCTGCTCCATCAGCATGTGAAGGCTCTGAGCTGTTAGCACGCACGCCATAATGACAATAAAGACGTTCTGATTGGTCATGTGCAGTCTGTATGAAACAAAGGTAAAGATACACATTAGATGTTCAACTCCAACGTGAGGGATAGGTTTGGGTTGGATAGATTCTTTATTTTGTGACACCACTGATATTTTAAAGTGAAGGAATCTGCAAAAAGCATCATCGTGTTGAGTTTAATCTTCTGACAAACGGATGGAAAAAAGCTTCAAATGTCTTTCACAGCTGCAGCTCACCATAAATAAGAACACAAACGTTCCACCTGCAGAGACAAACTGAGTGTACGTCACTGAGTCTTCACTAAATCTGTGAAGATGAAGAGCGAACTTCTGTTATTACCAGAAAAAGTAAACACACACACACACACACACACACACACACACACACACACACACACACGCACACACACACACACGCACACACACACACACACACCGTCCAGGAGACAGAGTTATTGTTGTGATAGGTCCAAGGTCATCCATCTGTCCTAATATGTGTCCAACTAAGAACCAATTCAGGACCCATCAGTGGGATGGATGGAAGCTGTGTGTGTGTGTGTGTGTGTGTGTGTGTGTGTGTGTGTGTGTGTGTGTGTGTGCGTGTGTGTGTGTGTGTGTGTGTGCGTGTGTGTGCGTGTGCTGTCAGAGACTCAGTAGAAAAGCAGAGCTGACAGCAGAAGAAGCCATGATGTCCTTCATGGTCGACCCTCCTCTGCTTAATGTCAGCCTGTTAATGGATCCTGCGACAGGTCGGCTCCCCGGTCGCCTCCACCTGTCCCAGCTGCAAAACAAAGACTAACACAGGCATCACACAATCCTCCGAGCTGCTCTCACCGATGAAGATCAAGAGCAGCAAGGGAGAGAAACTTTGGAGGAAACATCTTTGTTAAACTCTGCAGACGAGGCTGCAGAAGAAAAGCACACGTTCAGGTACCAGCAGTGGCAAAATCACACAGAAGGACAGATTTGTGTTTAAAAACAGACTTGAGTAAAAGAAGTTCTGAGACGTGTTTCTGCAGTCGCAGCTCTGAAATGTCCTCACAGTCTCAAAGTGGAAAGTGTCCCTTTGAAGGACGTTTCTGTTTGTGTGAAAAGTGAACTGAAGCTCAACTCATATTTGGAGGAACTGAAATCATTCTCGATTCAAATCAAAGAAAATCAGAGAAAAAATAATGAACGTTCTCTTTGTTCCTATTTGTGAATCAGATTCTCTGCTCTGAATCTTCACATTCACAGGACGCTTCTGCTCCACGCTCCAGCTTCCCTAAACGTCTGATTGTCTTGCTCCCAGTTTCCTCCCAGGACGACTGTCCAGTGACCTGAACGAGACACCAAGGAATCACATTTTATATCAGTTACTGTTCAAACATGAAGTCAAACAGTCTTTATGAAGGGAAGGTGAACTGCTCTGCATGACGGAAATTGTCATAGGCTCAAAATATGTCAACCAATCTGCGCCTGCCGCTGCATCCTCCCCCCGCCCCCTGCTCTTAGAGCCAATGGCAGCCCAATCTAATGATCTTAGTTTGTCATGAGATTATTTTGCATTTTGTTTTTGGAATTTGGCAGCTGCTGAGTTGTTTCTTTTATGTAACGTTTGAACAGGGGGGTGCCGTTATTGCTCCACGTCTAAAGCAGCACAAGAGCTTGCGCCGACATTGACACACAACGATGCAAAATTTTAAAAATCAACCCGTGAACGCATTTAAGTTCAAGTAAGAAGCCTCTTTAAAAATACTAAGGAGTACTGTAGATACTTGTGTTTAGATGTATGAAGGAGTGTATTAGGCATGGAAGTGTGTTCTTACATTGTGTCCTTACAGCATGCAAGCATAAGATATCGTGTCACATCCCCCATCGTCCGACACTCTGCATCCGTTAAATATTTACTCCCCCACTCTGTCAATTTTAGTTTCCCCTTGTAAACAGTGTGACATTTAGCGCTTTTATTTTGAAGTTGGACAAACTGAAGTGTGGTGCTTTGTATTGACAAGCTTTTATCTAAAATCACGTCTTGTCAATAAACCTCTTGCAGGAGATGAATAGTTTTCCTCCGGTGTTGACACAAGTCAAAGATCGACATGTTAATCATGGATGTGGATTTTATTAAAGCTCCACTATCTCCGCTTTGTAAAACAAGCTCTGCTGAGTGAGAAAAGTGAAAAAAAACAAAGGAGAAGTTTTCCTGTTAGATGCTGCCAGTGCCTTGTAGATTCGTCCTTCCTTGTTCCTCGTCCTTGTCTATGCCAGTGACAGAAATGAAAATGGTGCGCTCGCATCGCACTGTTCCGCGCTGAGTTGTTTTCTGGGACTTTTAGGAAACTCAGATAGGAATCAGTTGAATCTGGCTGATGTTGTTGCTGACGCTTGCTTGTGTCGCATGTTGATAGGACCACAGACGTAAAATATGAAAGTTTGAAGCCTGAGTGACGTCACCCGTCTGTTCCTGCAGGGGGCGCTGGAGTCCCATCGATGGCGGTCTCCATGCTGGAAATGCTGTCTCAGCCTAACTTTCAGTCAACCTAACGACAGGCTGAGAGCTGGAGCTGAGGCGGGTTTTAAGCCTCCTGACAAACTATTACACCGCGCCCACCTGTCAATCAGGTCAGCTACACGCCTTATTGTGAATAACTCTTATCCTTCATCAAATCAAAACTGATGAGTCATCAAAACATTCACCCCCCGTACAGTGTGTGTCGATCGAGACATGAGCTAATCAGACCTGTTTGGTTTTTTGTACCAGGCTGTAAACATGTTAATGTCTGCTGTAAAAACAGGCTTTTTGAATGGGTGTGTATGTGACTTCCTGTGCTTCTGCAGCCAGCCTCAAGTGGACACTCAAGGAACTGCAGTATTTTGCACTTCAGCATCACCTTCATTTTTTGGAGGTTGCTGCTTGGTTAGGTTACGCGTTATACTGACAGGTACTGCTGCATTGTCAGAGTTGTCTGGTTGAGACTGAAATAAATCTTGTTTATGTTCAACAAACACAGAGATAAAGGAATTCACTGTCACTTTGGGAGATTAATCCAAATGCACAAGGCTTCTTTGAAAAACTGTTTCCAGGGACCAAGTTTGAACGAGGTCAGCGATGAAATGGGTCAAATACATTCAGTGTGTTCTCAAACAATCAGCCTCTTCATCTAAAGACCAAAATGTTTTCCAATAATGACGTCTGATTGCACTAGCTCTCACATTTACTCTGCTGTTAATGGAGCTCGCAGGTGTTAATGATCTCCAATACAATTATTCTCTTCGATGAGATCAGGCTGCTCTTATTGTGCAGCGTTACTAATGTTCACTCTCTAAATGACGACATGTGCAAAAACAGTTAAACAGACTGTAACGTCTGCAGCAGGTAAACAGACTTTAACGTCTGCAGCAGGTAAACAGACTGTAACGTCTGCAGCAGGTAAACAGACTGTAACGTCTGCAGCAGGTAAACAGACTGTAACGTCTGCAGCAGGTAAACAGACTGTAACGTCTGCAGCAGGTAAACAGACTGTAACATCTGCAGCAGGTAAACAGACTGTAACGTCTGCAGCAGGTAAACAGACTGTAACGTCTGCAGCAGGTAAACAGACTGTAACGTCTGCAGCAGGTAAACAGACTGTAACGTCTGCAGCAGGTAAACAGGCTGTAACGTCTGCAGCAGGTAAACAGGCTGTAACGTCTGCAGCAGGTAAACAGACTGTAACGTCTGCAGCAGGTAAACAGGCTGTAACGTCTGCAGCAGGTAAACAGGACTGTAACGTCTGCAGCAGGTAAACAGACTGTAACGTCTGCAGCAGGTAAACAGACTGTAACGTCTGCAGCAGGTAAACAGACTGTAACGTCTGCAGCAGGTAAACAGACTGTAACGTCTGCAGCAGGTAAACAGACTGTAACGTCTGCAGCAGGTAAACAGGACTGTAACGTCTGCAGCAGGTAAACAGACTGTAACGTCTGCAGCAGGTAAACAGACTGTAACGTCTGCAGCAGGTAAACAGGCTGTAACGTCTGCAGCAGGTAAACAGGCTGTAACGTCTGCAGCAGGTAAACAGACTGTAACGTCTGCAGCAGGTAAACAGGCTGTAACGTCTGCAGCAGGTAAACAGACCTTAACGTCTGCAGCAGGTAAACAGACTGTAACGTCTGCAGCAGGTAAACAGGCTGTAACGTCTGCAGCAGGTAAACAGACTGTAACGTCTGCAGCAGGTAAACAGACTTTAACGTCTGCAGCAGGTAAACAGACTGTAACGTCTGCAGCAGGTAACAGGCTGTAACGTCTGCAGCAGGTAAACAGACTGTAACGTCTGCAGCAGGTAAACAGACTGTAACGTCTGCAGCAGGTAAACAGACCTTAACGTCTGCAGCAGGTAAACAGACTGTAACGTCTGCAGCAGGTAAACAGACTGTAACGTCTGCAGCAGGTAAACAGACTGTAACGTCTGCAGCAGGTAAACAGACTGTAACGTCTGCAGCAGGTAAACAGACTGTAACGTCTGCAGCAGGTAAACAGACTGTAATGTCTGCAGCAGGTAAACGGACTGTAACGTCTGCAGCAGGTAAACAGACTGTAACGTCTGCAGCAGGTAAACGGACTTTAACGTCTGCAGCAGGTAAACAGACTGTAACGTCTGCAGCAGGTAAACGGACTTTAACGTCTGCAGCAGGTAAACAGACTGTAACGTCTGCAGCAGGTAAACGGACTGTAACGTCTGCAGCAGGTAAACGGACTTTAACGTCTGCAGCAGGTAAACAGACTTTAACGTCTGCAGCAGGTAAACTGACTGTAACGTCTGCAGCAGGTAAACGGACTTTAACGTCTGCAGCAGGTAAACAGACTGTAACGTCTGCAGCAGGTAAACAGACTGTAACGTCTGCAGCAGGTAAACAGACTTTAACGTCTGCAGCAGGTAAACAGACTGTAACGTCTGCAGCAGGTAAACGGACTTTAACGTCTGCAGCAGGTAAACAGACTGTAACGTCTGCAGCAGGTAAACAGACTGTAACGTCTGCAGCAGGTAAACGGACTTTAACGTCTGCAGCAGGAAAACAGACTGTAACGTCTGCAGCAGGTAAACAGACTGTAACGTCTGCAGCAGGTAAACAGACTGTAAGTCTGCAGCAGGTAAACAGGCTGTAACGTCTGCAGCAGGTAAACATACTGTAACGTCTGCAGCAGGTAAACAGACAGTAACGTCTGCAGCAGGTAAACAGGCTGTAACGTCTGCAGCAGGTAAACAGACTGTAAGTCTGCAGCAGGTAAACAGACTGTAACGTCTGCAGCAGGTAACAGACTGTAACGTCTGCAGCAGGTAAACAGACTTTAACGTCTGCAGCAGGTAAACAGACTGTAACGTCTGCAGCAGGTAAACGGACTTTAACGTCTGCAGCAGGTAAACAGACTGTAACGTCTGCAGCAGGTAAACAGACTGTAACGTCTGCAGCAGGTAAACAGACTGTAACGTCTGCAGCAGGTAAACAGACTGTAACGTCTGCAGCAGGTAAACAGGCTGTAACGTCTGCAGCAGGTAAACAGACTGTAACGTCTGCAGCAGGTAAACAGACTGTAACGTCTGCAGCAGGTAAACAGACTGTAACGTCTGCAGCAGGTAAACAGACTGTAACGTCTGCAGCAGGTAAACAGGCTGTAACGTCTGCAGCAGGTAAACAGGCTGTAACGTCTGCAGCAGGTAAACAGACTGTAACGTCTGCAGCAGGTAAACAGACTGTAACGTCTGCAGCAGGTAAACAGACTGTAACGTCTGCAGCAGGTAAACAGACTTTAACGTCTGCAGCAGGTAAACAGACTGTAACGTCTGCAGCAGGTAAACAGGACTGTAACGTCTGCAGCAGGTAAACAGACTGTAACGTCTGCAGCAGGTAAACAGACTGTAACGTCTGCAGCAGGTAAACAGACTGTAACGTCTGCAGCAGGTAAACAGACTGTAACGTCTGCAGCAGGTAAACAGACTGTAACGTCTGCAGCAGGTAAACAGACTGTAATGTCAGCAGCAGGTAAACGGACTTTAACGTCTGCAGCAGGTAAACAGACTGTAATGTCTGCAGCAGGTAAACGGACTTTAACGTCTGCAGCAGGTAAACAGACTGTAACGTCTGCAGCTGGTAAACGGACTTTAACGTCTGCAGCAGGTAAACAGACTGTACGTCTGCAGCAGGTAAACGGACTTTAACGTCTGCAGCAGGTAAACAGACTGTAACGTCTGCAGCAGGTAACAGACTGTAACGTCTGCAGCAGGTAAACGGACTTTAACGTCTGCAGCAGGTAAACAGACTGTAATGTCTGCAGCAGGTAAACGGACTTTAACGTCTGCAGCAGGTAAACAGACTGTAATGTCTGCAGCAGGTAAACGGACTTTAACGTCTGCAGCAGGTAAACAGACTGTAACGTCTGCAGCAGGTAAACAGACTGTAACGTCTGCAGCAGGTAAACGGACTTTAACGTCTGCAGCAGGTAAACAGACTGTAATGTCTGCAGCAGGTAAACGGACTTTAACGTCTGCAGCAGGTAAACAGACTGTAACGTCTGCAGCAGGTAAACAGACTGTAACGTCTGCAGCAGGTAAACAGGCTGTAACGTCTGCAGCAGGTAAACAGACTGTAATGCCTGCAGCAGGTAAACAGGCTGTAGCGTCTGCAGCAGGTAAACAGACTGTAACGTCTGCAGCAGGTAAACAGACTGTAACGTCTGCAGCAGGTAAACGGGCTGTAACGTCTGCAGCAGGTAAACAGACTGTAACGTCTGCAGCAGGTAAACGGACTGTAACGTCTGCAGCAGGTAAACGGGCTGTAACGTCTGCAGCAGGTAAACAGACTGTAACGTCTGCAGCAGGTAAACAGACTGTAACGTCTGCAGCAGGTAAACGGACTGTAACGTCTGCAGCAGGTAAACGGGCTGTAACGTCTGCAGCAGGTAAACAGACTGTGACGTCTGCAGCAGGTAAACAGACTGTAACGTCTGCAGCAGGTAAACAGACTGTAACGTCTGCAGCAGGTAAACAGACTGTAACGTCTGCAGCAGGTAAACAGGCTGTAACGTCTGCAGCAGGTAAACAGACTGTAACGTCTGCAGCAGGTAAACAGACTGTAACATCTGCAGCAGGTAAACAGACTGTAACATCTGCAGCAGGTAAACAGACTGTAACGTCTGCAGCAGGTAAACAGACTGTAACATCTGCAGCAGGTAAACAGACTGTAACATCTGCAGCAGGTAAACAGACTGTAACGTCTGCAGCAGGTAAACAGACTGTAACGTCTGCAGCAGGTAAACAGGCTGTAACGTCTGCAGCAGGTAAACAGACTGTAACGTCTGCAGCAGGTAAACAGACTGTAACGTCTGGAGCAGGTAAACAGGATGTAACGTCTGCAGCAGGTAAACAGACTGTAACGTCTGCAGCAGGTAAACAGACTGTAACGTCTGCAGCAGGTAAACAGGCTGTAACGTCTGCAGCAGGTAAACAGGCTGTAACGTCTGCAGCAGGTAAACAGAGTGTAACGTCTGCAGCAGGTAAACAGACTGTAACGTCTGCAGCAGGTAAACAGACTGTAACGTCTGCAGCAGGTAAACAGACTGTAACGTCTGCAGCAGGTAAACAGACTGTAACGTCTGCAGCAGGTAAACAGACTGTAACGTCTGCAGCAGGTAAACAGACTGTAACGTCTGCAGCAGGTAAACAGACTGTAACGTCTGCAGCAGGTAAACAGACTGTAACGTCTGGAGCAGGTAAACAGACTGTAACGTCTGCAGCAGGTAAACAGACTGTAACGTCTGCAGCAGGTAAACAGACTGTAACGTCTGCAGCAGGTAAACAGGCTGTAACGTCTGCAGCAGGTAAACAGGCTGTAACGTCTGCAGCAGGTAAACAGGCTGTAACGTCTGCAGCAGGTAAACAGACTGTAACGTCTGCAGCAGGTAAACAGACTGTAACGTCTGCAGCAGGTAAACAGGCTGTAACGTCTGCAGCAGGTAAACAGACTGTAACGTCTGGAGCAGGTAAACAGACTGTAACGTCTGCAGCAGGTAAACAGGCTGTAACGTCTGCAGCAGGTAAACAGACTGTAACGTCTGCAGCAGGTAAACAGACTGTAACGTCTGCAGCAGGTAAACAGACTGTAACGTCTGCAGCAGGTAAACAGGCTGTAACGTCTGCAGCAGGTAAACAGGCTGTAACGTCTGCAGCAGGTAAACAGACTGTAACGTCTGCAGCAGGTAAACAGACTGTAACGTCTGCAGCAGGTAAACAGACTGTAACGTCTGCAGCAGGTAAACAGACTGTAATGTCTGCAGCAGGTAAACAGACTGTAAGGTCTGCAGCAGGTAAACAGAATGTAACGTCTGCAGCAGGTAAACAGACTGTAACGTCTGGAGCAGGTAAACAGAATGTAACGTCTGCAGCAGGTAAACAGACTGTAACGTCTGCAGCAGGTAAACAGGCTGTAACGTCTGCAGCAGGTAAACAGACTGTAACGTCTGCAGCAGGTAAACAGGCTGTAACGTCTGCAGCAGGTAAACAGGATGTAACGTCTGCAGCAGGTAAACAGGCTGTAACGTCTGCAGCAGGTAAACAGGCTGTAACATCTGCAGCAGGTAAACAGACTGTAACGTCTGCAGCAGGTAAACAGGCTGTAACGTCTGCAGCAGGTAAACAGGCTGTAACGTCTGCAGCAGGTAAACAGGCTGTAACGTCTGCAGCAGGTAAACAGACTGTAACGTCTGCAGCAGGTAAACAGACTGTAACGTCTGCAGCAGGTAAACAGGCTGTAACATCTGCAGCAGGTAAACAGACTGTAACGTCTGGAGCAGGTAAACAGGCTGTAACGTCTGCAGCAGGTAAACAGGTTGTAACGTCTGCAGCAGGTAAACAGACTGTAACGTCTGCAGCAGGTAAACAGACTGTAACGTCTGCAGCAGGTAAACAGACTGTAACGTCTGCAGCAGGTAAACAGACTGTAACGTCTGCAGCAGGTAAACAGACTGTAACGTCTGCAGCAGGTAAACAGACTTTAACGTCTGCAGCAGGTAAACAGGCTGTAACGTCTGCAGCAGGTAAACAGACTGTAACGTCTGCAGCAGGTAAACAGGCTGTAACGTCTGCAGCAGGTAAACAGACTGTAACGTCTGCAGCAGGTAAACAGACTGTAACGTCTGCAGCAGGTAAACAGGCTGTAACGTCTGCAGCAGGTAAACAGGCTGTAACGTCTGCAGCAGGTAAACAGACTGTAACGTCTGCAGCAGGTAAACAGACTGTAACGTCTGCAGCAGGTAAACAGGCTGTAACGTCTGCAGCAGGTAAACAGACTGTGACGTCTGCAGCAGGTAAACAGACTGTAACGTCTGCAGCAGGTAAACAGACTGTAACGTCTGCAGCAGGTAAACAGACTGTAACGTCTGCATCAGGTAAACAGACTGTAACGTCTGCAGCAGGTAAACAGGCTGTAACGTCTGCAGCAGGTAAACAGGCTGTAACGTCTGCAGCAGGTAAACAAACTGTAACGTCTGCAGCAGGTAAACAGACTGTAACGTCTGCAGCAGGTAAACAGGCTGTAACGTCTGCAGCAGGTAAATAGGCTGTAACGTCAGCAACATAATGGCTTGAAGGATCAAAGTGGTTCCACTCTAAGTTGTTGACAGGCTCAGGTTGTTATTCTAAGTGGTTGCTTGATGTTGCTGAATTAGTAAAGATAAGATAAACCTTTATTTTACCAACAACGGAGACATTTACAGAGTTACAGCAGCAACGAGCAAGGATAGCATAAAAAAGAGCACATGGTATATATTTAAAGGCAGGGTTGGTAATTTTCTCCAGATCCACTTTTTAAGATTTTGGTTGAAATTGTCTTTAGGTCCTGACAGACATTAATAACTCATGTGCTCTGAAAAAGGAACAAAGAAAATCCGTCATCTGTAGCAGTTG
This sequence comes from Tautogolabrus adspersus, assembly GCA_020745685.1. Classification (NCBI taxonomy): domain Eukaryota; kingdom Metazoa; phylum Chordata; class Actinopteri; order Labriformes; family Labridae; genus Tautogolabrus; species Tautogolabrus adspersus. The sequence goes on along the minus strand of CM036540.1, from coordinate 2,169,363 downwards.
TAAACCTGTAAAAACTTCGACCAATGTCTGCCACGAGGTACCAATCTGATGAACCAATCACGCCTCCCTGTCTCCCTGCTCGTTCTCTACACCTTGCGTGCACGAGCCCACACTCAAAGCACGTCACTGATGACAGAGTTTATACTGTGAGTTTACTTACTGCTGAATGAGACATGAGAAGACGTAGTTTCTACACAATGCAAGCGATGAGCTGAGATGTCCACTTCTGGAGCAACGGCACTCGTGCATGTAAGTGAGGGGCGTGGCTTTTGAGGGACCACAGAGGGGAGGGGGTGGCTGCAGACGGAGCACTGAGGGAATGCTACTTTCAGAATCATGCCAGTTTTCCAAAATTACCAACCCTGCCTTTGAACTTTCCAAAAGTTGAGGAGCCGAAACAGAAGTGTGACCTGCCGAGGGACTGCAGATGTAAACTTGCTCTGAGCTAACTCTGGTACAATGAATTGAATATGTTGTACATGGTCCCTTTACAAATAATCAAGTTAAAAAACAGACAAAAACAAAAGCAGTCTGAACTTTCACAGTTATAGAGAAAAAACACAGTGTACAGAAAGTTGGACTTTATTATTGCACCAAATAAGTTCCTTATTTTATTGTATCAGAGGGTTAGGTTTGGGTTCATATGATAGATATGGTAATATAACAATATTGCACGAATGGTGGGAGTTAATTGTGTCCGGCTTTTTTTTTTGTGATCTACTGGGAGCAGGCTTGGTCAAAGAGTCTGACTGCAGCAGGAAGGAAGGACCTGCGGTGTCTCTCCTTCACACACTGCTCCTTCAGCCTGAAGGAGCTGCTCAGTGCTGTTACTGCACCGTGCGGGGGGACGACATTCTCCATCAGAGGTGAGAGCTTTGCCATAAGATGAAAAAGTGTAAAAACGTTTTGGGTGCTCCTGGAAAAAGGGGAAAATGTTACTAAACAAAAGAGGGGGGGATACATTTTTCAACAGTACAATAAAAGAACAAGTGTCGATAGGTCTGTAAGAAAGAAAAGCCGCCCACAGAAAACATGAAACATGGAACAACACAGGCAAAGGTCGACCAGCAGCATTAGTCAAACAATGACCTCACAAAGGTCCGTTTTCACAGGCTTCAGCCGCTCCACAAATGGAGGTTGGTGCTCTCAGAGAAGGACCTGACACGTTCCTTCTCTCAGGCAGGATCCAAAGAAAGAAAGGGAGCATGTTTTGAAGCACTGCGTCTTCCTCAGAGTCAAACAGTACAGGTACAGATATGAAACAGCTCAACACTCTTAAGTGACTCGTGTGCTCCAGAACTCTCCTTGTGAGAAATGCAATAAACACAAGTGTCTTTGTAAAGGCGTGTAAGAAAGAGGAAGCGGCCCACAGAAAACATGAAAAATCAGAATCATCTTTTAAACCCTGAAATCTTCAACGTGTTTGGTTCATTTGATCGCTCCTCAACTTGTTTCACCCGTCTCGTCTTTCTCTGACTCCTGTGGCTGCCTAACAGGCCACTGATAATAGGCCTTTCAATAAAGTAGAGGCCCAATAAAACATACGCCACAGATCCAAAATAATCATTTTAACCATAAAGTTACACAATCACACAAACACAGCCATGGAGGCAGAGGTGTAGACCAGCTGCTCCTGTGTTTGAGGCAGCATCAGTCAAACAAAGGTCTGTTTTCACAGGGTTAAATTGGGTGTGAGTGTCTCGCTCTTCTCTCCTCAATGACACTTTGATGTGAGAAGTCCTAAAGGTAAATCTCAATGCCTTCTTTCTCCTGAGGCCATAAAGTTGTCTGAGAGTTGTCAGGTTTCCTCTCTGTGTCCCGTAGTTGTAGGTGAGCTTTCTGTTTGATCTTCAGTGCTGCTCCGGCTCATAATGACCTAACCGCACACGGTGAAGGTCCTATTCAAACTCTATTCAAATCACTGTGCTGGAGCCTGCTCTGTGGCTTTTTGTGAGGCTAGGGAATTTGCAGCGTGACCGGCGGCCGGTGCTCGGGGAGCGTCTGCAGCTTCAAACTGAGTTATGAGTTTATTTCATGTTGGGCCTTTACAGTCCTGGAGAGGAGAATAAAACTTGTACAGAGAGTCGTAGCTCCCGGCAGCAATGTTCCACTCCAGGAAGCTATACCACAGCAGTTATGCAGATACAAGTCTTCTCATGTGTGTCAGTGTATTTTTAATAATGTGTCATCTCACAGGAGGGACAGACAGGCAGGGTGAATCATGCTCCATCTTCAGTAAACGTATAGGAAGAGACTAATAACAAAAGAGAGACAGAGAAAGTGTTTGTGCTGCTTCCTCTCTCTTAATCCTCTCTCTCAGTGAAAGCTCCTTGAAGCTACTAATCATGGATGCATGAGTAGCATGCATAGCATTCGCCCCGCTCCAACTGACAGATGGAAATATATGACCCTGGGAAAGGCAAGGGCACACCCGACCAGAGAGAAACACTCTTCACTGCCTCTGCTTTCCTTCCCAGACCTCGTCTTTCCTCTGCAGCGTCAGCTCTTTGAACTCACTCTGTCATTATGGCTTTGTGTTTGATGGAAATACTAAAAATACAAGCTATTCATCACACTGTCTTTGTGTGAACACTGTTACGCAGAAGGGTTTTAATGAATGGAGTAATCACTCAACTTTAAATCAACAATGAACAAACCAGAGGGCTGGATCCTGTCCTCAGAGGGAGGGGTGTCATGAGGACAAAGATTTGGTCCAGTTGGACTTCCTGAAACACTCTTTAAAGATCTGTATGAGGGTTTCTTTCCAGTACGCTGCGGTGTGGAGCTCATCCTGTGTCACATGGGAATCTAAAATATACCAAACATCCTCAGAACAAACCCTGATCGTCTCCTAAACGGACTGTTTTATTTCATTTAAAAACACAGTTGCAGCTCTGTCGAGTTAAAGAGTTCTCGGTTAGTTTTAAATTAAAGTTATCAATTAAAGAAAATCTTCAAGGCATGATCACAAACAAACACAACATCATCTCTGTGTGCAGTTAGAATCAGGCTCAGCACCTAAAAACTCAAACTAAATACTTTTCACAGCCGTTGTTGACGCTGTTCACCTTAATCTGTATGAAACATGGACGTAGTCTCAGTGATGTCACCTGAGACAGTTTGAAGCCGATGATGGAGGTTGAAATGTTGGAGTTACTGTCAGACCAAGAGGTGGTGCTGAGGCGGGTCTTAAATGATCCACCTGTCAATCAAATCAGCCAATATCCTAAATATGTAAATGTGTTGTTGGTGTGGCTCCGTCTTATTTCCAAGAAATGTGCACACAAGCTACAGAGCTGGAAACATGGCTGACGCTCTCTTCATTAAAAAAAAACTCCAGTCGAGATTCTTCATCTCAATAATTTACTGAAAGTTTTCCCCTTGTTGTTACAGAGCCAAAAAAATATACAAAACTACAAATAAACTAAATGTAAAGGCAGTGTGCTAACGTAGCTCCACAGCTTCCAATAATACCCTCTTCCTACATCCACATCTGCCTCTTGGCTTCATTAAAAGTTCATCTCTGTTGTCGCCGAGTTTTCCTGTTCCTCACTATAAATCCTTAACTCTCTTGAGAAGCAGCTTCATTTAGTTTCATTGCTGCGTCATTGGGCTGCATGGTCTAGACGAAAAGGAACTGGGCTGAATAAAAAAATAAAAAAATAAATAGATACGGTGAGAATGCGATATTCCCCGCTGAGATTAACTGATGCTGAAAATGAGAATCCATATTCAGCTGTTAGGGAGGCTCTGATGTCTTCATTTTGAACATACTTTCATTCTTTTGTTCAGAGTGTGTCAGGAGAACAGGGAGGACGAATTATCTCACGTATTGATCAGAAACTTCCCCCTGTTCTAAAGCTTCCGGATGAATCTGTTGACTCTTTAATTGAATCATTTGTCGGGGCTCGGGTCCTCTGGCAGCGGGTGTTTCCAGGGCCTGCTTTGCATTCTCTCTCTGCTTATTGACATCTGCTCGGCCTGCAGCAGCCGGCTGAATGCTAAGAGGATTAAAAAGTTTGAGAGAGGAGGAGGAGGAGACAGAGGAGAGGAAGGCACACATCCTGCTCTCAGCCTGTATTACCTGTCGCTGCTTATAGGCTGTACATCAGCTTACAGCGCTGATTAGACTGTGTACAGTGGAGGGCTGAATGAGGGGAAACTGAAGCAGCTGTTTGATCCTCACAGAGTCACGGAAGGGGACTTCATCACGTATACAGACTGTGCTGTGACAAACTCAAACAATCCTATTAAGATATTTTGTGATCAAAATGCTTCACAGCGTGAAAATGATGTGACGACCCTGGAGAGGGAGCTCCTAGTGACCTGCAGAGAAAAACAAGCGGCTCACTTTGGTTTTATGGAGCTCTAAAGTGACTCTCAGCTCGTTGTTTGGCTGTCCGGCTGAAACTTGAAGGTTCAGGTTCATTTAACGGCCCTGAGAGAGTCATTACAGCCACAGCAGGCAGCTGGTTTCAAAGACTGAGCTTTACAAACCCACTGTACACCTCCTGCTCTGCAGCAAACTGCAGACAGAAACCTCTCTCAGCCACAAACTGCAACTTGATTTAACCGAGAGGAGGTCTACGTCTGACTTTTCTTTCCTTCTACAGGTGAAATAAAGCAGTGTGGCCTACTGGTTTAAATATGGCTCTGTACTTGGCGCACTATATGAGAAAAAATGAGGTAATTCACAATTCCATTTTAATAATGAGAGGAAGTGTGATTAAATCAATTGATATGAAAGCGTTATGATCTCTCACACCGTGTCCTAACAGCACCAGAGCGTTATATAACACGTCACATTGCGCATAATCGCACGCTCGCTGTCCACGCTGCATCCGTTAAATATCTTAATTCTTTGCTCTGTGGATTTTCAGCTTCCCCTTGCAAACAGTATGACATCTAGTGCTTTTATTTTGAAGGTGAACAAACTGAAGTGTGGTGCTTTTATTTTGAAGGTGAACAAACTGTAGTGTGGTGCTTTTATTTTGAAGGTGAACAAACTGTAGTGTGGTGCTTTTATTTTGAAGGTGAACAAACCGAAGTGTGGTGCTTTTATTTTGAAGGTGAACAAACTGTAGTGTGGTGCTTTTATTTTGAAGGTGAACAAACTGAAGTGTGGTGCTTTTATTTTGAAGGTGGACAAACTGAAGTGTGGTGCTTTTATTTTGAAGGAGGATAAACTGAAGTGTGGTGCTTTTATTTTGAAGGTGGACAAACTGAAGTGTGGTGCTGTCATTTTGAAGGTGGACAAACTGAAGTGTGGTGCTTTTATTTTGAAGGTGGACAAACTGAAGTGTGGTGCTTTGTATTGACGAGCTGTTGACTCAAATCACAATCATGAGGTGAGCTGAATAAAGTTTATCTCCGGTGTTGTTGCCACAGGTCAAAGGTCAACATTTCAATCATGATGTGGATATTATTAATGCACCGTTTGCTCCACTTTGTAAAACAAGCTAACAAGCTCTAATGAGTAAGGAAAGCGAGTGTCAGCGCCGTGTAGAGCCCCCTCCTTCCTCGTCCGTCTACGCGAGTGACGGAGAGGAAAATAGAAACGATGCGAAGTGTAGCGCTGATTCGTGCAGCAGTTAAAACACTCCAAGAAACAATAGAGTGAGGCTGATTCGAAGCTTGATCCAAAGGCAACTGGACAGGTTGACAGATCTTGAAAATGAGGCTGATGTTGTCGCTGACGCTCGCACCCTCGCATTGCGTGCTGTTAGAACCCTCTGTCACTGTAAACTGAGACGACATTCATGTTTATATCGTCTATGGTTCCACCCTGCCGGCTCTGACGATACACATCCCCACCGTCTCCCCTCTGATACTACCTCCAAAGGCAGACCAGGGTCAGGAGCCTCTACCCCACAGCTCGTCAATATGCTGCTTTGAGCTGTCAGTATGTGACGATACTTAAGGTTTAAGGGACAATGAGTAACTTTAATACTTTGTACTTATTGAAGCCTGAACGTGAGCCGGCTGCAGCTGGATTACAACGTTAACTACCTTTTAACTCCTGACAGAAGGAGACTTTCTCCAAAAGCTTGAATGCGTAGTAATACTTTGAAGCATTAAAGGACGATATATTTCACGTGGTTGTTATTCTGCCCAAACATCAGGCCCGCCCCTGAAAGGTCGAGTGAAAAGGCCCTTCCTGATCTGATTTGATTAATAAATACATGCAAGTTAGCGCTAGCCTCCTCGCTTACATCAACCTCCTCTGCATGTCTCCAATCAGCTTTTAGACCTGCTGCTCCTTTGGCTATATCAGTCTGACATTACTGACCTAAAGCCTGGTTTATACTCCTGGGTCAAATCAACGCCGTAGCTACGCAGTAGTAACCCACGCCACTATGAGCACTACATACTTGTGCATGTCTGCCTGGTTCTGCAATACTCCGCGTACAAACAGTGGGCAGTGTTATTTCTATGTTATATCGCCAGTTTTGGGTTCCTTCCAAATCCTCTGCATGTTTGTGTTCAGGAAACCATGGCAACTGAAACCAAGTGTATAATGTCGGAGTAAGAGATGATAAATATGCAGCAGCAGTTGATTGTATCGGCTTGTCGCGTTCGTCCTTCAGCAGAATTTAGAAAACGCAGAAATGTTTTGAATGCAGGAAATATGATGCTATCCAGCGGGCCAATCACAGGGCTTGCAGTTGCGTCGTTAAGTGGAATGGGCCCCGCCCACAACATTAACGTCACGAAAACCGCTTTAAGAAGAAAGTTACGAAATGTTACATGTAGGATGGACAATGTTTTTCGCTAACCTTTATAGACCCCCCCGTGCAGCTGGGCCCCAGAAAACTTCCCCCCCCGATGGGCGGCGGTGCCTCACATTTCTTGCACAGAGAGATATCCGTTTAAATATGATAATTATGTGAAACAAAAACCTCCTTTATTTAAATCCATATTTCTTTTACACTTCAGCAGGTTAATAGTCTACATATTCTCACATGTTCTGTGTGTGACCTGTAATCGCCTCCCTCTGCAGAATAAACCTCTTCCACTGACGCCGCGCTTGGCTGCACCCCTCGCCGCGCACACCTGAGGAGGCCTGGGAGCAGAGACTTCAGAAATATGTGCAGTGAAAGAGAAAAATTCATAATGGAGGTGATGCTTCCTGGTAATAAAGTGAGTGCAGTGGAGGTGGTAATAACTCCTGACCCTATTAAATTAATTAAGCCACAGCTTATCATAATGGAGGTATGGAGAGAGAGAGGGGGGGGACTGCGGTAGGAGTCCCTCTGAAAGCCGCTCGCTGATGAGGCTGGAGGGTAGGCACACCGAACATTCGCATAACTTATTAAATTAGCGCCGGCCTCCACGGGATGCACAATAATTGTCCTCCATGTCATTAAATTCAGCCTGCTTTTGGCTCGGCTTCACACGATTCTGCAGCCAGCAGCACACCAGGGTCCACAGACACAGATATCTGCAAGCACACTGCGTATGTGTGTGTGTGTGTGTGTGTGTGTGTGTGTGTGTGTGTGTGTGTGTGTGAGTGCAGTAACAATGGAACTGTCTCACTGTTATGAGTCTTGCTTCTGTTAGTGGTAGTTTAATTCAACGTTTTCCTTTTGTAGAAACAGAAGAAACAGCGTCTTATTCTCTGTGTCGACGTCAATAATTAAAAACAGAATGAAGAAAGAGGAGCGGACGCAGACAGCAGTTGTGAGCACCTGTACCAAGGCCAGTCAAACTAAGTGAAGTGAATCATAAATTCATTCTACAAAAACAAAGCTTGACTCTGTTATCGTCATGCAGTCTCTTCTTTGATGACAGAATGCAGGGCTCGACATTATAACGGGCCCGCTGGCCTGGATGAATGATTGACAGAGTCCTGGCCAGCTGATAGCACGTTCAGCTGGCCCCCTCGGGCCAGTTTAAATACTGCCTGAAAAAAAATAGACAGTAACACGTTCTCAATTTCACAGCGCTTTCCTGTCATACCGGTGTTTTGTCAGCAATTATTTTAAAAACGTCACTGCTACAGCATCTATGTAACATAAGCGCGCGTGCGTGCGCAAGTGTGTCATAGTTGAAAGGCAGCTGAACGCTTCACTGCTGTCACTCCCGCGAGCGCGCTCGCTACACTCGAATTGTACACTCACACAGATTTCAGAGCAGGTTTTCTCTAATAAAAAACACGCTTGGTAAAACGGTTTTAAAACTATCTGATCCCGACAAAAAGCTGCGCTAAAATCAGCAATCAGAGAAAAAAAATCCCCGGAAGAGTGAAGAGTGACAGCAGGGCATGACGACAACAGAACGGAGAAAAGTTTCAGCAACAGACAGCTGGAGCTGGAACACGCTGCAGCTACATTTCCCCTTAAAGTTCAATACTAGATCCTGGTAAAGATAAAAGTTATTTAAAAAGCATCTTAGCCCTTAAGAGAGCTCCTAAAGTAAAAATAAGGATGAAGAGTTTCTCACACAGAAAGGAAAGAAGGAGAGAAAGGTGATCACACACACAGTTACAGCTCTATCACAACCTCATTCATATCAGTTAAATTAAGTAGACTCCTATAGTCACCAGCATGTTGAATACAAATGAGCACATCAATTTAAGAAAAATACAAAATATTTTTATAACTAGAGGTCAATGAATTAAATCAAAGTTGTAATTAATTTACTTTTGCATCAGAATGGTTTAAGAGTAAATTGGTGACTGGGCCAGCGGTTACAATGATCTTTAAAAACCAGTGGCCCCGAGGGCCAGTGGCAAATTTAACTTAAAGTTAACCCCTGGAATGGATTTAATGTTTTTATTTAAAACACTACCGAGGTTATGAGATGGTCGACCTCTCGTGAGAGTAACGTGTGAATAACAGTATCACCAATCATCTGCAGCACGGCTACAAACATATCAGAGTACATTTCATAGAAGTAAATCTTTTCTTCCTCAGTAAAATAAACACTCCTCCTACTCGACCATACTTGGCGCCTTCCACTTGACACATGTCTTTTTAAGCCAATGGCAGGCTTCGGTTCTGTTTGTTTGCTTTGGAGTGACTGACACAGATATATTTGACATGTTTGACAATGGATTCAAAGTTTTGAAGATCTTTTTCATAAAGTTCTACACTGAGTAGTAGTTCCTAGCCATGCTAAGCTAACATTAACGGAGGCCTCTCAGCTGGCTTCATGTTTACTTAAGAGTGTCTGCGTGACACCAATCAGTCAGTCAATCAATCTATTATTATTTGTAAAGCGCCAATTCATACCAAGTGTTATCTGGAGACGCTTTACAAAAGAGCATATAGGATGAAATGCAGGAAGGATCTCTCCTTTGTATTCCTCGCGTTCCTGTTGTCCACACTTCCTTACCGCTGAGGTGGAGGTCGGAGCAGGCCATAAGTGCATGCAAAATCTACGGTGGCTGGGAAGTGCAAAACAAACATACAAAGTGTGAAACACTTTTACAAAGCTTGAGACACATTTACATTTAAAAAAACGAATTTATGAACGGAATCTTGCTGGCAATGGAGCGTACCAAATGCTGTAATTGACCCTGAAATGATTGAGGAGGTCAAATCGTTTATTTTGGCAAAAAGACAGTGAAATGTGTTCCATCGAATTTATTAGTGTTGTAGTCAAGACCAGACGAACCCAGACCAAGACATACCGGAGACCAGAGTGCTCCATGGCCAAGACCAGGGCAGGACGCCAAGACAAGACCAAGACCAAGACCAAGACCAAGACCAAGACCAAGGCAGGGCGAGACCCAGACCAAGACCAAGACCAAGGCAGGGCGAGACCCAGACCAAGACCAAGACCAGGGCAGGGCGAGACCCAGACCCAGACCAAGACCAGGGCAGGGCGAGACCCAGACCAAGCCCAAGACCAGGGCAGGGAGAGACCCAGACCAAGACCAAGACCAGGGCAGGGCGAGACCCAGACCAAGACCAAGACCAAGGCAGGGCGAGACCCAGACCATAGATATCACTGAGAAATCATCATTCTGTGCAGCAGGCTTATTTCTATAGCACCTAGACGAAGTGCTTTGACAAACAAAGCAATGGCAGGAACTCAGGACAATAAAACCATTAACATCAGAGGTAAGGCCAAACAGAAGGAAATATATAAATATACACTGTACATAAACACATTAACAAGTAATAAGAAAATAAGACGATAGACAACAGGCCGGTGTCAAGAGACAGTTAAGACTATAAAGCAATATAATTAAAGAAAAATAAAACAAACGCTAACAGCAGTTCTATAAAAGTAAAGAAGACGACGTCACAGGTCATAAAAACAGAAATGAAGACAGATAGGATGAAATAAAAGAAAGCTGGTAAATATTTAAAAAGGGCGGAAGAGTCCACCTTTAAAAGAAGGGTTAGTGGATGAAAAGGTTAAGAACAATAAGTGTAATAAGTGAGTTTTAAGAAGTGATTTAAAAGATGTCACTGACTCCGCCCACCTCTTCTCCTCAGGCAGGTCGGTCCAAAGTCGACAGTTCAGACTTAAACACCATCATGCTGACAGCCCTGATAAATACCCTGTAACAAATGATTACTAAAAATAAATGTATACACACGTGATGAAAAATGAAACAAATGGAGACGTGCATTAAACTGCAGTTCCTAGTGTGTCCACTTGAGGCTTCCTGCAAAGACCAAAGATTCCCCATCAGGTCTCAAATAAAAATGGCAATGTTTACTTATTTTGAATCCACTACTGACGCTCGTAAATATCACTCATCATCCCCTCTTCCTGGAACACACTACAGGCCGACTTGCGGCTGAGAGATCTGGTTACTCTAGTGGAATTTCAAGCTGAAAGACCACGAGTCTAAATCAATCAGGAGTTGTCTATGTTAATGACCCTGCATTGGACACTTGACTTGACTTTTAATGTGTTTGTATGATGTTGTTGTGTGTCTTGGCCATGCATCTACTTGTGTTTTGATGTCTGTTACTTTAATGTTTTTATTATTGATTTTATTGCCACTGATGTAAACAGGTCTCTCTTGAAAAAGAGATTACAAAATCTCAATGCGATTGAGAAATAAAACAAAAATTAAGTCGGCCTGTTTGGGTTTCATTTCAGCAGCAAGCCACTTTAGAACCACTTCAGTAGAAACAATAAATATTCCCCCCCGTACACGCAGTGAGTATGAACAGATACGAGCGACACAGACTAAAAACTGTTTGTGTTCCAGGCTGTAAAAAAGTTCAATCCTGATGTTAAAGTGGACGTTTTAATAAAGACCTGATGGGATTCTTTGCCCTCTGCAGGAAGCCTCAAGTGGACACTCAAGGAACTGCAGTTTTTTTGCAGTTTTGCATTTCTGCATTAGAGGCTAACCCTTGACAGTCAACAGAAAATGGCCGACATGTAAATACAGCCCACTGGAAAGCCATTAAAACTGGCATGCTCACCATGATGAATATTCCCTTCTTCACGTTGCGTCGTAAGAGAATTACTTTTGGGATAATTAAGTGAAGAAAATGAACAGAATCTCTAAAACAGAGAGAGTGAGCTTGTTGTTCCTCAGCTGCTGACGGCTCAGAGATGTGGTGGGCAGCTCTGAGGGAAGAATCCGGCCCGCTCTGACAGCAGCTCACTCAGGATCATGTACCGGCAGATATCTATAATCCCTGACATGTTCCCAGCCCCCTCGCACCCCTGGGCCCCCTGAATCATTCAGCATCCCTGGAATAAATGTGTTATAAGAATGTGAGGCAGGCCTTTGGTGAAAAAGAGCATCGAGCTCAGCTGACTTTTATCGGATTAAGAGGGAAGCGGTTGGGATTCTTGTCAGATCTCCACAGGAGGGGGAGGGGGTCGTGGTTAAAAACAGGTCTGATCCCTGCAGCGTGCTTCCCCGAGAAAACGCTGCTGGGTGCCTCCATTAAAGAAGACCATTACTCCTCATCACGTCACACAGAAAGAGACTCGATACAGAAAAGAGGTCATTAGTATGTAGAGGAAATTCACTAAATCCAAACGCCCCGCAGATAATAAGAGCTGCCAGGAGAACTCGAGCTAAACGCCGGGCTGCTAGTGGGAGAAATACCCCGACCCACTCCTCAAACAGTATTCAGGTTACACACCAAAGACCTACTTACTGGATATTATTTCACACAGAAAGAGGGGTAGAGTTATACCAATCAACACTCCAGTCACTAAGAGGGAGAACACAGAGGTCTCATACTGCCAAACGACTTTATTGGTGCATATTTGATTAAACGCAATCCTCTTTGGATTTGTTTGTTTGTTTGTTTTTATCTTAGTTCTTATAAATCTTTGTCTCTCCTCTTCTTTCAGCCTTGTCTACATGTTGGTACATTTTGGGGACTGAATTACAACCCTCCTGGATTTTATCAGGATTTGAATTACCATGACCTGGACGGCCAAGAACCTGCACAGACACAAAAGCTAGATCTTCACCAGACATTACTTGATGGGTCCGAAATGTCCATTTAAGCCAACAGGTAGGGCTGTTAACAAAACTCAGCAGGAGACAAATTAAACTTTAAGTCACACAGATTCAGTCACCATCTACAAGGTAATTAAACACAAAACTTGCCAAAAATCCACTCTGATCCTGTATTTGATCATGCCTATAAACCCCTCTATTTCAGCCCTGCTCAGAACAGGCTGTTTCTGTGTCTGTAGCTTTAAATGTAAATGAGCTGTGTCTGACCACGCCCCTCTCTGGAAGGGCTTGGGTGGCTCGGGCTTTCTCGCTCCATGTCCTGTTGTTTACGGTGAGAAGGCAGACTCAGAGGGCAGAACAAACACCTAGCTGAGGGAGTGTCACCCACCTGGGGGAGGGGTTACTGCCCTTTGTGATGTCATGAAGGGAAAATCTCCAAACGGCCTGTTTGAGCACACATTTTCTGAAAAGTGGAGCAGGCAAAAGACGGAGAGGATGGACTTTTCTCATCATTGGGGAGTTTGTAGACAGACTAGAGACACATATTAGTGTTAGAGGAACATGGTGAAGTGTGTTTTGAATAATATGTGATCTTAAAAGTTAAAGCAGTTGTTAGTCACACTTTCATCATCAACTCAATGCTTACATTTTTGTGGTGTCAGTGATCGAGGGGGGCGGGAGGACTTTTTGTAGCGGTGAATCAGCTCCTCTGTTTGCCCTGCAGAGCCGACTCTCTAATCAGTTATTCTTCTCTTGACATCAGACCGTCTCGTTGTTTACTGTGCTGTAGGTGGAACACGACATGATAAAGCTCGCTCAGAATCGGTAAATGTCAAAACACAGGAAACAAATAGTCAGGTAGAGACAGAGAGGACTGTGGGATGATGAAAAGAACGATGGAGCGATAAAGACAAATGAGAAGAATCCTTAAGAATTTCCAGAGAGCTGCATGGCCTGAACAATATAAAGAAAGTTAGACATGAACGGAAAAGAAGACGTTAAAGACGATTAAAGCTCCTAAGTGATGTGCAGCTTAGCAACGGAGCGGACGCACGTTTCCACCAAAACAAACAAACAGACAGAAAGACGAGGACGTGGAGCGTCTCGGGGAGAGTTGGTGCGAGCTGATAACGAGGACTCGTCTGTAAACAATGACTCCAACACTTTATGGATTTGATAAGTGACATACACAGAGGGGATACAGACACACTCCGTTAATTAGCACGGCTAATTAGCCGCAATGCAACAATAATTAATTTAAAAAGTGATATTTAAATTAATTATTGATTACGTTAATTAAGTCAGAGGGGGTAAGGGGGGGGTATGTGGGGGTAATTAAGATAAATGTTAAGCGTGTTGGTAATTAGGTTAGGGTTGGAGCAAGATGATGATGATGGCGATGTAAAGACGGGAGGGAGACGAGCAGCAGGAGGGAGAGAGATGGAGACACAGAAGAAGAAGGAGGAGGAGGAACAGAAGCATCATTCAGATCTCAGTTTCCCTCCGTGCTCTTACTAACGAGTGCCTATTGATCGGGCTGACCCGCTCTTAGCCCGCCTCGCCTCCTCTTTGATCAGACGCTGAATCACTGGTTACCAACAAACTGCTGCTGCTGATCATTACGATGAAAGTTGGAACAAGAATTCACCTCCAGCCTTCTCTACTCATCAAGGACGCCACGATTATGGCTTGATTTTTCCCACCATTAAGGGTAAGCAGCTGGGGAATGTGGACGCCAGCCTCAGGGCCAAAGATGCCAGAATATAAATGTGTTACATTTTTATTTCTTTGGTCCGTCTGACACAAAAAAGGGCAACAATGATATCTCTGTTCAAGGTTTAAAACGGCACCACATTTAAGACTGGGTTCACCTGTTTTGAAGTAGAGTCACCAAACCTCCCAATGATCTGAGTACAAGTCCTCATGACCTTACACCAAGTCCCCATGACCTGAGACCAAGTCCCCATGACCTGAGACCAAGTCCCCATGACCTGAGACCAAGTCCCCATGACCTGAGTCCATTCCCAATGACCTGAGTCCAAGTCCTCATGACCTGAGTCTGAGGCGTTCTGAGAGAGGCTTCAGTTTTCCACTTTAGCACATTAATTTATAAAAAGTATTTTGGGTGGTTGTCCTCTCTTTAGACAGTAAAGTGGATAGAGTGAGAAATCAGGAGCTGCAGATCAGACTTGAACCCGGGCCGTTCCCTTACATGACTATAACCTCGGTACATTAGGCACGACTTAACCGCTAGGCCATCAGCGCCTGGATTGATTTAATCCTTTAAAGTTCTTCTAAGGTGAGTCTTCATGTTTATACTGAACCTCAGTCTGAGAGGATGATGTTTAAACACAGAGAATAAATATCACTAGGTTCTTACAGAACTACAGAAATCAACCATTTGAAACCTTTTACGTGGAAATTATCTTAATGATTCAAAAACATTTGATCTCTTTCTGTCCCTTACACTTACAACTGTTTCTGTTCTTCATAGCAGCGTTCTGCTCGAGATAAACTACCAACTAAAGAATGCTGTTATTGAATGGTTCCCAACCTGGTGTCTGGGTGTGTGTGGGGCGCCAAAGATCTCAGGGGGGTGCGAGGCATTGTCTGCCCTGAGGTTGTCAAAATTGTAATGGGGGGGGGGGGGGCTCAGCTTATCTTAGATAAGTAGGGGCCGATCCAGGGAAAAAAAGGTTGGGACCACTGCTGTAACAGAGCACCAATTGATCAGTTTCCCACACAGATGTGTAAAAGAGTGTGATGTGAAAGGAAGTTCTGCAACCTTACGTAACGAGCACTTTGTCAAATTGTGTTTGTTGAAACTACAAAGTAATGCTCAGTGTGTTTCTCTCCACTGACGGAGGCTTTGTGTCCAGGTTTTAAGATATCTGTCTCTGTCGTTGGAGTTACTTCTTCTCTGGAAGTCGACGAGGTTTTGGAAACTGTTCTAACCCTTCGGGTGCTGCTGGAGGACGTAACGTTTCTGACCTTGTGGAGTGAGCTTTATGAGGTCTCTTTGATGAAAAACGAAGGGATCGTCTATGAGGCGAGCTCCAAGTGAAAATGAAGAGAACAGAAGGCAGCTTCACCTCCAAATCTGTTGACAGGCCAAATGAAAATGTGACGGAGCGAGAGAGACGGAGAGAGAGGGCGATCAGATTGGGTGGGAATAGGGAATAGATATGCAAGGTAACTCAATTAAGGGAGGCAATTTCCACCCTCCCCTCTCGCCCTGAAAGAACTGGAGCAAGTGAAGCCACTTACAACCGTGTCAGAGGACAAATGGAGCACAGAGATGGAAAAAAAGGCTCCGACTTGAAATGAGAGGACACAGAAAGACTGAAGAACCTACTTGATCTGAGGAGTGAAAACATCTTTTTGAATGTCAGAGATGGTAAAAGGAACACGTTCTAAAGAAAAGTCAAATTACATCAACAAGAAATAAAACATTCAAGAGGAAGCGTAAATTCAAAGAAACTCATCTAAAGGAAGAATGTGCAACACGTTCCACATACATAAAGCAGAAATCCAGTCTCTCCTGTGTAAATGTGTCTCTGAGTCATGACTGTCTACAATGAGGGAGAAGCTCGAGTCCCGCTGGCTGTGTTGTTGTCAGAGCCATGTTTACATGGACGGGACGGCCGGCTCCTCCCCTTGTGTATAAAAGCTGTTTTAGTCAAGAACTAGAGAGAAGAAGAAGAACATACTCACTGATTATTTGGATGTCATATAAGAGTTTTTAGATCACGCTCATTCTGTGTCAGTTTACATGCAATGTGAAGCTATGAGCTAACTAAAGAGCGCTAACATTAACATGCTAACACAACAATGCAGGACACAGGTGATTGCAGCTCAGGCCGAGGACAATTTCGTCCACTGCTTGCACTTAATGGTGCTTAATTATGGTGCGTTTTAATTCATAACTCCTTTGTGTGAAAGCGAGGTGGGAGGTGTGTCACTGGAGGAGAGCGGAGGCTCCAGAATAGCGGAGGTGTCTCCATCAGCAGTTTGTTTTGGTTTAATGCTGGTGCTCAAGGGCGACACCTACTGGATCAAAAAGTTGCTCATTCTTCCTTTAAGGTAGGTGATGATTATTTTTCACGACTTTAGTGTTTGAATTGATGGAAGAATCAAGACCAATTTAAAGCCAATGTTCTGTTAATGTGACGCAGTTGTGATTCATTTCACAGATTTCAATGGTGTAGATTCCATGCCTGCATCAGTCTCAGACTCCCACTCATCCCATCTCTCCTCCTTTCTCCTCGCTCTCGTTGCCTCCTCTAAATAATGATGCAGCAAACTTAAATCTCAGCCACTGAATCCGAATGAGTTTGTGTGTCCGTCCCCGGAGATGGAGCCTTTCAGCCGACCGTTCTATTTATGTTCCAGTCCAATCCAGCCGTGACTCACTCTCACCATTACTCTCATTCAGGATTATTATCATTGTACCTGTCTCTGTCTGGCTGCAGTTTATACCTGGCTGAAGTTTCGCACCATCTCCTCCACGCTGTGCCGCCGTCTCACGGCTCTAAAGGGAGAGAAATTATAGTAATACAGAGAGATGACCTGAGCCTGTCTGTCCAAACAGGCTCAGGTCATCAGTGTGTCAGCTCTAAACACTTATATGTGCTTCAGGCCGCTCAATAAAGCCTGCGAGGTGAGATCACATTGTTCAGTATGGCATCGGCCATAAATGGAGGGGTAGATGACAACCATGAAGTGTGACTATAAACTCAAGCATACTGTATTTTTTTCTTTTCTGCATGTTCCACACCGGGGGTCTCCAACATGTCACTATAGCTTGCCAAGAGGTGTCCAAAAATGACAACGACGATGAACCCATCTTGAAAGCCTCTTCCCACTTCAACACACAGATGTCCCGCCCCCCAACACATCACAGGTCTCATGTAAAAACCAGGTTAGGATGTGTTCACTGAACAGTCTAAGGTCCTCTGCCTCTCAGCTGTTTAAACTTTGTGAAGATGATAAATGTTTGATTCAGGCCGCTTTCAATCTTCTGACGTCCATCTGTGTGCATGTTTCTTCTTCTCCATCTTTGTGTGTGTCTCCCTCCGTCTGTCTCTTTCTCTCTCTCTGTCTCTCTTTGTCTCTCTCTCTCCAGCTGACGGACAGGCTGAAGCTCCCACTGCTTGAGTGACGCCTCCATGACAGCACCATTCTGGACACTGAGCATGTTTGTGTGTGTGTGCGTGTGTGTGTGTGTGTGTGTGCGTGTGCGTGTGTGCAGGCGTGGAGGGTTTCTGCAAAGTGACGCACCTGTAACGTGTGCGTATCTGCAGATGAGTGTGTGATTGGTTTGTTTTGAGAAGTTGTGTTAGTGAGTGTTGGTTGTTTGAAAGTTTGACGCACCTGTAACGTGTGTGTGTGTGTGTGTGTGTGTGTGTGTGTGTGTGTGTGTGTGTGCGTGTGTGTTGTGTCACACACACTGTGAGAGGGGACGCGAGTGTTAACAGCTTCCAGACGGAGCCTTCAGTCTGACGCTGTGTGTTTCATCACTAAACACCATCACTCCGATGGAAACACGTTCCGCCTCCTCTAAAACTTTCAGTGTGTGTTTTTTCACCGAACACGCTGCCCCTGATTCCTCCTCCGACTTGAGACTGTGTAGACGAACATGCAGACACACTCGCTGGAGTTCATCCTGTTGATGTGTGAATTAGTTCAGCCTCGCTCGCTCTCTTGTTTTCAATGTAATTTCTTTCCTGACAAGTCGTCCGCTGTGTGCCACCAACACATGATAAGTGAGAAATTCAGGCAGAACAAAACTTTTTCCTCAGCTCTGAGTTCAACGTGCAAAACAAGATGGGGGCAAAAGTTTCCTTCAAATAATAATAAGAAGTGAAATAAGGAAATGATCTGAACCTCTAACGGGACGCTGCTGTGTTCTCCACTGAGAATCACTTCAAGCTGAAGTTTGATTGTGACTTTTCAAACCTACATAATTAATCTGCAGAGAATTTTCTAAAATATTAAACTCCATTTTGTTTCGGTTTAAAAGGTTTAAAGGCGGGCGCTGGTGGGGTAGTGGGTAGTGGGTAGTGGTTAGTACGCGCCCCATGTACAGAGGCCATAGTCCTCCAAGAGGGGCTCAGGTTCGAATCCGCCCTGTGGCTTGTCATTCCCCACTCTCTGTCTCTCCCTGATTACTGACTCTACCCACAAGCCTCAAATAAAACGTTTAAATGATGACTTAGCATGTTGTAACGGTTTGGCTCCGTGCCTCTTGTTAACGATTTTTTGGAGAGCGTTGGAGACAGTAAAGGTCGCCAAAAGTGTCTGAGGTTTCCACATAGCTCGTCGTTTATCACTAACTGCACTTCAACCTCACAAAGCACAGCTTCTATTTGATCACACACGAGGAACATGGCGTCCTCACGATACTTCACATCCCTGTTGAGTTGAGAGGCAAAAGGAAAGGTTACAGGTGTCCGTCCATGGCAGAAGCAACACTCAAACTAACTTCAAGGACAAATAAGGCGCCATCTAGTGACGTCATTCCCCGAGTAACTTAGCAACACAGAAGGTCTTAAAGGTACATTCCACAATTTTACCTGTTACAATGGCTTCAATGATATTCCTGAGTTGTAATGACTTCCAGCTGCTACATAACAACTCTACAGCTATGCTAAGCTAAATGCTAGTATTAGCATGCCAACATGATTGTAATGACGTTATTAGCATGGCGATGTTATGTGGGTATAAAGTCCTCCGTCTTAGTTTAGCCTGTTAGCACACAATAAGAGAAACACCTGACAACAAGCGCGGCATGCAAAGCATTGATTAGTGTTTTTTTTTTCTCAGTTTGAGCGTCATTACATTTTTCAAACTGCAGGTGGCGCTAGATGGAAATCAAAGGGATCAATATGAAATCCATCCAATAATAATCCAAGACAGTCCTGCTTTCTGTAAGAGCTCACGTTCACCATTCATGTTGCCAGTCTGTGAAACCTCGAGAGCAGCTTCACATGATCTTCTTTAAAAACCCTCATTTCAGCCTCTGCTGCAGTCTCTTAAGGCCCCACCCCCTCCCCACGTGTCCACTTTCTTCTGATTGGCAGAAGGCTGCAGGGCTGCCAGGGGAGGGCTGCTGGGAGAAGAGAGTCTATGTAAGAGGTTTCAGTAGTATGGATAAAGACTCACATCCTGAGGGAGTCTCCATGATGTTATAAAAGTTATTGAAAATGAACCAGACTCCTCTTTAGGCAAAACGCTTTGTTTTCAGTCCTTTACAAGTCATCGCATGACCTCCTGAAATCTCAGTCAGTTCACTTTGTCGATCACATTTTACAGAATTAGGCATGTGACCCATTTATTAGCAGAATAATTAACAGGCTAACTATGTTAGCTTTGTTTAGTGACCCAGTCCCAACCAGTGCAGGAGCGTCCTGATGGTTTATGGAGAATCAGGGCCAAAAGTTTTGATTTGAAAAAAAAAAGTAAAACTGAAAGTTCAAGTTTTAGGTTGAACTCTGAAGAATACATCAAAGTATTCAAAATAAAAATAAGTCTACAAGTTAAATTTAATTTTGATTCAATTTTGGGTTTATTTTGAATAAATTATTTATTTTCATTTTTCACTTTCATTTATATTTTAATATTTGAGGTCTTATTTTTTTCAGTTGCAGATTTTTAAAGTTTCAAATCTTTTTATTTTCTTTCAGATCTTTTATTCACTTTCAGATTGTATTTTTTCAGGTTCAGACTTTTGTCCCTGATCTGGCGTGGGGGGCGTGGCATCAACTGAGAGGGGCGTGGAATCATGAGTGACAGCCATAGACCGCGGTGGCACAGAGAGAAGCAGGAGGAGTAGCTGCAGCTACTTCAAACGCGCTTACTAATCATAGCAGAGAGGGCTATGTGTTTATTCAGTGACTGTCCTAATCCTTTCCTCATAAAAATAATGTAATCCACCATGAGTAATGTATGTATAACATATAGTGTAACTTCAGTTAGCTCGCTCGGCTAACACAGAAGTAGCCATGTTGTTTAGCGCTTGTGTTGGCCTGTCGACCAATCAGAGGCCGAATTTGAGATCAGTTGACATGTAAGGGCCAATGAGAAACCACTACAGCCTGAAGCATCACAGTCTGCTAACAGGCAGCACAGAAATACGAAAGACGAACTGATTTCAATGGATGAGGGGAAAGGGGATATAGCCTAAAAGATCAATCTTTGGATTTAATGACTCGATATCAGATCATTCATATGAGAATCGATTTAAATCAGAAAATCGATTTTTAAAACCCAGTCCTAACAGAAAGTGATGAAGGCAACGTGATTGAGGCGGGTTGTTAGCCTTCTTTGTTTACAGTCTATGGCTGTCACTCATGATTCCACGCCCCTCTCAGTTGATGCCACGCCCCCCACGCCAGATCAGGGACAAAAGTCTGAACCTGAAAAAATACAATCTGAAAGTGAATAAAAGATCTGAAAGAAAATAAAAAGATTTGAAACTTTAAAAATCTGCAACTGAAAAAAATAAGACCTCAAATATTAAAATATAAATGAAAGTGAAAAATGAAAATACTTGAAATACTTGAAAAAACTTTTGGTAGACTTATTTTAAATACTTTGATGTCACTTTCAAGCTCAAAACTTGAACTTGGGTTATTTTTTTTTCAAATGATCAAACACATTTGGCCCTGATTTAGCTCCACAATGGTTAGGGTTCATAATCATTATTCTAATTTATTTCCAGCCTCGGCCGCATGAATAATAAAACTGAGGAGAAGACGTCATTTTACGACGTTAGGATAAATCTTGACCTTCAAACAACTTGTGTTAAAACCCTCATCCACCTCCTCTGGCTCCCAATCAGATCCAGAACCAAGCACAAAATACTCCTCCTCATTTATAAATCCCTCCACGCCCTCACCCCTCAGAACCTCAAGTTCACTTCATTTCAACCATACAAATACAAATTGAGATTAAATCTTGTTCCTCTAGGACCCTGACGCTACACAAGACAATAGAGAATTAAAAATTAACAATCAAGACCTCCTCTCAGACCTCCTTCACCCACACACCACGTCCCCAAACCTCCGGTCCTCGAACACTGGCCTGCTGTCCAGCCCACACACCACACTCTGCACCTATAGAACAACCCCACCCTCTGACATCCTTAATGTCCCATCTTTGAACACCATCTGTACTCCACGGACTACAACCAGACTCTGTTCCTGTAGAGACTGGGCCTTCAGGGTCACAGCCCCCCCCCCCCCCCTTCTGGAACCTCCCTTAACTCTGCCTCTCCATCGGTCTCCCATCCTCTGCTACCTGTCTCGGTCTGGTTTAGTTCTTTGTCTGGTCCCTCCGCCATGTAAAGCCTCCTTGAGTCCCTTGAAAGGCGCTTTATAAATTAAACCTAGTATTATTATAAATATTATTCATTTGTAAACTCCAGTCTAAAGTCATCAGATCCATGACTAGAGTCGGACTCGAGGCAGACGGTCGGTCTTGATTCAGGTTTTTAGAAACTGTTCAGATGTTTGTGTATCTGAGAGCTGAAAAGTTTCCATCAGACTGAATCTCTTCCTTTTAAGATGTGTCTCTGAGTGTTGTTTGGCCTCCCTGAAACCTGGACCTACCTGTCGTGTGACCCCGCAGCGGTGACTCCACTTGTGTGTTAATTGATGGCGTGCTCGTTAAGCTAACAGTAGAGACAAAGCGCTGGTTTCAGACGCTCTCTGCTCCCTGCAGCTCCACAACACTTGATGATTACAAGCTGTTCCTCCTGCTCTAATTATCTGATGGGTGGGATCGCTTCAGGGCATCTTTTTTTAAACGCTTCACTGTTTTTTTTTTCTATTTGCCCGCTCCATTGTGTGGGGAACTTTTAATGTGTGAGACAGCCATTATTTTTACCCACTGAAAGACGACAATTACTGGTGTGTGCGCTGTAATTTTAGCCCGAAAAGACCTCAAGAATAATTTTATGACCGTGTAGATCAGCATAAGAGGGCTGTTTGCTGTGTGTGTGTGTGTGTGTGTGTGTGTGTGTGTGTGTGTGTGTGTGTGTGTGTGTGTGTGTGTGTGTGTGTGAAATGATGTGCATGGGGAGAGATGAGGGAACTATAATCTTAATCTTATTTGTGTAGTTAAATCAGTTATTGTTCATGACTTTGAATATGGTTTCTGTATCAGCACTCAGTCTGGATTATCGTTTGCATTAGCACACACCCTCCTGACACACACACACACACGCACACACACACACACACACGCACACACGCACGCACACACACACACACACACACACTCACACACACACACACACACACACACACACACACACACACACACACACACACACTGTGCAGGCTCATTCTGGCTATCTGAGCAGACACTCATGCACGTCTGAGCGCACCACTGACTTGATGGGACCTGATTTAGAAAATCTCTTCTCCGAGTCGATTCATGTTTCTCCTCCACTGGCCTGGTGTGCAGCCCTGACAGTTTGCAGACAGAGTGGATCATATTCATGTGTGTGTCTGTGTGTGTGTGTCCATGTGTGCGTGTGTGTGTGTATGTTTTCATTCAGTGCAGCTCATGCATGTTGGTCGACATGCACCCTGCCCTCCATCACAGCACTCAGAGTCACAGCGGGGAGATGAGACCACCCTGTACATGAAGGCTGCCCTGTGTGAAGGTGTAGTTCTGCAGCCCTTCACTAGGGGGAGCACTTGATCTGCTCTTCTCCTCCTCCTCCTCCTCCTCCTCCTCCTCCTCCTCTCAGCTGATTTCAATCTGAAGACACACATCTCCTGTCATCATGGCCGAGGTCGGAGTCAGTTCACTGAAACAAAAGCAGAGGAGGAGACGATTAAAGGAGGAAAGTGAAAGTGAAGTGAACGCAGTCTGTGAGTGCTGCTTTATCTATTTGTCACATTTTGGTCATAACATTTGGGGGGTTAAATGTTTAGTTCATTTCTAAGAAGAAAATATTGAAACAAAGACACACACCAGCTAGTCTGCTTTAAAGTAAAGTATCTTAAAAAAATGAAATCAATAAAAAAGAAGTGAATTAAGAAGATGAAAGTAAAGAAACAAACTGCAGATCTTTACTGAACCTCAAAATGTATCAATAGTTTGTTTTTTTTACTCTGCCTTCCTGTGATAACAGGAACCATTTTGGTTATTTGTGGGATGGGTAAGCTCGTCAGCTCGGATAACAACGCAGGTTTCCTCATGATAACGAGGTCTTTTCAGTTTTCCAGAGATCTTGAGAAACCACTTCATTATCACAAGAATAACGATATTGTTACCCCGACATAACGAGAGAAATAAGTCGAGCTCTCAAGAAAACAAACCAAATGTTTATCACCGGAAAACAGAGTAAAATAAAATGTATGGCTTTATGTCCGCTTTGGGCTTCCGTAGACATTTATCATTTATACAAATCGTTAAGACATCAACACGTTTTTGTGTTGGATGCACCGTTTAAAATGGATGTATTTATAATGTTTTATGAAGAAGACGAGATGCCCGCACACTTGCTCAAATAACAGAAAAAGTTTTAATTCATCAAAACGTTTCGACCAAAGGGGGAAGCTTTCTGGAGGGTCCGGCTGCAGGGCGGGGCCTGTGGAGGTGAGCAGAAACACGGTCCATCCTCAATGTCATCAATCAAACCAGATTTATACAGTAACTCATCGTTACTTATTAAAGCAACATAAAGACACATTTCATTGTTCGTTTCCTGTTTTCAAACGTAAACCCCCCCTCTTCTTAAAATGGTATGAGCCTTTTGTTCTGTGACGTTGAAGTGTGTAGCGCCATGTCCTTTAACAGACTTTATTTCAGTCAGAGCTGCACATGTCCAGCTGCCTCTGCAGACGATTCAATAAATAAAAAACTATAAAAACAAACACAGAGGCACGTATTACCCATAATGCATCAGATCTGCACAAAACAGTAAGTAGAGAAAAGATAAGCACACCATGATGCTATTTCACAACCCGTGCAGCCTTTACAAACATTATGGCTGCATTGGTTATATTTTCTTTTATTTCTTGGATATTCTGCGCTTCACTCCTGAAACAGTTTCTGCTTGACTTAAACGCACTTTAACCTTTTGGACGCTTTAAGCATTATAAATGCCGGATTTGACCTTCATGTTTAGGCTAATTGTTTTGACTTTATTGGCATTAAATCAATCTTTACTCCGTTTTTTTATTGTCTGTCTGTGTCACAGCGGAGGCTCTCCAGGATCTGTCAGAATGCTTCAATCTGTCCCGGTCATAATGTCCACAAAACATATATATATATGTGTACTGTAGTAATACAGATATTTGTTGAGTTGTTCTCATCACTTTGCAAACTTGTATTTTGTCCTTTTAGATCGATGAATAAAAGCAAAATAAATGTTGTCTTGTTTTTAGAGCAACAGAGAACACACCTGCAGGTCTGGAGGTGTACTCTGTGGCCCTTTTGAGAATGTCTCATTTGTTTCTGTGTAAGTTTCTTAAAGAGGTTTCACAGGAAAGTCTGATTGTCCTGGTTTACTCCATCCATCTTCAAGCTCCACCTTTGTCCCTCCACTGGGAGTCACTGAAATAATCATAAAATTATGTTAAACATCATTTTTCAGACCGAATATTTTATGGTCGTTGATGTAAATCAGTCTGGTTTGCGTTTCTGCCGCTAGGGGTCGTGTTCGGTCCGCGGATGTGTTGCTGTCCCTGCCTCTGTGTGTGAGTGTGAGTGTCTGCAGGAGAGTTAATAACGTTACTTCTGCTGGCTGTAATTATAGCGCACAGCCTTAAGAGCAGCGCGTGAATGGCGAATGATTCCTGCATACATATCACAACATTTGCATGCATTAACCCGGTTCGCCCAGCCGGTCCCGAAGCCCACATAGGCCCGGCACCTAGTCAACAAGACCCCCCTTACCTCCAGCACCCACCCCCTAACTTTAATCACACATGTGTTCATTAGATGATGCCTTTTACATGCGGGGAGTGTGGTCGGGATTCGGCAGCTGAGGGGTTAAAGTCATAAATGTCCATCCGTGTCTCTCTCTCTCTCCCTCTTTCCTGGAGCGCCCGGGCTCAGAGAGGGAGGCAGAGAGACACCGAGAGGCGGTGAGAGAGGCAGGGGCCGAGCGGACAGTGATAGGCAACAAAGCCGTCCAATCAGGAGAGAGCTCTCAACGTGATTTACAGCCGCGGGGGCTGCGAGGGGGAGGCGCGATGCGGGAAAAAAGCAAACAGTTGAGTTTGGAGCTTCAGTGTGGAGTGGAGAGGAGGAGAGCGCAGAGAAGAAGACGGGCGCCGGGAGGACACCTAGCCGTTAAACTACCAGGAGATCATTGAATGTGAGACCAGGAGCAGCTCACACACGACATGCAGCTCTTCTTTCTCCTCTATGGATTATGATTTGTGTTTTTCCAACTCTTCTCCGGGCTGCTTCCATCACTCCAGCAGCGCTGCGCTTCATAGGAATGTGCGCAGCAGCTTCTCTCGGACGCGTCTGAGCTCACAGCGGAGCTGAAAGAGGGAAAACAAATATTCAGCAGATTTTAAATTCCTTTAAAATACAAAAATGTTTCTTTTTTAACGGTACAGACTCCCCCGGATGCCTTACACGTTTTTGGAGACTTTTACGCATTTTGGAGACTTCTGCGTGCCGACTCATATGGGTGATGGAAATTGACATTTTGTGCGTGAACAGGGGATAATAATTTTAATACATATATTTTTTTCACCC
This sequence comes from Tautogolabrus adspersus, assembly GCA_020745685.1. Taxonomy (NCBI): domain Eukaryota; kingdom Metazoa; phylum Chordata; class Actinopteri; order Labriformes; family Labridae; genus Tautogolabrus; species Tautogolabrus adspersus. The sequence goes on along the minus strand of CM036540.1, from coordinate 2,143,235 downwards.
AAGTGCTCTTGTTTTTCCGGCGATGATTGTGCTTTTGCTCGCGCTGTGCATCACGGATGGAGTGCTCTCTCAGATTCGTTACTCTGTGCCGGAGGAGGCGGACCACGGCACCTTGGTGGGGAATATCGCCGAGGACCTGGGACTGGACCTTACCAAACTGGCCTCGCGCCGCTTCCAGGTGGTGCCCAACTCCCGGACACCATACCTGGAGGTAAATCTTGAGAATGGAGTCCTGTTCGTTAACGAAAAGATCGACCGGGAGCAGATCTGTAAGCAGAGCGCGAGCTGCCAGCTCAACATGGAGGTGTTCCTGGAGGACCCGTTGGAGCTGTTCCGCGTGGAGATCGAGGTGGTGGACATTAACGACAACCCGCCCAGCTTCCCGGAGACTGACATCACGGTGGAGATCTCCGAGAGTGCCACTCCGGGGACCCGCTTCCCTCTGGAGAGCGCGTTCGACCCGGACGTGGGCTCGAACGCTTTACGCACGTACGACATCACCACAAATAACTACTTTTACCTGGATGTTCAGACCCAGAGCGACGGAAACAAGTTCGCTGAGCTCGTTCTGGAGAAGCCGCTGGACCGGGAGCAGCAAGCGGCGCACAGGTACGTGCTGACCGCGGTTGACGGAGGTCAGCCTCCACGGACCGGCACCGCGCTGCTCGTGGTGAAAGTGCTGGACTCTAACGATAACGTGCCGGTGTTCGAGCAGCCGGTGTACACGGTGAATCTGTCTGAGAACGCGCCAGTGGGCACGCTGGTCATCCAGCTGAACGCCACCGACATGGACGAGGGATTAAACGGAGAAATCGTTTACTCCTTCAGCAACCACATCTCCAGCCGCGTCAAGGATCTGTTCAGCATCGACCCGCGCACCGGGCGAGTGGAGGTGCGCGGGGAAGTGGACTTCGAGGAGAGCAGCCTGTACCAGATCTTCATCCAGGCCAAAGATATGGGTCCGAACGCCGTGCCCGCGCACTGCAAAGTGCTCGTTAAAGTCAGCGACGTTAACGATAACGCGCCCGAGATCACCTTCAGCACCGTCACCGAGTCCGTGAGCGAGAAGGCAGCACCGGGGACCGTAATCGCGCTGCTGAGTGTGACGGACCGGGACGCTGAAGAGAACGGACAAATTCACGTGGAAGTCCTCGGAGACGTTCCTTTTAAATTAAAATCCTCATTCAGGAACTATTTCACCATCGTGACGGACGGCCCGTTAAACCGGGAGCAGGCGGACTCCTACTCTGTCACGGTGGTCGCGAGGGATAAAGGCACGCCCTCTCTGGCCACCAGTAAGTCCATCCGGGTCCACGTGTCAGATGAGAACGACAACGCGCCCACATTCACGCAGCCCATCTATGATGTGTATGTGACTGAGAACAACGTGCCAGGGGCGTATATACACGCTGTGACGGCCCTGGACCCAGACGTGGGTCAGAACTCTCTGATCACTTACTCGATCTTAGAGACTGAAATTCAGGGCATGTCTGTGAAGACCTACGTGTCCATCAACGAGGAGACGGGCTACCTGTACGCCCTGCGCTCCTTTGACTACGAGCAGCTCAAAGACTTCACCTTCATGGTGCAGGCCAAAGACGCGGGCACCCCCGAGCTGTCCTCCAACGCCACAGTTAAAGTCATCATTGTGGACCAGAACGACAACGCCCCCCTGGTTCTAGCCCCTCTGGGGAAGAACGGCACAGCAAAGGAGCCCCTCCCTCGATCAGCCGAGCCGGGCTACCTGGTGACCCGTATAGTGGCCATGGACGGGGACGACGGCGAGAATGCCCGTCTGTCCTACAGCATCCAGAGGGGCAATGAGAACGGGATGTTCCGAATGGACTGGAGGACAGGCGAGCTGCGGACCGCCCGGCGGGTATCAGTGAAGCGAGACCCCCACCAGCTGTACGACCTGCTGATTGAGGTCAGAGACCATGGCCAGCCGCCTCTGTCCTCGAGTGCCAGCGTCATGGTTGTGCTGGTGGACAGTGTGGCTGAGGGTCGGGGCAACGGGGAAAGGGGGGGCACCGCCAAGGCCAAAGAGGGCACCCTGGACCTGACCCTGATCCTAATCATCGCCCTGGGCTCAGTCTCCTTCATCTTTCTGCTGGTCATGATCGTGCTCGCCGTGCGCTGCCAGAAAGACAAGAAGCTGAACTTTTACACGTGTCTGACCAGCGACTGCTGCCTCGGCTGCGCGACATGCTGCTCACGGGGAGGCCGCGCCCGCAAGAAGAAACTCAGCAAGTCGGACATCATGCTGGTTCAGAGCGCTGGTAACGTCAGCGGGGCTGGGACTGCTCAGGTCCCCGTGGAGGAGTCAGGCAGCTTCGGGTCACACCACCAAAACCAGAACTATTGCTACCAGGTATGTCTGACTCCAGAGTCTGCCAAAACCGACCTCATGTTCCTAAAGCCGTGTAGTCCGTCACGGAGCTCAGACACGGAGCACAACCCGTGCAGCGGGGCCATAGTCACAGGGTACACTGACCAGCAGCCTGACATCATATCAAACGGCAGCATTTTATCCAATGAGGTAAGAGTCCCTCTGTGCCGACAGTGTAACCCCCCTCCATCCAGAGCCCCTCAGCATGTCTGAACCCTGATCAAACTCAGGACCCCCCCCCAGATCCGGTTTAAAAAAACATCCCACATTCATACAGGAGCCATCTCCATCCCTAACCCCCCCTCCCAGCTCATAGGCATGCAGGGCGATGACAAAATGCTGCAGCCGTCTGCAGGAGAGGATGGGGGGGGGATTAAAGCAAACACAGTGATGAGACGAGATGACATGTTTCCTGCAGCTCCTCAGGGGGGGGAGGGGGGGGGGGGGTGCATAGTGCATGTTTATGTTCTGCTTTGACATGGGTTTGGTTAAAAAATCAAAGTACTATAGAAAAAGAAGGGCGATGACGTACGGTGGCTCAGAGGCTGCTGGTTGCTGTGTGTGTGTGTGTGTGTGTGTGTGTGTGTGTGTGTGTGTGTGTGTGTGTGTGTGTGTGTGTGTGTGTGTGTGTGTGACAGTCCCAGGGGGAGAGGTGCATTCACATTAAGCATACTGCTCACAGTGTTGCTGACTACGACAGAGACATGCGACTCTGCTGTTACTTCATCCTGCACCGTGGCAGCATATCTGTAAAGTCTCCTCCCCCTTTCTCCCCCCCATCACACCGACCATAAGTGACATGTGTGATGGACAGCTGACATAAACATGTGGCTGTGTGTCTGCAGTGTCTTTTCTCTCTGTTGGTAATCGTGTAAATTGAACCACTCTGATGGCGGCTCGTTCTCTTTCAGACCAAACACCAGCGAGCCGAGCTCAGCTACCTGGTGGACCGGCCGCGACGCGTAAACAGGTAAATATAAGAGAGTAACCCCCTATTTGTCTGAATGATTGTGATGACACTCTTAAGGATAAGATAGAAATGTTCTCCCTGGAAACACCAGGATGCTCCTCTAATTTTACGTCCTCTTTGTCTCTTCTCAGCTCGGCGTTCCAGGAGGCCGACCTGGTCAGCTCCAAAGACAGCGGCCACGGCGACAGCGAGCAGGGAGACAGTGACCACGACGCCACCAACCGAGGCCACTCCTCTGGTAAGAGCTGCAGCCGTGCTTCTCCTCTGACGGAGAGTTGATGTGACTGTTTAAGCTGCAGGTTGAGAGGGCAGATCGATGATTAGCATGTCGTGCGTCAGGAGCTGAGGTGTTCTTTCTTTGGCTTGGTAGGAAATGAAAGCTGGTTTTAATAACATCCATCATGGCTGGAGTCACCTGAGGCCTTTCAGTGTGTCCAACAATCAGTGTTTATGCTGATGCTGCTCTACGTTTACATCCTGCTCGCTCTCCTGTGAGTCTGTGGCGTTTTGATTTGCTGCTCAGCCTGCAGACTAAAAAACAAAGACGATGAAAAACTCTGTTAGCTTAGAAACAGGTCTGTCATGTTTGTCTCTGTCTCCTGACATGAGACAGGTTGATGTCGCAGAAAGCGAGCCGGGGTGTTGTTGTGTGTAGATCTGTGTCAGTGTTGTGTGAGCTCGCTGACTCGGAGTTGGAGACGACTCGGCGGGACGTGAGGAGCGGTTTAATGAGGCCGTGCTCGCTCCGGAGAGCTGGGAAGACGACCAAATAGGTTGCGGTCGTAGAAAACAAAACAGGCGATTCATTCGTTCATTAATTTAATTAATGCATTCATTCATGCAGTTACCCTCTGCACTCCCCCCCCCCCCTCCTCTCTGAGCACATTCTTCCTCACCCGTCCTCTTCTTTTTTAATCTCCCCCGTCCTGAAGGAACCATCTGAGCTCCACAATAGGGCCCCGCTGAGTTATGAAGGCTGGTTTTATGTCTTCATTCAGAGCTGCTCTCTCTCTCTCTCTCTGTGCTGCCTGTCATCATGTCTGGAGGGCCCCCCCCCCCCCCCGTCAGTGTCAGAGACCTGGACGGGTCACAGCGAGCTCAGTAAACAGAACCACAGCCAGCTGACACCACAGAGTCCGTTTGAGCTTTAATGAGCTCAGAGTCAGAGCTTCATGGTGAGGGGGAAACGTGCCTGATCACGTCTCACATGGAGGAAGTGTTCCTCTCTCAGTCGTCACTGTCGTAGTGAAGGGAACGATGGCCGAATACATGAAAATGATGCTTCACTCTTTCTGAAATCTGAAAATAAAAAACTTAAAAACGATTTAAATGCCAAAAAGATCAAAATATTAAATCGATTTATTTATTTGTTGTTGATTATTTTAAAACTGCAAATGAGTTTTTAAAGTAGTCACGACTCCAGAATCTTAAACGTGGATATAAAAAACTTCAAACCATATCGAGGCCTCTTCAGAAGTCCGAGACGCCAAATATTCAGAAATCTTTTTATTTTTTATAATTAGTATTTTATAGATTTGTTCATGAACAGCGTCACATTAATGTCAACAAATCCAAAGACTCAGCTATATTCATGAAAACAATAATAAGAGAAATACAGTTTATATATCAAGAACATAAACGTAATCATAGACGGAAATATACTCACACACATAAAAGATCATTCATTCATCAGGATGTACCCACAGAGTCCTCCCTCTTCTTCTCTTTCAACCTTTATTGTGAAAATATGTTTTCTCTGTAAGCTTCACGTCTTTATTTCAACTCAGAAATCATCGAGAGCACGGCCCTCGTTTCCAAAGACGTCGAGCTGAAAAAAAGACACACACTGAAAAATATTTATCATAGAGAGGAAAAAAGATCGGCGTGTGTGTGTGTGTGTGTGTGTGTGACTACAGTGTGTGCGTGTGTGTGTGTGTGTGTGTGTGTGTGACTACAGTGTGTGCGTGTGTGTGTGTGCGTGCGTGCGTGTGAGGAGGGGGGTCTAAGTTAGAGGGGGATCAAAGGTCTGCTTCTCTAAATAAAAACAAACGTCTCGATCTGATCAGATAAATGATGCCACAGTCCTCACATCATAATTACTGACTTTATTCTGCAGCTTTGATTTGACAGATTATTTCATAATGTGAATCACATAAAGCTGACTAACACAGAGCTCTGATCAGTTACAGCCTCATTAAACCAACCAATCATCTTCATCATCATGACACTTTCAAACCTCCCAGAGCCTCAGCACCTTCACCTGGCTGATGACATCACCATCACATCCTCTCTGATTGGTCTGAAACAGATTGAACTGCGCTTTTTTTTTTAGAGCATAAAAAGAAGAACGTTTAAAAAGAGTTCAGTTTGAGGCTCAAATCATTTACTTGATTTATTTTTCTGATTTTCTACATCCTAAATATGTGTGCCTGCAGTGTAAACCCTGTTTGTGTGTGTGTGTGTGTGTGTGTGTGTGTGTGTGTGTGTGTGTGTGTGTGTGTGTGTGACTACAGTGTAACCTTCCCCCCCCCCCCCCCCCCCCCCCCCGTGTATGTGGCCCCCGTCTCACCGCCACCAGACGTTCTTCATCTTTGACGAGTCAAAAGTCGACAAATGTTCGAAGCTAAAAACTCAAAATGAAAGAAAACCATTGCACTCGTATGCATAATGATGCTAACATTCAAACAAATTAAAAACTGTGACAGCTGCAGCCTTTCTTCTTTCTGCAGCAGAGAGAGAGAACAGTCTTTATGTGCTTCATTAATTAACGACGGTGTAACGTTACAATATGTGGTGTTTAAATCGAGGCAGGCTGTCTGCTGGCCTGCAGAGATCGTTCCCTGTTGTCATGTTTGAATTAATCCAAACAAAACATAAACGTGTTAGCATGTCTGACAGAAGCTTCCTGTGATGCTGCACTGATTTAAAGGATGCAAAGAAGAGGAGATACTCTCAGAACAACACGGCTGTAAGATCATTCCTAATGCAGACTTTATTCACGGTCTCTGAAGATTTCTGCACGCCTCGAAACAGATTCAGGGTCACTTCGTCTGCAGGAGGGGCAGAAAACTGAAAAGCCTTTCTTTACAATTCCTGTCAGACTCTGTGTGGAAACAAGATGCACATTTAGCCGAGGACAGAAGTTGATATTTCCATTCTTAAACAACGAATAAAGGAGGTTAGACTTTATCTCTGAGAGGCTGACTTCATCTCTACACGCTGACGTCTCAGAGCGGTTTGAGTCTACAGCTATAGCACCAAAAAATGACCTTTTTTATGATCTTAATGAAGGAATATGGATCAACTACTGATGAATAAAAGAAGATAAAAAGATCTGAAGCAAAGTCAGACTTAAAACTACAAAGAAAGAGAAATTCTCAGGTCAAATCTGCGCAGGAAAACATTGAATATTTAAAGGGTTAACATGAAAGATTTATGCAAAAATATCAAACAGCATGCACATCCGAATCGTTGAGTACCGGCTGCTGGACAAAAAATAATCCAAAGACAACAAGAAGACTGAGTCTGCACACCAGAAGCTGCTCCAATCAACATTTAATGGAATGAATCATACGTGTAACGTTTCAGGCCCCTCATCCGACATGAACGAGTGAAGACACAAACCTCCACATATATACAACCCCCGAGGTCACCTGACAGGTCACGTGGTACAAAGTCAGGAACGATATACGTTAGCACATTCATAGTAACGGACTGAAAGACCGATGCATACACAAGAATATAAAATATATAAACACGACTTCAGCAGGTAAAATCCTGCAGCGTCTGCAGCATCACCTGAACAACGTGAATATAGTGCGTTCTCTAAATTACCGTTATATCCAGAATACATGTCACACCTGTATATAAGACACAGTCTGTTTTTGAAGGTCTCTCAGAGAGAAAGAAAGTTTAAACTGACTTCCTGCGTGACGATTTCTATCGTGTCAGTGAAGTCTTCAACGTGCAGTTTCTGTGCAGCTCCGTCTGTTTCGTGGAGTTGGCTCTCCTAGCTACGGTACGGTAGTCGAGCTCTCAGCCTGCAGTGAAAGTTGTGAAGCACAGACTCCTGGCCTGCGAGCTCTCGGCCCGACTCCGCTGGTCACTCTTTACCTTTGATATAAGATTCTTTCAATCAAAAGAGCACTCGACAAGGTTTATTTACGGAACAATATACCACCGTTTTCTGTAAATGCATGATTATGACCTCCTGGGGGAGAAAAGAGGACTCGAGGACTGGTCTGTGTCGCTGTCTCTCCCAGCACAGCGTGCGATCAGCGTGCAATACACAATGAATGGGATGAATATTTTTAATCGTGTCAGGTCTCGCTCAGTGTGTGATGGTGGCGGCTGCACCCGCATGTGTCAGCATTTTATACTGGTATACTGGTCGCATCAGTGTATAAGACGCAGCCAACTTTAAGGATGAAAAAATAGGTTTTAAAAGTGCGTCTATACTCCGGATTTTACGGTTTATTTTCAAGTCATAAACCTTTGGATAAAATGAGCTCTCTAACGTCTCAGGCCTCTTAAAATATATTCAATCGTTTATTTCAGGAGAGATGCGTTTAAACATTTGCAGCAACAGACAGCCGAGGTGTTTCCAAACACCTGGAGGAGGTAATGAATGTGCCGGTGAAGTAACAGGCTGTGACAGAGCGTCGATCTGAACATGCCGCCAGGGGCGTCTCCAGGACTTCTGAGCCCCATGAGAAGATCTCACATTGGGCCCCTCGCCCCCCACGAGCTCAGTCAGCCCTGAGAGGTCGTTAAACCAAAACTCCATGACCCTAATGACCCTGTTGAGGATTTAAAGGCTTGAAATGAAGGTCGTCTCATATACCAAACGTTTACAAAAGATGCAGCTTTTTTTATTATAATGATAAAAACTTTAAAAAAGAACCAAAGATTAAAAAAAAACAGAGAAAGCTGCAAAGAGAAGATGAAATGAATGCATTCATCTTTTTAGTAGTGATTTATCTGCATGCTATTTTGTCCCTTCAGGCTCCCCGTAGATAGTCGTCCTCAGTGATGTAAAAGAAGGACACTGCTGCATCTTTGAATGTCTCATTTCACTTGAACAAACTCTCAGACAGCTCAGCTGATGAGTCCAAAGTCATATCCACCTGATGACATCACACATTTTTATTTTGAAATGTGAAATAATGTAATTTCAAACATGCGATTAATCATGATGAAACATTTTCGTTGTTTGACAGCCCTACGGTAAACACGAGTATTTGATGTGTGAATTAAATGATGGTCTGATTTAAAGAAGAAAATATCAGAGAGTAAAGTCCGAATCAGATCGAACTTGAAATGTCCGCTCACAGTTTGGACACAAAAAGAACGGAGGTTTAAAGTTCATCACTTTTGTCTCTGGAACATTTTCACTCCTCCGGTCAGATCCGGCCGAATGAATCCTGTCCTACTTCTGGGGTGTTGGCATTTCACACACAGAACGAGTGTGTGTGTGTGTGTGTAAGTGTGTGTGACTTTGAGTCGTCTCGCGGCGGGCACACAGGTTACAGAAACTCTGCTGCAGCGCTCGGAGGCTGTAAACAGATTATTAGCTGTGCGTTGAGTCTTTGTTTGATCAGGATAATTGATAGCGTAGCTTAGCGTCCTCACAATGATAGGAAAACAAAGAGACCTGGATTAAGTCTCTGTGTGCTAATTGAGTTTGTGTGCAGCAAGGGCGCATTTGAGCCGAGTCACTGTTTCAGAATAATCCAGTTAAATAAACACGAGTCCACGTCGTCCATCCCTGCCCTGTGTGCGTGTGCGCGTCCGTGTGCGTGTGTATGTGTGCGCGTGTTTGCGAGTGTTTGTGTGTAGGAGCATGTGGTGTGGATCTGAGCTCAGTGCCTTTAACGATGAAAGCATGAACTGTAACTCAGATCTCATCAGACGAGCGTGCTGCAGCTCACTGATCATTTTTCCGTCTCTTTGTCGTCCGTGCGCTTTTGCAGGTGATATTTTTGACGACTACCATCACATGCTTGTTCTCTCACAGGTCTGTGCTCTTTTATTCTGCTGCTGCGTCGTCGTCCTGCCAGCATTTTTGTGGAGCTCGGGGCTCTCTGCTCGCTCGTTTCCCGATCAAAGAGGAGCGAAACGAGTCACAAAGAGTCAGAAATCACCTGTGACGAACACGTCAACGGGATTAAAACACACACAAATAAATTATTTTTTTACATTTTACAGCAATTATGCAAAACATGGACGCTTTTATATTGTTTAATTTGGACCCGTCTAAATCCATTTGAGTCGAAGTATGTGGAGAGAAAAAAACTCCTTGTTGGCTGAGATACAAAGATGATTGCAGTTGTTGATGCAGAGAGAGTGTGTGTGTGTGTGTGTGTGTGTGTGTGTGTGTGTGTGTGTGTGTGCGTGCGTGTGTGTGCAACTGGCGTGTTTAAGAAGTAGAGAGAGAGGAAGATTTGCTGTAAAGGTCAAAATCTGGACTCTGAACAAATCTGTCACATTACCATCCATTAGACGCTGTGTGTGTGTGTGTGTGTGTGTGTGTGTGTGTGTGTGTGTGTGTGCGTGCGTGCGTGCGTGCGTGCGTGCGTGCGTGAGTGCGTGTGTGTGTGTTTTGCTGAACGTATATAAAACTCAAACCTCTACTGCTGTTTAAAACACAGTTTGGTTTAATCCTGTTAGAGAAGCTGAGTAAATGTTGTTTTCTGTTCTCAGGTCTGCTGCAGGAAACTTTAAAAAACAGGAACACACACGTGAAGAACTATTTCTTGATTCACTGACGAGGACCCACGATACACAATCACCGAGATACTTGAGTCACGATACACAATCACAGGCAATTTTAAACATTTTGCGATATGCTGAGAACTGGGATACAATATATTGTGATTTCACTTTTTTAACTTCAGTTTATGTCCACAAATTAAACTAAATCAAGAAGTGTTTAGTCAGATAAGAAACCGTTCTCAGTCTCTTTATCTCTCTTCAGTCTTTTTATTTCTACACGATGGGAGTCGGGCCCACAGACGGACCAACACTGATCAAAGTCAAACCCTGTAAAAGGCTGCATGCTCCTCACAATCTGCCCTGTTGGTATTTCAGTCTGATCCAACTTCACTGAACACAAACATGTTGGACGGCTGGACGACTAACGATGCAACTTGTTCAAAATGAAATGTGCAACCCCAGATTCAGATATTAAACATTTAAAAAAGCATATTTGCTACTTATAAAATAAAAACATCGATATTTGGCGGCCGGGTTGGAAATTAGCACCCGTCACTCGCCAAATACGGTTAGGTTCTTTGCAGGGACGGGTGAATTTGCTCAACTGACCAGTCACGGTGACGGGTTGATAGAAGTAATGTTTCTTTATGAGCAGAGTCAGGCAGCACTCATGCTTTTAAAACAACAAAATGGTTCAGCAATGGAAACTCCAACCAGCCTCATATAAATCAACCCTTTCTGTTTACAAAGAGACAAAGAGCGTGTCAGTGTTTTCTTTAATAGTTGAAATATTTGATCTTCAAGCCATTACATTTTACTGCCGGTTAAAATAAAGTGTCAGGTAATAAAAACGAGTGACCGTAAGATTTTTGAACCATAGTGACGGGTAGGTCCTGCTTGGCGACCATGAGACGATATCACCTCTGGTGTTTAAAGTGAAATATCAGAGAGATGAAACGGTTATCGTGCTGCTTGATGTGACGCTCGTGTGTGCAAAATGATGATATATTGATAAAAAAATGAAGTTACAAATCATCAATTAGATTTTTCTTTGTACGTCAGAACATCTCTGCCGACCTGCTGAGAGAGAGAGGGGGAGAGAGAGAGAAGATCAGGTCGACTAATTGTGACATCACTAAACTCCTCTTGGCGTCTCAGAAAGATGCAAAAGTTGCATTTATGTCTCTAAAAAACAGAAAGCGGCAACCAAAACATTTCCAGAGTGTTTGTGAGATGTAGACGGCGTGCAGGACTTTAATAAACAAGTCCTTAGCCCATTAGCTGTCGACTGTTGCCGTGGTTTCAAACGGGTATCGATAACGTCTGACTTTGACTGGACTCGTATCAAAGTTTGAAATTCCGATAACGTGACAAGCTCACCTTGATGTGCACGTTTCTTTGTGAATTTAATCACAGTGGGATTAAAGCGCTCTTCGTCCTCTGAAGGAGCTCCTCTGTGGCCCCCCCAGAGTCCCCTCAGGGGCCCCAGATCAGCCCCGCTACATCTGCAAAGTTCATCTTATCAATACAGGCAATGTCACGCACCCTGAGGAGAGCCCCCCCCACACACACACACACACACACACACACTCCCATCTCTGCCCCCCCGACTTGATGAATTCTTCACGTTATCGCCGTGGTAACAGCTCGCTGATCAGTAATTCATTTTTCAGACCTCTGCATACCAATTACCAAATGAAGGTTATTACGGAGAGTTTGCGTTGGCGCCGCGGCGAGCAGAATGTTAAAGACGAGAAGTTAGAGTAACGAGGGTCAACATCGCATTACAAACCCCCCCCACGCCCCCCCCATCCCATCCCGTCTGCTGTGTGTTTCTGGCTTACAGCAGGACATCTTGACACACTTCTTTTTCATCCTCGGCTGAAGTGTGTGTGTGTGTGTGTGTGTGTGTGTGTGTGTGTGTGTGTGTGTGTGTGTGTGTGTGTCTGATCCTCCTCACTCGTCCGACTGTTTGCTCTGAGAATATAGTTTGAGGAGAGTGTTGGAGAGATAAAGGCATTAACAGGAACCTTATTCACATTTTATGCACGGCCTCCGCTCTGTGTGAGTGAGTGTGTGTGTGTTCGGTGTGTGTGTGTGTGTGTGTGTGTGTGTGTGTGTGTGTGTGTGTGTGTGTGGTGAAGGGTTCAGTGTAGGAGCTGAGATGATTTTAACCTCCTGATCAGACGGAGATCGTCTCACGTCCCAGGAGAACTTCTCGTATACCAAAATGTCAAGAAATATCAGGATGTCTTGATCTGGCTTTGTGGCTGAAATTACTCCCATCTCTCTTTCTCTCTCTCTCTCTTTTCTCTCTCTCTCTCTCTCTCTCTCTCTCGCTCTCTCTCTCTCTTTTCTCTCTCTCTTTGTGTCTGTGTCTTTGCTCTGACAGAGTCTACATGCCACATTTTCTGTTCCCATTTTGAGAATTAACACAGCGTCCATTTTGTAAAGGCAGCAGCTCTGTGCGTCCTCGTCTCGTCCAGGTGCTCTCTCTTTGTGTGTGTGTGTGTGTGTGTGTGCGTGTCAGCCTCCAGCATGCTCTCTGCTCCCTCTCCCATCATGCCGTGCAGTGATTCCTTTGGTCCCGTGTTATTAAAGTGTAATGTGGTGGTGTATTTATGGCGTGATGGTTAATATTTAATAAGAAACCCTCTCGTTAGGAGTCTGGGCACTTTTCCAAGCTGTTAGTGACGGCGAGCCAAATTAATCCGCTTTGTAACAAAGCAAATTCCCCCTTTGCTGACCGCTACACACACACACACACACACAGACAAACACACACACAAACACAGACAAAGATACACACACATACACACACAGAGTGCTTACCGGGACGGCAGCAGTCTTAGCCTAATCAGTCTGTATTCAGAGGGATTAGCAGCAGATAGCCTAGCTGGACAGTTCAGATTGTAACAGCGACTCAGACACACACACACACACACACACACACACACACACACGCACACACACACACACACTCAAGCAGATTTAGGTTTCAGAATACATGCATACACAGGATCTGCAGAAAAACATATGGGCCAATGAAAACACAATTTGGCTTAAGGCTTACACTCGGCCTAAATAGCTGAGCGGCTAACAGCAGAGCTAACAGTCGAGCTTACCCTGCTCTCTGAGTAAAAAAAAGAATTCGGACGGAGCTGCACTCTCACGCTGACGGAGCTGCACTCTCACGCTGACGGAGCTGCACTCTCATGCTGAAGGCTTCCTCCCTGAATGAAGCGAGAAAGGACGACTCAAAGACAACAACAACAATCACATCGTCGTCATGGTAACGGCACCAGAGCCTCTCCACACATGTGGATGAATTGTGGAGCCGCTGACAGCCCCTGGGTTATATTAATAATAGTCATGTCAGAGTCATATTTACAGACTTTATTTACAGAGCTTTTATTTTGAAGTCATACAGAGGTGGTAGTGTTTTTCTGATCACTGGAAGGTTTGAGCGTCACGTCTCTTATAAATACTGCGGCGCAGTTACCACCAACTCTCAGCCGACTCTCATGTTTTCACTCTTAACTCTGCGTGGGTGTTTGTTAATTAGACGTTTTTGCAACGAGGCTGATTTGCATAGAAAGGGGTCAATCTTTCCCCAATGACTGCCCAAAGGATCATTTAAAAACATGTGAACTGCACCGACGCACAGAGACACTATTTGCTCCGCCGTGCAGTAAGGGGAGCATTTAACCCTTTGTGTGTGCTTTGTGCATTCTGAGTCATGTGCTCGAGTTTAGCGGGCACATGACTGATTCCTTTAGTGAAGCAGGCCCTCAGTCTTCAGAAGCTGCAGGAATAATTAGACCACATGAAAGCGAGCGTGCTCAGACCGGTTTTCTACCTGCAGCCTTTCATGCAGGACAAAAGGTTTCATAAAGAGGGGGAGAGCGAGGGCCGGGACAGGGGCATTCTGGGTAATCAAACACTATTGAGTTTGTCGTTTTGGTTAATCTGATGCCAGGCTGAAGGGAGGTTTAAAAGACTTCACCCACCTCTCCAGCCCTGCCTGCTCCTTCATACACATGCATGTTAGTACATGTCATCGCCTGTGGCAACCACACGCACACACACACACACACACACACACACACACACACACACACACACACACACACACACACACACACGCATACACACACATTCAGTGACCTGTGCTGTTTTGCATCTGATTGAAGATTTTGAGGTCGAGCTGTGGACTGCGGCGTTCTCTGCAGGAGGATTCGGAGTGTTTATCGGCGCCGGGTCTTGACCTCCCTAAAGGTCACAGCTTCAGTGTTTATTTTAGAGACGTTTTGGATTTTAAACAGCTTCAGGGAGTTTTTTATTCCACAATTAAACGCTTGAACTGAATTTAAATTAACTCTTTGGGAATTCATTTTGCAGAGACGTACACAGAATCTAAAATTTTAAAACGGTTGCACCTTAATGACTTCGGTTTTAAATCCTGTTTTTTTTTTCATATGAATCTTGAACCGTAACATTTACCAACCTGCTGTTTCTCTGCCCATTCCTTTGAGTTAAACCAAACTCTGCTGTATGTTTAACTAATGAAGCCATGCTTGATCATCTGTGAGGAATAAACTGTTCACCAGCTCAGCTCAGATTCACCTGCTGAGGATCATCACTCACACACAGTTTCTGTCATAGTGGATTTTTTTATATGCAAACGAGCATCAGTCAATACTGAAGCTAGTTTTCAAAAAGTCTCTACACAGTGCTTATAAACTTGCAGAAAGCTCCTGAAACACTCCTGATATCTGCAGGGTGAGCTGCATGCGTGAACACAAACAGCTGAATGTTTCTCTCTTCACCCGGAGTTTCTCCTCCAGCCTCCTCGTATTTACTCTACAGAAAGTCTGAGAGAGCTGATGTGAGAACGCAGCAGGATATAATCAGGAGAATTCACCTCGAGCGAGTGGGAGGGGGTGGTGACGTTTATTTCCTGTGATTGCTGCACAACCATAGACTGTCTGCACGCCACCTCTACGATCTCCGTGCTCTAATGAACCTGCTGCATTCTGTTTCCTGTTCTCCAGTATGTTCTTCTCCACTCTTTAGTTCAGATTGTGATTCTGTTGAACTACACGTAGCATTGATAGAAAGACAAATGTTCTCATTATAGCGTCGTAAAGAGGACTCTGTTCCGACGATTCTGAACTTTGAGTCATTTAATCAAAGTGTTCACTCGTGTTTTTGAACAGTCGGGTCATCACAGCTCGTGTTAATCAGCAGCACAAATCCTTCAAACACAGCTGCTCGTAGTCGCCTCTGTGGCTCTGACACTCGATTAGACGAGCCGGGTTTTAAATCTGCTGTACAGTGTCTCTTATTCATGTGTTTTGGTGTTAGATCACAGTGCAGTGGTTAGGACTGTTGCCTCTCAGTGAGGAGGTTCCTGGTTTGATTCCCCGTCTGACAGGAGCCTCTCTGTGTGGAGTTTGCATGTTCTCCCCGTGCATGCGTGGGTTCTCTTCGGGTACTCCAATGTGTCGTGACCAAGTGAGAAAATGCAGGAGTTTGTTAACTTTATTAGGAGCTTTAAATTGACTTTGAACACACATCTTCTTTCTGTGTCATTAAAACATTAAGCTAATGTTGCTAATGTTGCCAGTATCTCGTGTGATAAACGTAGATATGATTGGTGAGGTTAGAAAGGGTTAATTATTGATTTTTATTTGTGTGTGTGTGTGCGAACATCACACTTCAGGCCACCCCTGCATGAGTCAGAGGCCCAGTCAGGCCACCCCAATCAAAAAAGTCTGGACACGTCTTTCTAACCTGTTACTGCAGTGACACTCGAACTGTGTCCTCTGGTTCTGCTCTGAGTGTGTTTGTACGAGTTTTGAAAACAGACTGTGAGCTGGTGAGAATTTTTCCTCAGAAACACGCTTTAGATTTGTGACGGAGACGGAGTGTAGATGAGAGAGGAGTCCATGGGTTTGAGAAATCCCTGGTAATTGAATGCATTGTGTGTGAAAAAGGATGAAAATGATTCTTAGTTTGGTGCACAAAGACTTTTATTCCGCTGACTGGCAGAATATTTTCCACAAAGAGAGCAAACAAAAGAACGTTAAAGGGAAAGGAAATCATTAAATTCTCTTAAGTCGTCCATGCTGTGGTTTATATGCAGCGTTGTCAACCACTCATTTTATTCAGTTATCGTCATTTGTAGGTTTGTTTTCTCTTGTTTGCTGATCCTGCAGAAGTTTTTTTCTCTCTCTGATTTTTGTTTTGACATCTCAACGTCGAGTTTCTGAAGAGAGGATGTCATTTCATCACACAGCTTTGAATACCTATGAGGTTTATTTGAGATAAAATTAACTTTCCTCCACTGTGTGTGTGTGTGTGTGTGTGTGTGTGCGTGTGCGTGGGTGTGTGTGTGTGTGTCAGGATGAGAGTGTATTTCTGCTGTTTGACTTCATTAGCATCACAAATTAGGATTCTTTGACGAGCTCTTCTTCTTCTTTAAACCCCAAATATCCCTGATTACATGTATAAGCCTGCCGCTTGTAAATAAAGAGATGACAGGTCTGTAAACTGTGCAGCAGCAGCAGCTCAGATTCAAGGCCTAAAATCTTCATCTTTACCAGTCATGTCGTCGATTATTTTCTCAAGTGCAGCGTTCTGCTTTTCTTTTGTTCCGTCTGAAGACGCTGACACTTTACAGAAAGTCTCAAGAAAACAACGAGGTGGAAGAAAAGCGTCTCAGACATCGGCTGGAAAAAGGATTCTGCTGCAGAGACAATCAGCCTTGAAGCTGAATGAGTGTAAATACATGTTCAGAAAGATGTTATTTACTGTTAATCCTTTGCTCAAAATACATTTACTAAGACGTGATGCTGCACACGTAACGATAAAAACTGTTCTCTTATGGGTTAAATAAAGGTTTGAAAATCCGGAGGTGATATTTTAGGACAGAGGATGCTAACCACAGAGAAGGCATACTCAATGTAAAGTTTAAATCTGACACTGTTTTTACTTTTTGATTGGCAAAGTCTTAAAGAATAAATGAGGCGACAGATCATCACCATGTTGTTCTAACACTAATATGTGTCTCTAGTCTGTCTACAAACCCCCCAATGATGAGAAAAGTCCATCCTCTCCATCTTTTGCCTGCTCCACTTTTCAGAAAATGTGTGCTCAAACAGGCTGTTTGGAGATTTTCCCTTCATGACATCACAAAGGGCACCCCAGGTGGGTGACACTCCCACAGCTAGGTGTTTGTTCTGCCCTCTGAGTCTGCCTTCTCACCGTAAACAATAGGGCATGGAGCGAGAAAGCCTGAGCCACCCAAGCCCTTCCAGAGAGGGGCGTGGTCAGACACAGCTCATTTACATTTAAAGCTACAGACACAGAAACAGCCTGTTCTGAGCAGGGCTGAAATAGAGGGGTTTATAGGCATGATCAAATACAGGATCAGAGTGGATTTAGAACAAGACACTTCACACACATGTTTTGAGGAGCTCTGAGACTTATTTACACTGAAGAGGAGGAGAATATGTGACCTTTAAAATCTGACTTCAGATCTGTAGTTTTTTTTAAAGCTTCATCATCATGATGGAGATGGTGTCATCTCAAACACGTGGTATCAGAAGTATTGAAGAACCGAACTTTATTGCCTTTAGTAGAAAAGACAGCTGAGAGAGAGACAGGAAATGTTGTGAGGAGAGAGAGTGAGGGACGACATGCAGCAAAGGGCTGAGGTCGGATTCCAACCTTTGACCGCTGCAACGAGGACTTAAGCCTCTGTACACGAGGCGAGAATGGAACATTTTGACAACATCAATGGAGACGTGAAAAACTTTTTAGACTCCAAATGTTGTGAAAACAGGGACCAGGTTTAACCATCTTGGGCTGCTGATGTATTTATATATAAATATATTATATACATCAAGATATAAGTACACCCAGTGTGCATGCATGTGTGTGTGTGTGTGTGTGTGTGTGTGTGTGTGTGTGTGTGTGTGTGTGTGTGTGTGTGTGTGTGTGCGTGCGTGTGTGCGTGCGTGTGTGTGTGTGCGTGCGTGTGTGCGTGTCTGTGTGTGCGTGCGTGTGTGCGTGTCTGTGTGTGCGTGTGTGTGTTTTCTATCCTCACTGCAGGCGGCTTTGATGTTAACAGCGGTGAGACATAAAGCTCTGACGTGTGGAATCAAAGAGCAGGGTGCATAAATACACATTGTGATAGACGTGTGGAAATATGTGGTACTAAGCTGTGTGTGTGTGTGTGTGTGTGTGTGCGCGTGCGTGCTTGCGTGTGTACTAAAGACTACACCTCTCTGAACTCTGCTGTAGACTCGAGTCCACTGGAGCCTCGAGCCTGCAGTGGTTTGTTTTTCTCCTTGTTTGTTGGAGTGCTTTCAAATGTTTCCTCAGAATCAGTAAAACCAGAGACAAACAGTTTTGTGAGTCACAAATATCACCGAGGACAGTTTAGAAAAATGTGCCATGAATAGAAATGAAACAAACGTTTGACATGTTATTTATTTTAACCTCAGAGTTTTGGCTGAATTGCAGCCATCCCAGGATTTCCTAAAACAAAAGTCTGGAGCTGATGAAGTACTTATTTTAGATGATTTAAAAAGGATCTTATCAAATCGGACCCCCCCCCCCCCATTGTGATGGAGGTCAATTTTCAAAGGGTTAAACACCTTCCTCATGTGTCCCTCCTCTTCCTCCGCAGGCGCAGACCTCTTCTCTAACTGCACGGAGGAGTGTAAAGCCCTGGGCCACTCGGACCGCTGCTGGATGCCGAGCTTCGTGCCCTCCGACGGGCGCCAGGGCCCGGACTACCGCAGCAACCTCCACGTGCCCGGCATGGACTCGGTCCCGGACACAGAGGTATTTGAAAGCCCCGAGCAGACGGCTGATAAGTCGTTCTCCACGTTTGGCAAAGAGACTCCTCTCAGTCACCTCCACCAAAACCACCACCACCTCAAAAACCATCATCACCTCAGCCACCAGCAGGGCTCCATAGAGAGGAAAGAGTTGGAGGCATTTCTGCCTAGCTCCAGAGCACCTTTTAACCCCGCTTACTTAAGTGAGTATTCTGTTTGAATCTGGTGAAGAGAACAAAAAAGATCCAAATTTAATTTTCTCCAAGGAAGGAAGCATGCCATTCCTCTCGGGTCTGACCCCTGACCTTCAGAGTGTTAACTAACTCTTCCCTCTTTCTCAGACATCTTCATTATCTACCTCTGTGATGATTTGATCTCCCCTCATCTCAGCCGTTTCAATTCACTCACACACACACACACACAAACACACACACACACACACACACACACACACACAAACACGGGGGCCTCCACGATCAGCTCGTAAATGAAACACTAAAAGCAGCAGATTTCTGTCAGGCTGCCTCGATATGGGCGGAGATGTTCGCATTAAGGCTGCTCTGTCTCATTGTGGGAAAATGGCTGCTGCAACTTAGTAAATGTCTTTATTTTAAACCAGAGAAGAAGAAGAGCGGCAGGCGGTGAGCTTAAGTTCTCAGTCGACGTCCTTGCGTTGAAGCGAAGGCTGAGGAGAAAGACCGTTTTAGATAATTGAGGAGTCAAAGAAGACGTATTTCCCAACGAGCGGCTGGTTCGGCGCTCTCATTCAGAGGCCACAAAGAGAAACATCCTCAATCACTGCAATTTGGTGATAATGCTTAATTATAATTTAGTCAAGCAGCGCCTGAAGAGGCCCCCTCTCTCATCATCCACACAGCCAGCTGAATTATCAAACCGTCAGAGCAGCGCGCTTCCTGGGCGCCGTCTTCTCGGCGTGCTGCTGGAAACAGCAGGAAAAACTCTGCTTTTAATTAATGTTTTATTCATTTGATTCTTCTCTTTTTCATAGCAGATCAGAAAGGGAAGTCAGCAGGCTACCTAGCGTTCATATCAGAGAGAAAGACGTGTTTATTAAAGATGTGTTGCTGCACAGTGTGTGCACACGGGCAGGTCAAAGAGGACTTCAAGCCTCAGTGGGAGGGCGGAGAAATCATCTTAAATATATTCAAATCTTCCCGTAGAGATTGAAATACATTTGCAAACAGAAGGTTGTGCTTTCTTCAACGAGACACAATGCAGGCTGCAGAGAGATGAAGATCAGCGTTAAAAAGAACACAACGACAAAAGCACCAGAATTAACCGAGTTCTGAAAACTAGACTCTCAGTAGAACAACACCAGCAACAGACAGTCAGTAATAAGTGAGAGAGATTTACTTTAAATGAAGAGTTCAATGTCTTCATTCAGCTCACTGTGAAAATAATTTGCTTGATCCAACATTAAGGATTATAAAAGGCCAGAAATCCGAGGGCTCGATTCACGATCGGGCGGCTTAAGTGTCCGTAAAACCTGAGCGATGACTCAGCTGTTACAGACACGAAATGTCACATTATTCACAATTTGGCGGCTTTTGCGCTGGCTAAACCCGTGCAAATGAGTCAAAAAGAGGCCGTCTAATTCACAAAACAGACACAAAGGGTCAAATGCTCTGCAACGCAGAGCAAACAGCGTCTCTGTGCAGCAGTGCTGTTTTCATGTTTTTAAATGATCCATTAAGCAGTCTTTAGGGGAAGATTAGCCTCTTTCAATGTTTATGAGCCTCATTGCAAAAGGCGCTAAAAGCCACGCAGAGTTAAGAGTGAAAACATGAGCATCTGCTGAGAGTTGGCGGTAACTGCGCCTCAGTATTTATAAGAGACGTGACGCTTAAACTTTCCAGTGATCAGAAAAACAGTTCCACCTTGGTGTTCCTTCAAAATAAAAGCTCTGTAAATAAAGTCTGTAAATATGACTTGAGAGAGCCCTTCTCCGTCAGCGTCAGAGTGCAGCTCCGTCAGTGTGAGAGTGCAGCTCTGTCAGTGTGAGAGTGCAGCTCTGTCAGCGTGAGAGTGCAGCTCTGTCAGCGTGAGAGTGCAGCTCTGTCAGCGTGAGAGTGCAGCTCTGTCAGTGTGAGAGTGCAGCTCTGTCAGTGTGAGAGTGCAGCTCTGTCAGCGTGAGAGTGCAGCTCCGTCAGCGTGAGAGTGCAGCTCTGTCAGTGTGAGAGTGCAGCTCCGTCAGCGTGAGAGTGCAGCTCCGTCAGCGTGAGAGTGCAGCTCTGTCAGTGTGAGAGTGCAGCTCTGTCAGTGTGAGAGTGCAGCTCTGTCAGCGTGAGAGTGCAGCTCTGTCAGTGTGAGAGTGCAGCTCTGTCAGCCTGAGAGTGCAGCTCTGTCAGCCTGAGAGTGCAGCTCTGTCAGTGTGAGAGTGCAGCTCTGTCAGTGTGAGAGTGCAGCTCTGTCAGCCTGAGAGTGCAGCTCTGTCAGCGGGAGAGTGCAGCTCCGTCAGTGTGAGAGTGCAGCTCCGTCAGCCTGAGAGTGCAGCTCTGTCAGCGGGAGAGTGCAGCTCCGTCAGTGTGAGAGTGCAGCTCCGTCAGCGTGAGAGTGCAGCTCCGTCAGTATGAGAGTGCAGCTCCGTCAGCGTGAGAGTGCAGCTCCGTCAGCGTGAGAGTGCATCAGTGTCATCAGAGATATATGCTTTGAGAGTTAGACTCTGAGCAGAGCAGATAGAGGGAGAACATGATGAAGAATTTATGGAGATATTATCGACTACAATCCATTCTCAGTGAATCACAATTTCTGCACAAAAACATGCAAGACAAGTTTGAAAAGATTGTTTATGATTTTAGACTAACCCTTGTTTACACGAAGCGCGGCTTTGTGTGTTTTACGGTATTAAAGATTCCTTTGTGCAGTGAACAGATTTGTGTGTTTGAGCTGAATGAGACGTGATAAGAAAACAGAAGAAGAAATTAAAAGAGTGAAAAATAAATCCACTGTGGGAGTTGCTTTTTTTTAAATAATAAACGTTGGATGAAGCGATGAAGTCCTAATGAGGTCGTGACCGTTCAGAAGAGGAATAAAGTGTTTAACTCTTCGTTTGTCTGGACATCATGATCGTTGTGAGGGTTTCAGGTTAATGCTGCAGTAATGTGATGATGAGAAACAAGGACATGTTAAATCAAGAATCCGTATTTACAACTATAATGATGATAAAAACAGACGATAATACGTATTGTGGTAATAAGGAGTTTAATTATGAAGACCAGAGAGAGAGCAGGAAGTTCATCATGTGATACAGCAGATATTCATGTTCAGATATGAAAGCAAAAGAAAAGTCTGTGATTCACACGTAAAGAAAACTCCATTGGCAACGTTATGGTACAGAAATGTTGCCAATGTATTCGTACAATTTAGATATAGATCAAAACAGTTCCAAAGTTTAGAGTCTAAAGGTGACAGAAGATGTTAAACGTGTTCTTATGCGTCGTATAAAATGACCTTCTTTTAAAAACAAAAACAGATTTCAGACCAGTGCAACAAAACAGTAACTGTGATGTACTCTGAGTGTGTGTGTGTGTGTGTCTGTGTGTGTGTGTGTGTGTGTCTGTGTGTGTGTGTGTGTGTGTGTGTGTGTGTGTGTGTGTGTGTGTGTGTGTGCACGTGTGTGTGTGTGTGTGTGTGTGTGTGTGTGTGTGTGTGTGTGTGTGTGTGTGCACGTGTGTGTGTGTGTGTATGTCTGGTCTGTGCAGTTTCCATGGATGTGCTGATTATATGCTTGTGATGCAGCACTCGATGTGAAGAGCTCCCGATATCTGCGCATTTCCCACGAACAGCCACTCACTCCTCCTGCAAAGTAGATCACTGTGGCCCTTATGCTAATGAGAGCGGGGGAGGCAGTGGGGGAGTGGGGGGGGGTTTAATGGCACAGAGGGAACAACAGTCAGAGAGGGGAGGAGGGGGGAGGTGCAGGAGGAATGGATAGAATGATGATACCAAGAGGCTGAAGCTCCCTAATCTGATCAAGTCACTGATACACAGAGGCTCTTTGTGCCCGAGGGGAAGCAGGCCCGGGCCTGAGTCTGGCCTGGGGTCGGGTCAGGGTGGGGGGCCGTGTGGAAGAGAGAGAGAGGAAAGCCAGAGCGGAATGATTACCGTCATCAGACGACACGGTGTCG
Source organism: Tautogolabrus adspersus (assembly GCA_020745685.1). NCBI lineage: Eukaryota > Metazoa > Chordata > Actinopteri > Labriformes > Labridae > Tautogolabrus > Tautogolabrus adspersus. The sequence continues at coordinate 2,120,162 of CM036540.1, read as the reverse complement.
GCGGGGGGACAGAGGAGAGGGCGGGGCTCCCCTGTTAAACCTCCCGCTTTGTTGTCGTCCTAAATAAATTGGCCACCAAATACAAAACCAGCTCCCCCCCTACCAAAGGCCACTTTTCCCATAACCCCCCAACCCAAATACATAGTCACACACACATTACCCATGAGCCATTTCACACGAGTGAATTGAGACGAGACGTGAGACTTCCTGTCTTTGTTTCTCATGTGAACCCTCAAAGTCTGTGAACGAGGCCGAAGAAAGATTCATGTCAGAGTCTTTAAACCTTGTCTGTTTTTCATGTCAAGCTTTGGGTCTAAATGCGTCGAGAGTAGATCTTCCTCTGTAACTTAAAGCTCTGTATCTGCAGGGATGTGTTAATTTTAAGAGGACATATAGTGATGGGACACAGGTTTAAGGTGCAGACATTACAGCCTGTTTCAGGAATCTACTTGGATGATACCATCATTTTACACTTCAGATATAAAACTAGTAAAAGTCAAACATCTAGAGACCTGTTTAGGTACCATGGCAACTAAAAAAAGGAGCTCTAGCCGTTCCTGATATTTTGTAATGTCTTGTTTTTAATCACCAAAATCTGCAGGCGAACTTCTGCATGTCTAAACAATTTAGACAGACTCCCCTCCTCTGCTCTGTGTGTCTGTTAAGATATAAACACATCATTTAAAATCATCTTTATCTTTTTAAAACGTCTTCAACGTAATGAAACATTAAGAATCTCTGTGAATCATTTTGACCCAAAGTGTGAAACATAAAGGACAAGGTTTGAAAGGATCTGACCTCCGCTCAGTCTGTTTTCTGTTTCCCATTCTTGTTGTTTATCACTCATTTCAACACACACGTGCACACACACACACACACACACACACACACACACACACACACACGTGCACACATACACGTGCACACACACACACGTGCACACACACGTGCACACACACACACACGTGCACACACACGTGCACACACACACACACACACACACACACACACACACACACACACGTGCACACATACACGTGCACACACACACACGTGCACACATACACGTGCACACACACACACGTGCACACACACGTGCACACACACACACACACGTGCACACCATACTGACTAATCTTGTTTTTTTCTTTTCTTTCTTGCAGCGAGGAAAAGGGTTTGCTAGCTCCTTTCGCGTGGACATACCAGAGACCGCGTGACTTTGCACAATCACTCCTGGACGACCAAGGCTATAAAAAAAGAAAAGCATCAAAATTGAACCCGTTTTACCCCCCACCCCACCCTCACCCCCCACCCTCTCTCCCCCCTCCTCACCCAGGAAAATAAACTACAAATAAAAACACGATTGCACACCTTATGAAGGAAGTGAAAGATCCCTCCATCCTGGACTTCCTTGGAGCACTGCCGGGCTTCAGAGGCGACCCCACCTGCAGGATTTGGAACTCTTTTTGAGGGGAAGGGTGGTTGCAGGGAGGTTGATGGATAGCCTTACTCGCTGGGAGGACCCCACTGTCTCAGCCGGACTGAGAAACTAACGGAGGAGAAGGAGGAGGAGGAAGGACTCTGGTGACGGAGAGACAAACTGAACACTGATCTCTCGGAGCTTTTCCAATCTGTGTGCCTGTTTACAGCACGGAGGAGAATCAAACCGGACGAGGACTGCTTACGTGTGCCGTAAAAAGACTGATCGATACGAGAGCCACTCGGGAGAAACACCGCCACTGAGCCCTTTAGGCGTTTGTACTCGCAGAGAGAGAGACGCCAAACTGTACAGGAGAATCTTTGTGCATTTGAAGATGCAATACCACTGTTTTAGATTTTTCTATTCTGTTCGTGCGGTCAGGTGTCTCTATTCCGATCTACTTCAAACTTTGTAAGAAAAGATTGTGGGCAGGATATTTTTTTATTTATCTTTTCTTTACGTTGACGGGGCTTTGGTTCGTTCACCTTACTGCGTGGCGTGGACGCCGTCCGGCCTGCTCTTTTCTGATTCTGAGGCGTGGAGTAGTTTCTATCATGTGTGAGAAGTGTTTACTGTACTCTTTTAAAAAGTTTCAAGCTGAATATAAAACTCTATATATAAATCTATCTATATCTACTTGTTCTGAAGGCGTGCTATCCGTTTGCTGGGTTCACATTCTGATTGGAGGTTGAAGCGCCCTGAAGGAGGCGTGAAGAGAGAGACACAACAGCCTTAGCAGATGTAAAACTCGACTTTTCATCCTTTCACATGAGTTCATTTCTTTTTTTCCACTTGGGGATATCGATAAACGGTCATGTCTATAAGTACAGGAGGAGGCGATGGTTTAGACATTCATGGTAATTTTTGTGTCATTGTAACCAAAACTTTTAAGGGTCCATTTATAAGGAAACAAAAAGGCCAAAAGCAGACGGTGTTTGTAGGCGCTGCGGCGGGATTCAGTACACACACGACTTTCTCACACATTACAAACACAAACACCGATATGCCAACAATAAACTGAAAAATGGTGAAAATGAACGTCTAATGTGCTTTTATTTTGAAATGTTTCTTTTGTTTTTGTGTTCACAGTCGATGTCTCAAACCTCCGTCCTCCTGAAGGGTCCGTTATTCCTCACACATTTGGAACATTTTCAGACTGCGCTCATTTTTCTGTTATCTAGGGGAGTTTTCACATTAGGCCCGAGCACTACTGCTCAAGCTACCGTGCAGCTCAGAGGATGAAACGGGCCCATGCTGCACTGATACGACAGTTTTTGAATAAACAGAAGCGGTCTTATAGCGGTCCACTTCTTTGTTTGAGCACGGTTGGTTTAAATGTAAAATGGTACAAGTGCAAAAAACTGCAATTTCTCGAGTGTCCACTTGAGGACAGAAGTGAGTCCGTCCCAATCCGGTCTCATATTAAAATGTCCGAACGTGTTTACATCCTGGTACGAAGACAAAGGCGTCAACTGATCATCTCTTCCTCGGTTAATTATTCAGAACCGAGGGAGTGATTTTTTTTAACTGTGTTTGGATTATAATGCACCAAAGAGACTTTAATATATGTACATAATTAGGGGCGTGGCTAAATTGACTGACAGGTGTTGTAGCTGTTTGTCAGGAGGCTGAAGCCCCGCCTCAGCTCCACCTCTTTCTTTTCTATTTTGATTGAAAGTCGGTTTGAGAGAATATTTCCAACAAGGCGACCGCCACCAATAGGCTTCAAAAGTCCGCTATAAAGACCAATGATGACATCACTGAGATTACGTCCATGTTTTATAAAGTCTGTGGTTAACTGTCGTTTAATCTCAGCAACATAAAATCACAATTTAATATTCCATTAATACGTTTAAAGTTGAACGTTTACGTTAAGCTTGTGTGAGGAACTTTCAGTATGTGTCATTTTGTTGGCGCCCCCTGTGGACAGGTGTGGTACCTCTTATCTCCTTTTCTCTTTGCTAGTTTAGTTGTGTACATGTGTAAGTCATGTTTTCAACAAAAAAACCTCCACCTGCTGTGTTTGATGTCACTTGTGCCCGCTCTCCTCTTCCTCTTGTTCTCTGCACATCGACGGGACTTTATTGATCGAGCTGAGTGATTAAAAATTTCCAGCATTAATCTGAACATAAAATGAACACACGTGATTACTCCCCGAAAACATGTGTAAATGTGCGAACATGACCTCAATATGCTGGACTCAAATGAAGTAGAAATCCCGACATGTGGAGACACGTCGTGTAATCCGGCCGCGCCTCCTCGCCGCAGACAGACGAGTAGATTTAGGGGATCTTGTGTGTTTTTATCGCTCTGCAGTCGATGTAATCCGAGGTAGATTATGGTATCTGAACCAATAAGGCGGCAGAGTTCAGACACACACGCTAAATCATGTGTAGTCCTGTTTAATCTCTGAGTACACGCTGAATATTCATCGATTTGTTCCTGTGAAGCCGACAAAAGCCTTTGTTGGTATAAATATGACAGTAAACAGAGGGAGGGGGGGTGAATAGCTCTGAAGACGAGTCTCTCTGTCTTTCTTTCATTCTGATGTTAAATATAGGATGACAAATAGCGAGCAGCGGCCCCTTTTGTTGCAGCGTAATGAGGGCAGAGCTGTCAGAGCGGCTCCGTTTAGATTGAGGACAAAAGTTGAGCAGAGAGCAAGTGCAGAATAATCATATCTACTTTCTCGTTAAATGGAAGCCATTATGTTTGACCCCCACTCGACGCTAATCTCTGACACAAACCCAAAAGTTTTCAATTCCACGTGCACGCAGAGAGAGACGAGAGACGAGTTAAGAACGGAAAAAAAGGAGACTTATTATTCCCCAAACAAACGCAGGATTAAAACAGAAAGATGGACGCTGACACAGAATGAAGCGTTTCTCTCTCTCTATTTGCGGTGAGTTGGGGGGGGGGGGGGTTTATGCGATAGCTAGTTTGAAAGTCACCTCCTTCACAAAGGCAAAGCGGATTACAGGAAACTGAACTTTTCATGTCAGAGCTCTCCTCCGCCATCGGACACAAAAAATAAAAAGTCATCGCTGTGAATCGGAGCCAGGCGAGCGTGGACGGCCTGCGTGAAGGTTGATTATGAACTCTTCAGATGTCCATGAATGACTGAGCGGCTTTGAACAAATCTTAAAAAGAAAGACGGGGTGGGAAAAGTTCCGGAGCAAACTGGATGATGTTCTAGTTCATCAAAGTGCGGTCGCTGACGAGGGCAACGGCTGAAACGACTCGCTGTAAGAGAAACGTGCAGCATATTCAGAAATGATGCAAATTAAAAAGAA
>CM036540.1:2077889-2107889 GCA_020745685.1 Tautogolabrus adspersus | reverse complement strand
GTTTGTACATCGTGTCTGTAAAACTAACCACAGGTAGCTAACAGCTAGCCACATTTAGCGCGACCATCACGTTTGTTTACTCTTCAGTGGCGTTTCACGGCGTGTGATGACGAGTTCTGAGAGTGGAGACTCTGTTTGTTGGTGAATTAATCTGTTAGTGTGTGATGAGCAACGAGATGACCAACTCAGCACATCACACACTAACAGATTCATTCTCCAACAACCAGAGTCTCCACTCTCAGAACTCGTCATCTCACGCTGTCAAACGCCACTGAAGAGTAAACAAAACTGTTAAATCTGTCATGGTGTGCCGTCATGTGTGGGCTCTCTCACATGTTTTTAAATCTTTAAATCTTTCACTAGGCTTTAGTTGTTTGTTCCCACATCTGAGTCAGACTTTAAAGGTTTATCTTACGACAGAAAAATAAAACACATCTTCAGTGTGCTGAGAGTAGGAGGAGGAAAATGTTTACAAGGTGTGAATGTCAGGAGACACATGAAGAGTAAAGTTTCTTCTCAGAGCAGCAGTATCTTTCTGTGCATGACAAAGGAAGCCTGACCCTGAAAGACCTGCCGCTCCAACACCAGCAGGGCTCTGACGGGAAGCAGACTCTGAAGGATCTGCTCCGTGTCAAACAGCACAACACTCGGCTTTGACTGACCACAGCCCACTTCAGATAAGACTCTACTTTTTTTTTGTGCACAAACACTGCATTAGCACTTTTCAGCACGCAGTGAATTCAAGAGGTTAAATATTTATTTTTAGTTAAGTAACAGCTCCTGGTGGAAAATTAAGAGCCCACTCAAACCTCCTCTACATGCAAATCAGAGTTCTTCCACCGAGTATTGATTTCTGAACTCTCCCTGAGTTCTAACATTTTCATTCTGCTGTTTACTAAAGAACATGAACTCTTTCCTTTTGCTAATGCTAGATCGGAAGAACATCTTTATTTATCTCACACATACAACGCCCGACAAGAGCAACCGACCTGCAACGGCTGAAACGACTATGATCGAGGTTAAAACATGCAGCAAATTCAGAAATGATATTAATTCAAAACAAATACAACCAGCGGCGATTCTAGAGTCTTTTGGGGCCCTCTGCAAAGATTCACAGGGGCCCCTCCAACCAGCGTGCATCAACACGTTGGTGCACGCTCAACCAGCGTGCACCAACATTATATTTTATATAACCTGAAAACAATCAAATGTCAATATCTGCTCCACTTGCCACTGTCTTGCTTTCTTTTTCCTCTTCCATTATTTCTCCCCCGGTGGATAACTCTGGAAGAATGCATGCTTAGCACAATGCTAAGCAGCCCAGCGAGAGTGAGTGCTGTCAGATGGGGCCCCCTTTGGAAATTTTCCTACTGTCATTGCAAACTTTGCACATTTTGAGCCACTGCTGTGTTTGTAAATCTGTCAGCCTTCATTGGGCCCCTACTGACCTGGGGCCCCAACACTGTAAAACCTAACAGTACATCTTACTAAAAGAAGTGAGTAGACATAACTTAAATCTCAAAAATCGTTGGGGTTACTCATTCACCTGAATTAACTGAACTTAAAAAATAATAATTGATGTAATAACTCTTTTGTTTTGAGTGCTGCAAAAATATGGAACATTTTAAGTACAACTTATTTATTCCAGTGTGTTCCTTTGACTTATTTAACTCAAGTGTAGCTAGATCCTTTTTATTAGACTAGGCCTATATAAGCTACACTTTCTGTAATTAGTTTTTATGGCTGTGTCTATTATTTATAATTATTTCTGTTGATTATGCAATGCCCAATTAAAACAAATAATTACTGTGACATAATTTGAATGATCACAGTGTAAGAGACCACCCATGAGACCCTGCAGGAGCGACGTCATCTCTTTTGTTATTGTTTTGATTGAGAGCCCCCTTGCGGCAGATTTTACATACTGTACGTTTAATCACAGTAAATTGGCATAAATCAATATAAGTTTATGAAACACATTTTCGCTCAACTTATTTTTTTGTGTGTCTTTTAACAGGCACTAGCTCTTGTTTATATTTGGGGGAAACCCGTTTACCAAAAACAATATCAGTGACCCTGCCAGTTCACGTTGTGGTCTTTGTGCAGAGAGAAGGTCACTTTGGACTTGTTTTTGCATGGTGATTGTAACTAGCCCTCCGTTTTTAGCTGGGAAACCCCGTTTACTGGCTCTTTTTTTTCAACGTGAGCAGAGAACTACGGTTCAACCTCAACTCGTGGTGGTCTTCACACGCACAGCGACGAGGAGAGGAGACGGAGCGGACTACTTGTGGACATCTTTCATGGTTAGCATCAACTCCGGGACAGCGGACTCTTGATTTTTCGCCGAAATTGGATAACTTTCAACACATTACCCAGCCGGGGAGCCGTTTTATTGTCTACTTGAGGTAATGTTGCTCTGTTCTGTTGTGCTTTACATTGCATGTACGGTAGTTTGAATATAGTGTTAGCAACTGCTGCTAGGTTGCAAGCTCGATAAAAACTTTAGTTATTCTAAAGAAAACACAATTTTTAATAACTGCATGCCTTTTTAACTAACCAAGGGTGAGTTTAGTCGTGTTTTATTCTTTACTAAGTCACAGTTACCACTGGTAAGCTAGCAAAACGTTAGTTTTTTTTCATTCGTGGATGTTTTAGCGCCTTGAATCACGTCTTCAGCTCTGCGTCGTTTGGGCGTATTTTCGTCAAAGTCGGTATAAATTAGCCAATTGATCCGTTTTTGTGGCGTTTTGTGACACCAGTTGATTTGTCAGGAACAAATAATGTGGAAATGTAAATTGTGCGGTTTTTCTAGTAACTTAAAAATACAGTTACTGAGACATTACAGACTTTACCATGGTCAGTATTCAACAGTTTCACCTTTACCATGCCTCTACAACAGCTGCATGTGTACATTTAGTACTTTTAACTCATTAAAGGTACATTTGTCAAGAATACATGCAGGGAAAAGCAAGGTAGATGGTGACACGACTGATTTGACTGTAAAAAGGGCATTTCATTGCCCTGTTTGTGATTTTAAACAGCCATTTGCTGAGAGAGAAATGTTTATACATCTACGTGGACATTTAAGGAACAAAGAAACCGTTCCTTGTCCATTCAGGGCCTGCACGTTTAAAACAAATGTGTACTCCACGTTCAATGCACACAGATGCAGAGAACATCGAAATACCTGTGACTATGATGACATTATAGTGCAGAAAGATGTAAATGTCTCCCAGGATAGTGACATTGAACAGGATCCAGTTGAACTGACAGATGAAAATGAAACTACCCCTGTAGCAGGAGGTAGCAATGAGAAGTTAGCAGAGCAGTTACAATTCAATCTGGCTGCTTTTTTCTTAAAAATGCAAACTGTTCTCCATGTGTCACAGAGGGCAACACAGGAAATCATTGAACATGTTGATCAGTTGTTTTTGCTGTCAGAACCTGTTGTCAGGGAATCTGTAATCAAAATTATGGAAAAACATAATTGCCCCTTTACTGACACACTTGTGAGTGAGATAGTCCATGCAGTGTCGGAGAGTAATGTATTGCATAAGGCAGTTACAGCTGAAGGACCCCTTTCAACTGCCAAAAGGAGGAAAACATATTATGAAGAAAAGTTTCCACTTATTAGGCCTGTTGAATACCTGATCGAGTCGTCACAGCATACCTTTATTTATGTACCTATTCTCAGTACTTTGCAACAGTTGTTAAGAAAAACAGATGTACTTGAGAAAGTCAAAGAAACCCCTTCTAAGTTGCCTGGACAGTATTTGTCACACTGTGATGGCTCCTACTACCAGGAAAATCAGCTTCTCTCAGATGAGGGTCAGAAATGATCATTAATTCTTTATGTTGATGATTTTGAAATCGCAAACCCTCTAGGAACATCACGAGAAATACACAAAGTATGCGCAGTTTATTGGACATTAGCTAACCTGCCATCAAAGTACCGTTCAGCTCTCCATTCACCTCAACTTGCCCTTTTGTGCAATTCTAATGATGTGCGGGAATTTGGATTTTCAAAAGTCTTTGCACCCCTCTTAAAGGACCTAAGAACTCTTGAAGAGGTGGGCGTCTATATTGGTGACTGTGTCAAAGGAACAGTCTTCTCAGTTGCAGCTGATAACCTTGCTGCCCATGCGCTAGCTGGCTTCAATGAGAGTTTCAGGTCTACATATTTCTGTAGATTTTGTCTTACCACCCAGACCCAAGTATCTGATGCAGTCACTGGTGTTAACCTGAGAACCAAAGATCTGCATGACAGCCTAGTTCAAGAAGTTCAGAGAGGTGACACTGAACAGGGTTATGGGGTAAAACGCAGTTGTGTTCTCTCTGACCATCTCAAATATTTTCATCCTCTCACAGGATTTCCACCTGATGCATGACCTGTTTGAAGGTGTGGTTCCCGTTGAGTTGGCACATTGTGTGACAGGTATGCTTGCAAACAAATATTTCACTTTGGAGGAGCTGAATAGAGCAATATTGTTTTTTCCCTATCAACATTCTGATAAGGTTGACCGCCCTCACCCAATTCCTCAAATTTTTGTCAGTCGAGGAACAATTGGTGGGAATGGACATGAGAATCACACTCTGCTTAGGCTGCTTCCTCTTCTCATTGGCTCCAGAGTCCCAGAAGGAGACAAATTCTGGGAGGTGCTAATGGACTTAAAAGATATTGTGGAACTGGCTGTGTCTCATAGCTTTACTGACGAAACTATTCAGTACATGGCTTGCAAGATTTTAGATCACAGGCAGTTGCTACAAGAAGTCTTGCCCAGTTTAAGATTAAGACCAAAGCACCATTTTATTGAGCATTATCCACATCTCATAAAATGTTTTGGTCCACTGGTGCATCTCTGGACAATGAGATTTGAAGGAAAGCACAAAATGTTCAAGAAAATTGTTCATGACACTAATAACTACAAAAATGTGTTAAAAACTTTAGCAGAGACACCAGAGCATGATGGCTTTTTATTTGTCTTCACCACGGTTTTTTAAGCCTTCAGTACAAACTTCAAAAGTGGAGTCAGTCTATGTCGAATCATTGCCTGTCGACACACACGTGTTAATATCCAGCATGACAGACAGCAGCAGTGTTTATCGCACAAAACAGGTAACCATTGAGGGCACAACCTTTGTGACTGGCATGTTTGTTTGCACCGGGACACATGCTGCCTTGCCTGAGTTTAAGGAGATCAGAAACATATTCCTAATCCAGAATGATATCTTCTTTTTACTGAAAGACTATGACACCGAATATACTGAGCATCTGCGCTCGTATCATCTAAAAGATAATACAAGCAAGGGCCAGTGAAATCTGTGTTGCAGTTGGCTGACCAAATGCCACAGTTTGCCTACAAAGTCTCTGGCAAGCTAATTATAACAACTAAACATTTTATTACAGTCACAGAGTGAGAGCCACATCACCCCAGAGGACATCCTCCTCTTCCCCCTGGGACCTAAGGAGGCTTAAGATCTCAGACCCTTTCTATCACCAGTAGAGACCACCTTGACACCCAGGACAACATACTCTAAGGTAATGTAAGTTTACACGTTTGCTTTTCTCACACACCATGATCTGTTCTCAATATGTAAACCAGTACTTACTTTGAAATAAATCATTTGCCAATATGTGAAGATAAGATCTAATCAGTCTCTTGTCTGTAAATTGAGCTAAAAACTGCAGTTAGTTTTAAGCTCTGCTCAGGACTGTAAAATGCTACCCTGGCTCAGTCTACAAGTAACAAAATGTAATCTGTCTGTCCATCTGTCCATGTAGGCAGCTTATACAAACAAAGAGCAAGGAAAAGCAGTTGTTTTTTGTGTTTTTTGTTACAGGTTCATCTTACACAGGGTAAATGGAAGAATCTGACGTCCTCAAACTAAGGGTCGTCCTTGACGATGTCAATGCTGAGAGGCTGATTTTGCCCTCTCGTCCTGAGACTATAAATGCCCTCATATCTGAAGTGAAAAATAAACTGAACCTGATGTATGAATTCCGGCTTCAGTTTCAAGATCCGGAATTTGACAACGCTTTATGCAATTTAGTAAACATAGAGGACCTGCCATCCAAGGCAACTATTCAAGTAGTAAGACTCATTGAGGCAGATTTGTCCTCTACGAGCACGGATGATACCGTGTTACTGTCTGACAATACTGATTCACCTGAGCGTCTTTGCCGGTGGCCAGAAGTCTTCATTGTTCCAACATTCTCATATGAGGTGGAGTATTCCCTGAGAGAGGGCAACTCTGTATTTGAGAGAGAAGGGAGAGGTCTCCGATTGACCAGAGATCAAAAACACAACATACTTGATATCATGGCTGCTGAAATATACAAGCACAAAGCTTATCCTAGTACCTCACAGATTGGCAAGGCTGCAGAGGCTTTAGTCAGGAAACACCCCTGTCTCAAAGAACAAGGTTCCAAAACTGGATGTGAGGGTTGGAAGAACAGCCTTCGCTTTAAGATGGGCAACTACAGGACCAAACTTTGCAGGGCTGGTATAAAAGATGTGGCTGTGAATGCAGGCAAGCGTAGCAGGACCAATCCAGATGGCACAGCTTCCAGGGCAAACATCAAAAGACCAAGAAGAGGAGAAGTTAACTTCCTTCCCAATTATCCCTCTGGTGAAACAAAGGACACACTGGAGATGCAGAGGATTAACATGGTGGAGGAGTTCAAGAAGACCTCGGCTGAAAGAGACATGCTTCTTATCAACCAACAAATGCAGCGCACCTTTTCACTAAGGCGGGAAGAAATTATCAATTCTGCTCCTCCGATTGATGAACTAAGGGACAGATGGCCTGCACTCTTTTGTGAAGCACAGGTGAGTAGAAAACGTACAACTTTAAAGAATCACTTAAAAAGCTGACAAGACACGTGAACACAATTATCATTGCACTGGGCGATATGGAAAAAAATCATTAATAAATGATATATATCTGATGTCTTAGATATTTCTGTCTTAAAAGTAAAAGTTTTATACAACAATACCTGACCCAGTTTACAGTTGTGATTATTATCAAATCAAAAGGTAATTTTGGTAATTGGTGTGTTTGTTTCTCTGTGCAGCTCGACTGGATCACCAATCAAAATCTGCCATCTTCCTTTTTTTCTGAGTTGGATAAATACACATCACAGCTTCTGAAATTGTACAAAAAGAAGACGACTGGAAGTTTTGGAGAGAAGCTGCGGCATGTTGTGACTGCATACGAAGAACAGGTAAACACATTTTTCTTACATTACATTGACAATTTATGTGAACAGCTGAGTTGAGCATCAGCTAATGTATACTATGTCTTTGTTCAAAAGGACAAGAACAACATCACTGCAGCCAGAACAGCAGCCCTTGCCGGCCTACCACTGTACCTGAAAGAGGATTCGTCAGACATATTCAAGACTTGCACGGTAATTCTTTATTCTCCTGCCTCAAAACTTGAAACTGAAACATCACTGAACAGAGTTATTTGAAACTTTCTTATACGGTGTGCCCAATTGGCTTCCTTTTGAGTAGTTCTCTTGCTTAGATTGATTATTTTTTGTTGTGAAGAGCTGCAGAAATTAAAAATGATGAGTCATTGTAATTTGTACTTGTGAAGTTACACCACGTTGAGGGTAAAATTAGACAGTACTTTATTTATCTCTGATATCTGGGAGTGTGTTTAAATTGTGCTTGTACATACTGTATATCTTTGTAGCGATTAGCAGAGTGGATATTAAATTATCTACACCTGAAAGAATGTTAATTTCTAGCCAGTGGGCAACATTAAAGGAAAACCACATCAGTTCACAAAGTGCACCCTAGGCACAAAATCAGCAGAGACTAGTTATCACTGTTTATGTCCTTTAACTCCTTAGGTCTCTTTTCATCAACCCTTTACGTTCCAGCTTTTGTTGGACTAGGAAAAACATAATGTGTACAGTTTCACCATATTAATGTTAGCAATCATGTTAACATTTTACACATAACATTTCTGTGTGAAAGTCTTACCAGGAAAAGGCTACTGCATTTAAGGTTGCCAAATTCTATTCTATTCTTTTATAATGCCCATATGTCTAAATTTACACTAAGACTGGAAGTTGCCTGGATCACTCCTCTTGTCCATTCTTCTTCAAAATAATACTTTTCTTCACTTGCTTACCAAGAGGAATCTTTATCTTCTTATTTATTCTGTCTTCAGTGTTACTTTCCAATGATCGGATTCAGAGAGGACTTGAAGGACAGAAATCAATTAAAATGTTCAGAAAAATCTAATTCTTTAATTAAGAGTCGTAACAGAAAAAACTGCCTTCCCTGATGCGCTTCCTTTTCACGTTGGCTCTTGCTGCCTGCTTTAGTGTTATTGGCATCTTCAGGTTTGTGCTGATTTGCCGTGGAAACATTTACTTGAAAAGCATTAAAACAAATTATTTCTTTTCTGAGTTGATCAATTTTCAGTGCATGAGCAAACAGCCCAAGGAAAAATCTAACTACTCATTACCTGGTTTTACTCATTAAACCAGGTTTCATGGGGAGCGCCAATAGACTAGCACTTATGTTGCGCCATCACAGCGGCTTTGGGTTCGAATCCAACCTCGGCCCTTTGCTGCATGTCACCCCCTTGGCTTAAAAAAAAAAAGGTCATTTATTTTCGACAGCCATTTTTTATAAAAAGGTTCTATGGGGCATATGGGCATGCCATCTGCCCCCTGCTGGGTTATCTGTTTGCTGCATGTATCTGGTGGTATTCATCTGGTTTTTAAGAATACAAATTATCTCAATGATAATGTAAAACTTATATTTCATAAATGGTTCACCTGGCTTTATAGGGTTACGATTATCCACTTGATTAGCATTATAAGACTGATGAATCCTTATTAACTGAAGTTTAACATTGCAGTTTAATTTCACAGAAAAAAGAGCACATTGGATTTAGTCCTTAATTGCTTCTATCATAGTTGTGTGAAGTTATCTCTGCTTTATTTTAGACAGTAAGAATGGTTTCATAGTAGTTTACTTATTTGTCCGTTTTATTTTTTTTATGTTGCTTCCACTTGCATATTAAAATCTGGTAGAGGTTACACATGTATTAGTTTAGTTATTCTTAAATTCTTCCTCACACATACTAAATACATACTTCTTCCCCAGGACGAGTTTGAGGTGTCCCAGGAGGAAGCTGTGGCTCTGGTGGCAGTGGTCGCTGAAGATGAGGTGCTGACAGGAGTTCCTTTTGACACGCAGCATGTGTCCATCATCCTGGTAGGCCAGGTTGTGATGTCTACAAGATCATGGACTGACTCGCTTGTTGTTTTGTTTGGTTTGATTTATGCTCTACATTTGAGCTATCCTGAAAAGCTAAGTGGCTTCTTTGAGTTCATCCAGGTTGTCCTCCTAAATGTTGATGAAGGGAGAAAGCAGCTCAAACCAAAGTTGCAAGCATTGAGAAATGAGCTGGAGTAAATGATTAAGATCTTTGTTGTTTTTCATTGTTCCTGATAATTAGTTCCTTGAAAAGAAAAAATCCCGCACACTACTCTTGCTAAGTATCACAAATTTATTAGAGAAAAATCACAACCTTTCAGTCAAGGTTCAGAGGGACTGAAGCTTTGTGATTTTTTTTCTAATTGGTGATACTTAGCAAGAGTAGTGTGCAGGATGTTTTATTTTCTGCTGGAGTCCCGCTGGCTGTGTAGTTGTTGAGCCGTGTTTACATCATGTTTCGATGGACGGGACGGCCTTGAGTATTAAGCTATTTTAGTCGAGGACTAGAGAAAAGTAGAACAACATACTCCCTGCTTATTTGGATGTCATGTAAGTGTCTTTAGATCTCGGTCATTCTGTGTCAATTTATGTGCAATAGGAAGCTACGAGCTAACTAAAGAGCGCTAACATTAGCCTGCTAACACAACAATGCAGGACACAGGTGATTGCAGCTCGAGCAAAGGACAATTTTGTCCTCTGCTTGTGCTTAATGGTGTTTAATTATGGTGCGTTCTCATTCATAACTCCTTCGTGCGAGGGGAGGGGGGTTGGAGGTGTGTTGTAGGAGAGCGGAGGCTTCAGTGTGTCTGAGGTGTCGCCAAACAGCAGTTTGTTTTGGTTTAATTCTGGTGCTCAACAGCAACATACTGGATCAAAAAGTTACACATTCTTCCTTTCAAGGGCTATGTGTTTAGTTGCTGTTGAAATGTGTTAATTAGTGCGCCTGGGTGTTTCTTGTGTTTATATTGCCATAAAGAAATGACAAAAAGTAAAGCTGTGTAAATGACTTCTTGAAATGAACATTGAAATGTTTTGTAGTTGTGAATGTTCAGCATTCAGCTTAATAAACAGTTTAAGTTGGATCAGAGATTGGTCAATTATATTGTGTTCATGTAACTTGAATGGTTCAAGGCAATCGGTTTCCTCAAATGAATTGAGTAGACAAAATGTAATTTTAAGTTTTCACAACTAGAATGTAATAAGTTATTTCAGTTGGAAGACAAAGTTGATTAAACTTAAGTAAAACGATTTAGCAATACAAGAGGCATTGAAGTTAGTATTACTTAATTAACATACATTTAATGAACACATGTTATATACGTTGATTGAATTGCTGCATTTGAGTGTAAAAAGATAATTCTTTACATTTCACTTCACTAAATGGAATTAGTAAGGCTAACTCATAATACACACGTCACAATAACTCTAGATATACGAGTTATCTTTACATGAAATAATTGCTGGTACTTAATTTATTTGAGTTAGTAAACTTAAATAGTTCAAGGCAATCGGTTTCCTCAAACAGTTTAAGTTGAACTAACTTGTCGGGTTTTACAGTGAAGCAGTTACCTGCCCTGCCTGTTGACGAGCAGCGCCTCTGAATACAACGACTGAAACAAGCTGCAAACAAAACAACATAAACATCAAACACGCTGTGAATACATGAAGGAGGCGAAATCAAAAAGACACATTCAGAAAACATCTGCATGAAGACAAAATGCTGCAAATCCACACTTCAAGAGAAGTACTCCAGGCCTGTAGGGGGCGCTCAGTGGTGCAGATTATTATTCAAAGGAGAGAATGAGGGAGATGAGGAAGTGGATTTATTGTTTGGATGGGAAAACGGCATATAGTTCAAAGAGTCAGCAGCTTCTTCTTTCAAAATAAAATACAGTCTTATCCTAAAGTAAAGCTGCTCCATCGTCCCTTCTGGGCCTCCGTACATGTGTGCTGGTGACTGTGTCTGCAGAGACCCTGTCCTCTGACTGGATTTTACTGTTCTGGTTTGTTTTGGTTGACTCAGGATGTTTCTGGGCGGAGCTGGTGTGTTTCCTCCAGCCAATGACAGCGCAGCAGGTGAGTTTAGGAGAGGATACAATTCAGTGATTAGACGCGATAAAAACGGGTGAATATGACGGATGTGGACGTAGCAGCAAAGAAGAGAAAATATAATCACAGTGAGGTGAAACACCAAGCAGATAAAGCTCGTTCTAAAACGAGGGTGAACCTTGTGTTGTCTTTTACCCGTGGACGTGGAGTTGTTCTGCTTCCTGTTGGACAGGCAGGTGACAAACACCAGCGGTTAGCTTGTGCTAGTGTGCGTAAGCTTGCAGTGTAGGTACAAGCAGTAAACGTACACACTACGTCCTGCAGTGAGTGTGAGCTTCTGGGGGCGATGAACTTGCCTGAAATTTTGAAAACAGTAAAACAAAAATGTTCCTTTTACTCAAACACAAACCTTTAGTAAGTAGAATGGGAGAAAAAACATGTTTGCAGGGTCTGTTCATCTCTTCCGGTGCTGTAAACTGCAGATTTATACGATCATTTGATATGAAACGATGGTGGACTCAAAAAATGGATGTGATGGTTGAAGATGTTTCCTCCTGAGGTGTAGGAGTGAGTGAAAGCAGCAGTGTGGAAGGTCTGAAGCTGCTTCTCTTTATCTATCGGAGCCACTCGTTGTGAAGTTTGGCTTTGAATCAAAGCTTCGCCGTCTCACATCTGGGAGTTTTTCTGGCTCGGCTCTAACGATGCCGGATCAATCAGACGCTGCAGGAAGTGTTGTGTTGTTCTGACAAAAAACAAAGAAAGAGTCAACATGTGACACAAATCACAAACTCGATGTGCTGCTCTGTTTGTTTGTTGGCTTTAGACAAAACAGCGGTGTTGTTAGCTCAAGGCTAACATCTCAAACCCTCTCTGAATGTGTTGTCAGGATAACGCAGAGCTTGTCGACAGAGGATGTAAAATGTCTTCTCATCTTTAAAGGTGGAGACAGTGGTATTTTTAGTTTCAGCTTGTAAACACAACATTCAAACTGGGCCCCTCCTCCTGGGCTCATCGCCCCTAGAAGCTCACACTCACTGCAGGACGTAGTGTGTACGTTTACAAGTTGTACCTACACTGCAAGCTAACGCATGCTGGCACAAGCTAACCATCGGTGTTTGGTGCTCACCTGCCTGTCCAACAGGAAGCAGACCAACTCCACGTCCACGGGTAAAAGACAACACAAGGTTCAGCCTCGTTTAAGAACGAGCTTTATCCGCTTGATGTTTCACCTCACTGTGATTATATTTTCTCTTCTGTGCTGCTACGTCCAAGTCCGTCATATTCGCCGGTTTGAACCGCGTCTAATCACTGAATTGTATCCACTCCTAAACTCACCTGCTGCGCTGTCATTGACTGGAGGAAACACTCCAGCTCCGCCCATCCGAGTCAATCAATACAAAGCAGAACAGTAAAACCCAGTCAGAGGACAGAGTCTCTGCAGACACAGTCACCACCACACATGTACGGAGGCCCAGAAGGGACGATGGAACAGCTTAACTTTAGAATATGTATTTTATTTTGAAGGAGGAAGCTGCTGACTCTGCCTTTAAGATATCATAAAGGTCGATTCTGCAAAACAATTGTTAATCAAATATTCTGTAAAACCCAGATAAAGATGTGAGTAAGGGTGAGAAGAAAAGCAGCACACGTTTGGGTCTCAAAGTGAACCAACTGTTCTCCTGCGTTAAAGTGTGGTGTGCTAAATTACATGGAGTCAGCAGCTAAGAACGGTCACGCTATCTGCAGGTTTAGGAAGAAACAAAACAACCCCCTAATGAGCAATATGTGATTAAAGGGTTGATCCTAATCCTTGGAGACTCTGAATCCGCCGCGGGGATCCTGCACAAGATGCTGAGTCAGACGCTGTTTGAACTCGGGGTTAAACACCTGTAGCTGCTACTTTTATTGTGAAGGGACGCAGGAAACAGCGAGACATCTGGGTTGTGCACAGGCAGAAATGATCCACTTCTTACCTCTCTGTAAGCATCAACTCTCGGTATCTGTCATCTCACCTGTGCTGTTTGTTGTCGTGGAGCCTGTCCAGAACAGGTCCAGAATGTGGGCGGGCTAAAGGGGTTTCAGGTCGCCCTGATGAAGCTCAGACCTGGTGGGTTAGCGGAAGCATCTGGAGAACATTGTGTGTTCATACGTACACACACACACACACACACACACACACACACACACACACACACACACACACACTGAGGTTGTGTGTGAGATGAAGGCTTACCCTGCAGAGCTGTGGCGGAGCGGCTGAGGAACACTTTGATGTTAATTTGGTTGATGATTTGTGAGCTCGTCTTCACTTGTACGAATCAAAGCTCAGATCTTTATTACTGATTCATATTGGTTCGCTCTCTCTCAGATTCGCCTTTAAAGCACGTCAGCCTGCCACGAGCAGAGCGTGTGGTGAAATGAAAAAGCTGGGCTAATGTGTGTGCGTGTGTGTGTGTGTGTGCGTGTGTGTGTGAGGGGGCTGATCTGTTGTCCTTGTACAGCGACTTGTTTCCTCCTACACTAAAGCAGAGCAGTCTTTCTTCCTTTGATGAAAACTCAGGGTTCAAATGATTTGTTCTTTTATACCTTAAAAGCGATGCATTATAATGAGAATGTGTGAACCCTATAATTGTCTTCATGACATGAGTCAGGCTGTCAAATAACCACCCGCTTGTGTGAGTGTGAATCCTGCTGTGTTCTCACACAACGTGTCACTCACGCTTCTGCAACGTCGTAATAAAACGCAACTTCACTGGAACACCAACGTTGCTCTGTTGCAGATGCTCCGCTGCGCTCACGTTCCAGAAAAGGATCCAGTAGAGCACAGAGTATGTGGGGATTAATGGTAAGGAGGCGTGAGCTGCTACTGAAAGCTGCCGTAATGTTGCTGTATGTGCTGCTGTGATAACAACGTCATGTAAATTATACTTGGATACATCGTCGGTTTCGCCCGATGACTGCGGTCGTTTTCTTAAGGGGGAGGGGGGGGGGGGTGTAGCAGAGAGAATCACTCCCATGATTCCCCGCCAGCCTTGTCTTCATTTTTTGTTACCCCCTGGTGGTGGAATACTGTGTGTTTCATTGCAAGCTAAATCAGCAAAGGCCTACACCCTGAGTTCAAAAATAGATAAAGTTTTAGTTTTTTCAGAAAAGGACAAACTCAGAAAGACATTTAATACTATACTAGATTGAGTGGCATGATGGGAAATGTACCTACAGTTGTGTTAAACTCCTAACAGAAGGTCAGAGCAAAGACTCACGGGCTGCTGATTTTCTGTCCGTTCTCGTAACGTCTTATTTTGATCCTCTGGAGTTTCTTTAGCATCTGATTGTGAATCTCTCTCCCACTCTTTGATGTTTCCCATAAACTTCAGTGAAACAATTTACCCAGGTGTAATGGTTCGGAAACATCTACCTGACAGAGACGGATGACACTGTGTGTCTTCATCACATATTAAGTGTAGTATCGGCTGATATCACCGATTTAACGTGTGCCGAGTCTCACAAAGGAGCGCCGCGAAAACTCCGACTGATTCACTCGAGAGGAAACTATTATGGAAAGAACAATTGATGTGTCAGTCTCTGAGCAGCGCTTCATCCATCACTGTCCATTGGCCTTATTAGTACTTCACTACAAAGGAAATCCTAATTCACCCCAGGGGGGGGGGGGGGGGAGAGAGACAGAGAGAGAGAGAGGGACAGAGAGAGAGAGACAGAGAGAGAGAGACAGAGAGAGAGAGAGAGGGAGAGAGAGAGAGAGAGAGAGGGAGAGAGAGGATGCTAACTGCTTTGTTTCATACAGAAACTCTATCAATACTTACCTCGTTCAGTCACTCACTCATGCAGGACACAAACACATGCATGCAAACAGATGCTCACACACACACACACACACACACACACACACACGCACACACACGCACACACACACACACACGCACACACACACACACGCACACACACACACACACACGTACACGTACACACCTGAGAAGAGACAATTGCAAACCATCTGCAAGCGCTCTGCAAACTGTTGGAAAAATGTAATCAACAGCTTGTCTGACTGCTCATTACTTCTTCATTATGGAGCGGAAACAAACAGAAAACACCTGAGCTAAGCGGCAGCTGACACACTCAGTCAGCCTGTCACACTGATGAAGAGGAGCTGCTGATGAAGAGGAGCTGAGAGGCAGCCATCAAGTCTCAGTCTGACAGAGGAAACAAACACTCTGTTCTTGTTCAGCTCCAAACCGAGTCCATCGCGACGCTCCAAATCCTCCTGCCCAGTTTTGACTTCCTGCAGGCTCCACATGGCGGCCTGCAGACGGAGCAGGACTCACTGCAGTGTTTACACTTACCACACATCTGAGGGGATCTTCTAAAGACTACATGAGAAAGAAAGAGCCCCTTTAATGAGCTAGCTTATGTGCTCTGCTAGACAACAGGTCATTAAATATGCTTTGAACTCACAATATGTACCAATGTGGTACAGTGGTACAGTGGTTAGTGATGTTACCTCACAGCGAGGAGGTTCCTGGTTTGAATCCCCGTCTGACAGAAACCTCTCTGTGTGGAGTTGCATGTTCTCTCCGTGCATGTGTGGCTTCCTCCCACAGTAAGGAATCAGGAAGCTTTGAAATGAAACAGCTGTTCAGATTCGTGGGGTTAATCTGACTTAAACCTGGAGCAGTAAGTTACAATAACTTCTGAGCTTCCCACCCTGAGCGTGACATCACAGCAACATGGCCGCCGTGAGAATATGATCTTTCCAAGCCTCTCCCCCCCCCCGGGCCCTTTTCTTTTTTATCACTGAGTCTGATTTGATCTCTCCAGTCGTTACATGTTTGTTCTGGAGGAACATTTTGCATCTCTGCTTTTTATTTTTCCTCCAATCACTGAGTCTGCACCGACTGTAGAGCACTCCTGGTGTCTTTACTCAGCTCAGTTCAGACTTAAAACAGATAAAGTTTGTTACCGTTAATAAAACTTTATTGTCAGTGTGCAAGCTGCATCAGAAATCAGCCATCTGTGGAGCCATTAGCTGCCACACAGAGGACAAACTGCCTCTCAGGAACCGCTGTTTCTTAGTTTGTAGTCTTTAGAGCAACAATCTGCTGTAGCTTCATGTAAACATCCACTTTTTCTTCTGCATGTGTCGTTCCTGCAGAAACATCTGATGCACTTCACACAGTAACGAAGCCTCTGCCTGAGCTCCTTTCTCTTCAGCTAATCAACTCAAAACTTTTGCTTATGCCTGAGCAGCAGCCGTCCTGCTCCTGCAGCACATTTGTGCTCTCTGCGGTCTGTCGTGAGGCAGACTCTTTAACGCACATGCCGCCTTGGCCTTTCAAAGAAATATGAAATCATTTCTTGTCTGTGTGACCCTGCTTGTCTTTGACCACATCAGCGATCAATCGGCAGCATGAACATGATCCTCTCGGCTGTGATTGTTTCACATGAATATGAGATCAGTCTGCAACAGAGCACAAATCTGAACTCCAGAGTGTTCACAGTCCTACAATCTGGAGACATCTTGTTCCATGTTGTTGCAAATATCCCGGCAAGGCTAACTATTACTCCTTATAAAAGATTAATTGAGCTGATTATTAATTCAACCTCAAGGCTAACACTCGCCTGCTGAGAGAGCCTCTTCATGTTACTTTAGCTCTCCCTACGTCTCTTTCTGGGGTTTATAAAATAGACATAAACCACTGACAGAGAGAGAGAGAAAGGGAGAGAAAGGGAGAGAGAGAGAGAGAAAGGGAGAGAGAGTTTGACTAAATGTCTGCAGAAAAAAAAGAGGTAGTGTCATTTTTCTGCAGAGTAGAAAGAGATGTCAGTGTATTCTTCTATTTGAATATTCCATCCATTATCTATCTACCGCTTTCCCCCATTGGGGCCGCAGGGGACTGGAGCCAATCACAACTGTCATTGGGCGAGAGGCGGGGTTACACCCTGGACTGCTCCCCAGTCGAGACACACGCTCACATTCACACCTGCGGTCAATTTAGAGTCACCAGTTAACCTAACGAGCATGTCTTTGGACTGTGGGAGGAAGCCGGAGTACCCGGAGAGAACCCACGCATGCACGGGGAGAACATGAAAACTCCACACAGAGAGGCTCCTGTCAGACGGGGATTCAAACCAGGAACCTCCTCGCTGTGAGGAAACACATTAACCACTGTACCACTGTGCAGATCCATTTAAACATTTCCAGTTAAACTTTCCTTACAAATCTGTTAAATTTAAAGGTCTTCATGACTCCATCACACCTCTCTGAGCGTGAACATGCTCATTAGTGTCCCAGAAACCAGACCAGGAGCCTGAACTACAGCAACAATCTTTTCTTGAACCAGCTTCACTAACTCTGACACACAAGGTCGGTCATCACGTGAAGAGTCAATCAAGAGTTTTTAAGAGGGCGTTCACATAAAAGAAGGGGCGGAGTTAACAGCATATGATACAAGTCGGCTCTAAGCAGATCGTCCTATTTAACAAACTCACAACAAACTGTGAAATACGAATAAGGAGTGCAGATATAGGATAGGAGTGCACTTAGGACTTAGACAAATGCAAGAAGAACTGGCAGAAGTATAAACGGCGAAGTGTGATGTGAAAAATGAAAGCTTATTACATCTCTTTCCCTCGTTAGTGCACCTAAGCTCTGATTATAACTCACATTTCTCTCCTTGAATTCATTTGTTGCGTCGATGTATTTCCTGTAGCGTGTTTGACAGATTCAGAAGTCGGCTAATATTTCAGCTGCAGCCTCAACGGTAACAACGGAGTGACATCGGAGTGACGGTGTGACGCGGCCACAATGGTCAGGGAGGAGACACAAATTATTTGTAGATAAAGGTGGTTCAATTAAAAATAAATCCATGCCAGGTTAAATCCCTTTGTGGTGTCTCTCTCCCTGTCAATCATGTTTCAGTGTGGGGTCATGTGACCTGCTTCAGCCAGGTAGACACAGGTGTGTAGGGGGCGTGGCCTGAAAGAACAAAAGAAGAGAGGGAGAAATGTTTGTGGGTGAGGGCAGAGGAGGAGCTGCTGGAAGGTTTTTTTCGGAGGAGAAACAGAAACCTCTGCTCCTTTATACGGTGTTTCCTCCTCCACATGAGGAGAAGATCTGTGATTAGGAGGACTGTGAACTTTGACATGTTTTCTACAACCCTGAAAAACTCCTGCACATCCTACAGCAGCTAAATGATGTCTGGATGTTTGAGATTAGATTTACTCTAAAGGATGCAGCCGAGGCCTTACAGGTAGTTCTGATTGCCCCGCAGCCAG
This sequence comes from Tautogolabrus adspersus, assembly GCA_020745685.1. Classification (NCBI taxonomy): domain Eukaryota; kingdom Metazoa; phylum Chordata; class Actinopteri; order Labriformes; family Labridae; genus Tautogolabrus; species Tautogolabrus adspersus. The sequence goes on along the minus strand of CM036540.1, from coordinate 2,089,305 downwards.
AAATCTTTTGACCGCTTCAGAGGCCTCGAGTGGACTTCAGGAGAAAAAGTCAGATTGATTAATAAATGTTCTATCTTTCACTCTGCCAATCCCCCCCCCTAGTAAAAAGAGGCTCAATCTCCAACACAATAGGGTTCATCATCGTCTAATGTGATTCATATCTGTTGACATGATGTCACCCACAGTCTCCACACAGAGTCCCAGAGGGAGGAGAGACCTGCAGCAGACCTGACACGTTCTGCTCGTCTCTGGAGACGTCTGGAAATCAAACTGGAGTATTTTGTATTCAGTCTGAGCCGGCAGATACGTCGACTTTCTGTCCGTGTGTCTGTTCACGCCAACAAGTTCACAAGTTTTAATTAGAAAAGTTTCCGCGCTCGGAGCTCCCGGGTTCATTCGGATGTCTGTTTTTTATTGCGAAGTGCGATAACTCCAAGAGAAGAAGAGATCCATCTGTGAGGGCTGATTCTGGGATGAGTTTGTTTCAGTAGCTGGAACAGGACTGTATTGTCTGAGTGAACACACACACGCACGCACGCACGCACACACACGCACACACACACACACACACACACACAAACACACACAAACACACTCTGCTGCTTCTCCTGTGAGGTCCTTCCAGTGTCTTCTTTCAATTCTGAAGCCAAGACAGCAACCCGAGCTGAGGTAACCATCGCTAACATGCTCATAAACATTTTGGCTTTGATAACTTATTTACAGCTCGGATGCAATCCTGCTAACAGATACAGTTACATCAATGTTCAACCAACAGCCTCCTGCTCTCTATATGAACATTCCTTTCCCACACACATATTCTCCTCCTTTTTATCCAGTTTAAATAAGTCAGAACAGGCTGTTTCTGTGTCTGTAGCTTTAAATGTAAATGTCTGACCGCGTCTGACCACGCCCCTCTCTGGAAGGGAGTGGGTTGCTCGGGCTTTCTCGCTCGTGGCATGGCTACTGGAAGGTCTGGGGTTCGATCCCCAGCTCCTGCAGCAGCATGTCCGATGTGTCCTTGGGCAAGACACTTGACCCCAAGTTACTCCCGCTGCTTCGTTGGCGGCGTTTGATTGTGCATGAATGGATGAGTTACTCCTGATGGACTCTTTACTCAGCAGCCTCTACCATCAGTGTGTGAATATGTCCGTGTGACCTGCGGTGTAAAAGCGCTTTGAGCCGTAAGAAGAGTAGAAAAGAAATGTACAAGCTCAAGTCTATTACCATATTCTTCTCCTTTTCATCCTGTTTTTTATCAGTCATGAAGTTTTAAAAATGCGATGTTAAGGGTCTGTGTCCACAGACGGCGTCTTTTGCTCTGGCAGCGTCTGTTTTCAATACAAACCCAACGTAGTTCAGCATTTTCAGCGCTCAACGTACTGAACGCTAAAACAAACGCCCTCAGTGTTGTTTTTTGTGGCTGCACTCACAGCACTCACAGCACTCTTAGTTGAAAGAAGTTAAACAGCGCCACACTCGTCAATGTCACTTCTCCATCACTGACCAATCAAAATCAAAGAGGGGCGGGACATCTAATATGCTGCTGCTGATGTCAGGACACGACTCCTTTACATCGTCTTCATGTTTTCTTGATGATGTTTCTTTGAAGGGTTAGGGAAATATTAAACACACCTAACGCACATCACCGAGGGAAGCAGAGGTTGACTTTCATAACCTAGCAACAATGAGGTTGTTGGGGCTGCCGGCACAAAAAGCGTCGTCTGAGGGCCTTACATGACTTTTCTCTGGAGCATAACAGTAAGACATGATAAGAACATTATGGCTTCCTACCGTGAGCGTGACGTCTGGGCAAAATGGCCGCCGTGGTAATATGATGGATAGAGCTTTAAACTAGTTTCCTTTGTTTACATTTTAGCTAAGTGTTTGTGAGATTGTACTCTTTTCTTTGGTCCCTTTGAGGAGCTGCAGTAAATTCTTTAGTGCAGTCATTTGCGTTGTTTTACCTTTTTGGCGGTGTCTGCTCTCCACAGCAGTGGGTCACTTGTGAGTTGCTGCTTGGGTTCAAGTTTGCATCATTAGTGCGTAGCATTGGCTACAGTGTGAACATTTTGTGTGGTGGTTGTTGCAGTGCGCCGTCACTCCACAGAACAGTGGACACATTCTTAAGGACAATTTCCTGCTTTTGATGAAGCTTGTTTTTATGTTGAGGAGGAGCACATTTCTGTAAAAGACGAGGAAACAAAGAGTGAGGGAGCATCTCCTCCTGTGCTCTGTGAGGAGCTGTCCTCGCTGTCTGCTCCCCCTCCTCCACCCTCCTCCTGTCTGCTCCTGATGATAAAGTATCCAGGCAGGAGGTCTGTCAGTGTGTAAGTGGCCCGTGCCCAGGCACCTCTCCTGGGGCTCAGTGTGGGAGGACAGGGGTCCCCTGCTGGAGCTCTGATGACGGACGATAAGTGAAGTAGCCTCTCCATCTAAAGCCATACTCGTCACCTCCCTCTGCGCTCACCTGTGCTGCACCTCCATCACCTGCTGACGTCTCACTCTGCACCCGCTCCGTCTCTGCATCCTGCACTTCCTCCACATCTGTCTTCTCCTTTTGTTTTTCTACATTTTTTCACCTCCCCCCCTCTCCCTCAGCGCTCCCTCTCTCCTCCTCTGTCCTCCTTTATGTGAACGCCTGCATGGAGCCTTCTCTGTGTGTTATCACAAAACCCAGAAATACACACACACACACACACACTTGGAGACTGAAAACACCACGCGTCATTACCTTGCTGAAAAAGTACTGCCAGCCTGCCTGCCTCCATCTATCTGTTCCCACTCTTCAGATGAATTAGACTCCTTCTTCCTGCTCCTCCCTCCTCCCTGTGAGTCTTCCACCTCCTGTTGGCAGCCTCGGAGGTCAGAGATCATCGCTCGAGGAGGGGAAGATGTATTGACAGGGAACTGATAGGTCAAGCTAAAAAGGTCTCCTCTTTTTGTATCCCATCAGCTCCAGCCTGAGGCTCTGCACATCTGGGGATTGCAGGGTGGGTGGATGCTGCAGCTTTTTTAAAGCTGCAGAAGAAACAGAGGCACTATTTTCTGCTCATTTATAGCTAACAGGGGGGATTTATTTGGGATTTGGTGGTATGGAAGCTGTTCTTTATGCTCCCTCTGCTGCAGCGAGTGGCCACCTCGCTGCAGGCCGGAGCAGCAGCCAGTCCCCATGACACTGCTGATCTGTGGCCGCGCTGATTCTCTGCTGAAAGCCTTCAGGTGCCAATTTATAAGAGCGATCTGCCTCTGAAGGGAGGGACTGAAGTCAAGGACTGCATGGAGCTCTCTTCTCTAGCTTTAAAGCGAAGCGCTGCACTCTGGTTAAGATCTGAGGGCTACAAATGTCATATACTGCTCAGTTAAATTCAAAGGGCATAGAGCATCACAGGCTGCAGCACAGCCGGCTGAATATTAAATAAAGACACTGAGAGGGACCGGTCATGTCATCAGAGGTGCGATAGACTTGATGTTTTTATGCTTTTTAATGAAAACAGAATGCAGAGAGCAGAGCACCATTGATTTGTTCCTCTTGAATTAGCTCACAGGTCATGAAATATTGACTGTGGAGTCAAGGGGACTCGCCGGCACCATTCAATAGGTGGGATGGGTCACCTGCCTTTAAGGGCTGCGAAAGCTTTCGTGTGTCATGATGGACTAAAGAGTCTTTTAAAGACGTTTGCATTTTGAGAGTGCACAACACATGAGTCATCTTAAAGGGGAAGCGTTGTATGGTTAAACCTGAGCCTGTAGTGTTGCATCAATTTGGGTAGAAATAACTTACAGATGTAACTCTCCCAAACAAAGTGCGTCCTCTCAAAGCTGTTGTTTTTGTCCCTGACAGGCTCAGGTTGTTATTCTAGGTGTGTGACATCATCCCTGCAGAGAGAGACCTTTTAGAGGAAGATTATTTTTTTACCACAGACAGCTGTGACATCACTCTCTACAAACACTTAATATGGTTTTTGAAACTTGGTTCAGGAACATAGACCACACCTTAAACACTTCTGTTCCTCGAGAGCTGATTTCACATCCCTCCCCCCAAAACCCCCCCTGCTGTGTTTCTTCACTTCTCTCTTTGTCTAAATAGAAGAACCACGAGGGGTCCATACAGACAGCAACATAGAGACGGCTCCCCCACCCAGAGTCTCGACCCCTCTGGTTTCCTCACGTTGTAGCTACATCGACTAACACAAGTCCATCGTTCTTCTTCCAATCGCCTCCCAACCCATACATTCATCCCTCTACCTTTACCTTCATCTCTCCGTCCCTCAACTCTTACCCCACCGACCTCCTTCCATCCACCCTGACCTTCATCCCCTTCATTTATCCATCCTCAATCTTCCGATTATCCAACCTCTCTGCATCATTTCTATCTCCGCCATGCATATAACAATAAACTATTTTAAATCAATATCTTTCTCTGTGTGGTCTTTGTTAGTGAACAGACTACATTGACAATAACTGTCCTTTGACCTCACAGAGATATCCTTCGATTTTGTTGCTTTGTGCGCCATTTGCAAGTCATTCTTTCTATGTCTCCTGATTTCAGGGGGCAGCCTGCCAGAACTTCGCTGTGAGTGCATTTGTAAAAATGGTTCTAGTTTGTTTAATCAACATGGGTCTTATGCACTGCTGCACTCTTCTTCTTTATCAATATATATGTATCTATATTTGTTGTTAACAAAAGAAACCTGTGGGAACATGTCCTGTCTGTGCAGGAAACAAATATAAAGTGTAAAAAAGAAAGAAGAGAAACTGGCCCGGAACATTCTTAATGATGGGATGTAGAAAACGACATGTATTGAGTTTGCTATGAGCAAAAGTTTCCATCATCTGCGGATGTGAAATATTGAATCATGTAGGCGATAGGAAACAATATCAGTCGAAGCAGAATCGACGTGTTGCTCCTGAAGCCGTCTGTCAGCGGCTGCAGCACACAAACAAAACATAGAAGAAGAATGGATCCAAATCCCCCCCCCCCCCCCCTTCACATCCATTGTTCGGTTCTCCCCAGATGAGCCCCGCGCCTACGTCACCGTTTGCATCCACCCGTCCATCCATCCACATCCACCGGGCAGACACAGCGGAGGCAGAAGTGGCCTCCACCTCACCTGTCACATTCATCACGAGGGAAGAGATGCTCCGCCGAACGAAATGCCAACGAACCCAATCAGGCAGCGAAACAGTGAAACACAAAGTAATTATGTTCTGCTGCTTCCGCTCGAGGTAATTAAACAGCAGATTCTCTCTGTGACACACACACACACACACACACACACACGCACACACACACTCACACACGCACACACACACTCACACACACACACACACACACACACACACACACACACACACACACTCACGCACACGCGTACACAAACACACAGACACACACACACACGTACACACACACACACAGACACACACACACACGCACGTACACACACACACACACACACGTACACACACACACGCACACACACACACACACACACACACACACACACACACACACACACACACACAGGTTTTTGTTTGTTCATTACCTGATATTACATCCAATCAGCATAATGATGTTTTTGAACAATGCTTTCACGGAGCGAGCAGCAATAGAAACAGTAATAAACATAAAGAGCGTTGGTGATAAACGTTCATATGAGGATTTATTGAAAGTGATATTTTAGTAAAATCAATATATTTCTGTTTCTTCAGGTGTGAACTCGACGATTAAGAGCGCCATGAGCACGCTTTAGTTCTCTGTTTCATTCTTTCAGTGATAGAGAAACATAAATAACTCCATTTATAAACGTTTACGACGGCTTTTGTGATTTCTGTAATAAAATATCTTAATGCACAAACATCATTTGGCTCGAATGTCTCTTAAAGCGATCCAGGTAATGATGCAGTTACCGTGGAGACCAGCAAAAACACGTCTGTGTTTACCTGACGGCAGCAGTTTGAGTCTGAAATGAAAAAGTGGGAATGATTAAAGAGGAGCGGATTTAATGTATGCAGCGCCCACAAATGGCAACAATGTTTAACCGTGTAATGCAAATATGCATGCACGTATTTACATTTAATTACACCTTTCAAAGTGCAGCCCAGCAGCAAAACTGCCGTGCAACATTTTATCATCACTTCCATATTTTCTGTGGAGTGAATATTTATCTTCTGGCTGCCTGATTGCCTTCATTACGGCAGCAGCCAGACGGCGGCTGCAATTATACTTCCTCATGGCTGCAGGTTTGTGTGTTCATGTGTGTGGTGTTTACGTCAGACTCCCACACTCCACGCTTCATCTGTCCATCAGGAGCTCTCTCTCTCTTACACACACACACCTTTAAGAACTCACTCTAAACAGAAAGATTAACACAGAAAGAGTCTCACCTTACACAAACACACAACCTCTGCTCTGCACGCCTCCTCGCCATCATTAACACCATGATGTAAGCTTTGGCAAGGCGGCTTGCAGCCTGATAACACCTTGCTTAATCACTTGTGATCCTCGCACAGCCACCTTCACTAAAATCCCTGAAGATGTGCTTCAAAAGGCCAACCAGTCCTCCTTTGGCGTCCGAGCGTGAGTTAACATCAGCCTTTGCAGCTTGTTGCATCAGCGCACACATAAACACACATCGCAAAAGGGGGAGTGGGGCGGGGTGCTGGTTGTCACAAACACAGTCACGTGGTTCAGGGATCCCAGCATCCCTTGGGGCGAGGCTACCTGTAACTGAACGTCCCACCTGGTGCTACCTCTCCTCTCCTTACAGGTGTGTCTGAGAGCTGCTAATTTCGTGCCATGAACAAACAGAGAACCAAAAAGGAACACCTGAGCCGGGTCTCAGTGCAGGTGTAGCATCCTTCCCAGGATGCAGCCTTGGTACACGCTCAGGCTGGACTGAAATCAGACGGTCTGGTCGACAGAGGATTCCCTGTTTGCGTCATCACCTCTCTCCACTCTTACTTTCTCTTGTCTGCGCCGCACCTGTCGCCTAGCAACCTCAACAGCTGTACCAGAAGTGGCTAACATAACCAAAAATCTTGTAACTTAACTTATTATATTTATAAAAGATAATGTGAAGTTTCAAGGCTTCCTTTGGTTTTTAACATTCGTGTTAAAAACTCTTCAAAACAACATAAACCAACTCAGCCATGTCTCACAAGGCTTTCTGCGTCTTGCCAGTAGGTGGTGCTATGGCTAAATTGCAATTTTGGCATGTAGATATGTAAATGTATGTGAATGGTCACTTTAATCAAACCTGTGAAGTGTGTCTCAGTTTGGACCCAGTAGTTTTGAGTTATACCCTCTTCCTGTTTCGTAGCATGATATGTAAACTGACGAGCCGCCATGGCCACGCCCCTTTGAGTTTTGCACACGAGTTTGATGTCTTGTCTTTGGTAATGTCTCCTCCACCTGCACACCAAAACTGAAGTGGATGTAGTTCACCCCCAAGGAGGAGTTAATCCTGGAAGGACCCCTGGCAATGGGCAAATAATACACCGTCATTTCAACTTCAAACTAAAGTAGTGGACTTCCTGTTGACATCAGAGTTTGGGCGTGCAGGACTTTCTTTTGTAGCTCTCTGTTACAGCCTCTTCAATAAACTAGTTAAAACCAAGGCTCCAAAACATAGACACAGAAACTATATTGGGATGCCACACAGATAAAAGGTTTAAACCCAGAGATTTCTTTGCATAACTTGCAAAAGACCCAAAAATAGGACTACCGGTGATCTCCAGCCCAGACTGAAACAACAAAACCAGCAATCTAGACATGCTCGGGAAAAGAGACCTGAGTAAGATGGAGAGACGAAGCTCCTCACCACATGCTGCCCAGAGAGCGACTGTTTTCTAAACCTCCTACTAGTTCGTCTTTTGGCCAACATGCAGTATGTGAACAAATGTGAGATCTGCAGTATGACAAAAATACCCGGATGTCTTCCTGATTTAAGAAAAATCTACAGTCTGCATCAGACCTGTCTCCCCTCTCATACTGTTTCCCACAATGCAAAGCGTCAGGTCAGAGATCAGACATCCATCGTAACAGAGCAAATAATCACAATCAGACCAAAAAACAAAGAAACCACCAGTTACTGTCCCACGTAGTATGCAGGATGCAGTACATACAGCATACTTTGTTGAAAAGTAGTATGTAGTAGGTGGTTTTGAAAACAGCCTTGTGTCTTTCCTACCTGCTCATCTAAATCCTCCTCATCCTCCTCCTCATCTCAAATTGCACTCAGGTGAGCAGCAGAAGGAGGAGGAGGGAGAACTACTGTATGTAGAGAGGCAACAGGGCCGCATTAAACACTGGATGATCCATATAGCATGTATCTTATCATCGCTTTCTCTGTAAGTTTCATAAGGTTTTCGAGCACGTTTCATCCCTCAGTATGCGATTCATTTGGCAGAATTGAGCGAAACTCTTCTCCAAAGGAAAAACCATGAACATAATAACATTCTGCATGAAGGTGCTGGGGGATTGTGTGTTTAAAGCTGTCATAAAGGTGTGCTTTGTACCACACCGTGTTGTTATATCTCTCAGTATATATGAACTCATTTTGAGCAGGCAGAGCTGCAGACTGTCAGTCTCGACTTATAATTTCAGCAGAAATCACGAATGAATCCCTATGGGTCTCACAGAAGGACTTTTCATTGAAGGAGAATCCTTGAAAGTAACTCAAATAATCCTCTGTGGTACCCTACACTTCTCCGAACAATAAAGTGCTCCTCACTCTCACTCGGGGAATTCCCAAAAGTAGCTTCCTTGATCGTCTGTTCTCCCCAGAAAGCTCCAGAAGTTAATATTTACAGGGAGCGAGGAGCGGCGGCTTCTGGAAATCTGATTACGGCGTGCCCCTCGAACACAACACAGAGGGGATCAGTTTGATCAATTTTCTATAGATGTGTGAATTTATGACTTCCTGTTGGACTTTTAGAGGATCTTTATAGAGATGCGGTGCAGTCTGGGTCACAGAGAGAGCTCCGAGGTCAGGAGGTGCAGAGGAAGAGTTATTAAGAAGGGAGACTACTCCTCTTTCTTTACATCCAACCAGACGGAGGAGCTTTTAATGTGGAAGTGTCTCAAGTGATGGAGTGCATGCTTCCTGTATATTCAAGGTTTCTCCTCTGTACGTTCTCTATTCAGTGTAATTTTGCAAAAGTTAGCATTAAAGGAGCGATATGTAACTCAGACACTAAGGGCCTGATTTACTAAAGGTTTGCGTGTCTTGTGTGTCTACGTGTGCAAACTTGATACAACCGGCAAAAAAAGTGCTATCTGATCTACTAACGGCGTGCAGTGAGGATGGCGTCTTTCATATGAGCAAAACAACACACATTGTCCATTGTGATTTACCAAGCCTGACAAAAACTGCTGTGATTGTGACGGTGTCTGAATTTAACACCTTTGAAAGGAAGGTGCTAATCCAGGAGCCCAGTGTTACACACAACAGGCTGCAGTTAGGAGGAGACATAGGCTCAATAAAAGAAGGTATAAAGATCACTTTCCCCCCCACACGTGTTAACATGTTTATAATGACAGAAAAATAAATGACATTTATTTTTTATTTGGATTCAATAATAGTGAACAAAGAGAAACACCATGATTAAACTAATATAACTGAACATTCACAGCCTCTGCATTCTAAAGAATTTACACATTAACATTTATCTCTTCCTATTTCCCTCTTCTCTCCAACATTACATTTTAAACTGGGGATTTCCTTTTTCTCAGGTTGCCCCTCTCTCCCCCAGCTCGTCTCCTCCGTTGCGCTCCTCTCCCTATCGTGCTCGTCTCCTCCCTCTACAGCCCCCTGCTGCTACGCTGTAGGACGCTTGGATTGGGGGACCTCACCACTGCTTGTACCCCCGTCTTCGATACCTCTTGCCAGGGCATTTATGTCCGATCAGACACAGCGCTGGCCAGCAGTCTGGTGCGCAACAATGGCCCGAGTAGCGCGCCTGAGCGCCCGTGCCACAGAGGACACAGCTCGCACCTCCTGCGCAATGTATGACAATTCATTCAAAAGATGGAGGAAGAAAAGAGAGGCCCTGTTTAATAAGCCAAATGTTCTTTTTGTTATATTCAGATTTATCTGCTATAACTCGAAAATACTGTACGTTCATTTGCCTCTCCCACTAATACCTATTTTGCGCTTGCAGTCATCCTGCTTTCCGTCCAAACTCTCCGTGACGTAACCCAGTAGAACACGCAAAAGCCTGACTTAAATACTACCGCCTCCACCAGGTTTGCACCTGTTATCATTCACGCAAAGTTTCTTAGTAGATCACCGGCAAAACGCCCACAAGCCAAACGTGCAATTGTTTGGAGTGAACACGCAATTTAGTACTCTTTAATTGGGAGTACTAGAGTTTCAAATAGGTACTGCAGTCTAAATTCAAACCATCGTAGAGAGCTGTCTCCCCCCCCCCCCCCCTCCTCTCTAGAGTGGATGCTCACGCAGGTCACCATGTGGTGGACACTGAAGCTTCAGTGTTTAGTCAGCTCTGCATCGGTCTGTAAACCTTTCTGCGTTCTAACCTCTCTCCATTTTTCAAAAGCATCTCCAATATTGATCCTAGTTTGAGCACGTTTCTGCTCGTGGAGCTTATTAGAAACATGCAGAGGCTTTTTAGGTCGGGTACAATCACTTCTATCTGAACCAGTTCTCTTGCCCGCTTCCATCGCTGCAACACCTGTTGGTTTGACCTGATAACTGCTCTCATGTCTGGCAAACCGAGGGGCGTCCAAAACGGCCGTGTGGGGGTGCCTTAAAACCGCCAACCTTCTCTGGTCCAAACAAATCCAGACCATTCAGGACCAGAATCTAAAGTTAGAAGGAGGACATACTGGCTGCTGCATTGTTGTCAGAGAAGCCAGCACTTCAACACAGCATGTTTCTTTAAAGGGATACTTCACCCGTTGAAACATGAATCTGTATTGACATTGGGTCATATATGTAGTAGAAATGTGAAATACATTTTGAAGTTGGTGCCTTCTTGACCGAGAAAAGGCAGAAAGTGTCTTTTTGGCTGATGTGGATGAAAGACAACAACTCCCAGAATGCACAGCACCGCAGGACACTCCCGCTGAAGGAGAGGTGCATTCAGATGGTATCGGAAAAATGAGATCCCGAGTTGTAAAATGCACATGAAACACCTGCTCAACTCGATTTTGTGTTTTGTTAACATACTTTTTATTCATGCACGTATTGCACATCAACTTTTTGCTCAAATATAACTTTTGACAATAAGATTTCTCTAAGAAACTTGGACCACCCGAGCAGCACCTGAATGCAGCATTATTTACAGACATTTACTACAGCACATATGGACGTTTCCTCAATTGAGGAAGCTCGCCGCTATATTGCTGCTCGTAGAAAGAGCCACAAATATCCGATTCGAGCACAAGACC
>CM036540.1:2055389-2070389 GCA_020745685.1 Tautogolabrus adspersus | reverse complement strand
CCCACTCTCGACCCCACCCCATCCCTTCCGTGGTTCAGGTTTGTGTTGTTTACCTCCGGGCCCGCCAGCCGCTCCATCACACATTAACCCTGGGGCCCAGCTAACGAGCTCTGGCCGCGCTGCACTCCAGCTTCATTAAGGAATCACTAACCACAGCGGGATAATAAACTCCTCCTACCTACTGACGCACACAAGCGCACACACACACACGAGTGCACAAACAGACACACACGTTTCCTGCTCATTCAATTAAGACAGCACAGGAAGGTTACGACGAGCGTCAGGGGAGGAGGTCAAGAGGAGATAAATAAGAACATTTCCAATTGTGGGTTTAATTCCCAGCGGGATGTGTGTGTGTGTGTGTGTGTTTCTGTGTGTGTGTGTGTGTGTGTGTGTTTGTGTGTGTGTGTGTGTGTGTGTGTGTTTCTGTGTGTGTGTGTGTGTGTGTGTGTGTGTGTGTGTGTGTGTGTGTGTGAGTGTGTGCGTTTCTGTGTGTGTGTGTGTTTCTGTGTGTGTGTGTGTGTGTGTGTGTGTGCGTTTCAGTGTGTGTGTGTGTGTGTGTGTGTGTGTACAGTGAGTTGGATGTCTAACACTTCTGAAGTTCTCGGATAACTCGGTCCCTGCTGGTATTGTTAATGCATGTTCCTCATGTTCTGGTGTGCAGTTTAGACATACTACGCGCCGTTGTGTTGTTAATTGGGCTGGGGGCTTCTTCTCAGCTAACGACCTCTTCCTCCTCCTCCTCCTGGTTTCTCTGTGTCCTCCTCTGCTCGTGTCTATGCGCTGTATTTACTCCTGCCCTCTCCTCTTGTATCTTTAGTCTTTATTTACACACCAATCACCATCCATCCCGGAGTCAGCGGAGGCCCCGGCTGTGAAGAAGGAGCTCGGTGCTTCCAATAGCTGCGGGGCTGCGAGCGGGCAGCACTCCTGAGATAAGCTGAGCTCTATCGACTGCAGGAGACAGACTATTCACCCGCCGCACTATGTTAATCTTCTGGACTTCTTCAGCGGCGGGGATCAGGCTAAGTGGCCTCGGAGATGTTAAAAATGAGGCTGGCATTCCACGCGGCAGATACTTCAGAGGTAATGTGTTTGGTAGTTAAGGCGGAGACAGTGACTTATTCCCCCTCCGTCTTCAGCCAGCCAAGACGTCTTCAGCACCATCTGGACGGCCTGTTATAGCTCCAGCAGTACGAGCACGCCGTCATTTTTTAAAAGGCCTTTTTGTATCTCTATATGCAGAAAATGGCAATTTGCTCATTAAGGTTGGAGGAGATGAAAGAGTGCGGGTTATAAACAGACCTAATGGGCGAAATGTAATGAACTTTTGGAATATGAAGAGACAAAAATCATCAGGACCCCCTCCCCCCCCTCTGACAGCCGTGTGTTCCCGTGCAGAGAAATCGCAGCGATTTTAGAGGTCGTTTGATATTCTGACAGCCGGTCGGTGAAAAATAGATCTGAGCAGGTATTTTAGAGCTGCTAAGAGTCCTTTGGCACATGTGAAACGAATTTGGTTTCGCTCTGCCCGGCTCCGATTGTGTGCCATCTAATATTAGTATTTGTATTAATTATCTTAAATTAACTGTCAAAGTGCTTAATTAGCATTATTAATGTTGTGTGGCACAAGCGCTAAAAAATGAGAGCGAATATCTCAGCCTGACTTCATAGTAAGTTGTCAAAAAGAGTTAATTAGACTAATTAATAAAACTTTGGGGGAGAGACTCATTAAACAGAGACGGAGCGTGAGGCTGAAACGTCTTCATCGTCTCCTCATCATCAGCGGCGGTGGCTCGTTTCCATCCAGCCGGGGTCAGGCTGTCGCTGGGACTGTGGCGCTGCCAGGTCTGGGATATGAAGGTGCTCTAATAAGAATGCAGCAGGTCAGAGGACAGGTGTCTGCTTATTATCTCTAAGTTATTGCCAGCAGAGAATAAAGCCTGCAGCCTTTAAAGAGGAACAGTGCCGCATAAATCAAACGACGTGGACGACAAAGAAGTCTGCAGGAGATATTTAGGAGGAGAACACGTCTCCACACAGAGAGAAGCTGCTCAAATAAAAACTCTATCCTGTGGACTACTTTGAAACCTCCACGCTCCTTTGGGTTCTTCATACATCTTCCTTTTGTTTGCAACTTCTGAGTTATATTTCACATTTTCTCTGACTTATTCCTCTGCCACATTTGATTTGTCCGTGGTTTTAATCGATGAACTTTAAAAGTAACCAGTCCAGATCATGCAGAGGACATAAAAAGGACAGTACTGTGGTGTAAGTAGATGCTGGACTCAGGTGTGAGCAGGTGAATCCGTCAGCCACAGAATCGGGAGGTCAGGAGGTGAATGAAAATGGCAACAGTACAGAAGAAGAAGAGAAAAGTTGAAACATGTTCTGAAAGTTGTCTCTGTGTTTGTATAAATGCAGATGAGTTGTGATCTCCGCCTGCAGCTCAAGCCGCACAGATGCTGCGCTCGGAGATGACAGCTCGTCAACGTTACTGTCAGGTGTTGGAATGAAATCGCAGCCGAATGAGGAGGAGGAGTTCAGATTGACAATATGCGTCCTCCTCTAATAACCTCCTTTTCTCAGTGAAATTATTCCCGGAGTATTGATCCGAGAGTGACCGCGGGGGTGAGCTCTCAGCAGGTAAATCCGTGCTGACAGCTCTGTGGCGGCCCGTGTCGTCCTCGGGTTTCTTACATTTGTCCTCCTGCTCCAAACATCCTGACTGCGGCGTGTTTGCGGCGAGCTGGACATTAAATATTCATGTGGAGTTGCATAAGAGCGGATCTCACAGGCGCACAGCAGGGCCATTTATCCGGCCTGCGCTGAGACGAGAGCTGGAACGACATCCTCCCCTGAGAGGGACCCCCACAGGGTCTGATGAGCTGGAAGGGGGGGTGCAATATGGTCATGCAGTGTTGTGGCAAATATTCCAAAAAGCCAATATGATGCTCCATTTGATTCCTCATCAGAGAGCTGTGGAGTCATTTTCAGGCTAAAAGCACAGAATCAGAGCGAGCGGCGTGCAGGAGCTGGATTCATCGGGAAGATTGTCACAGCCTTGTTTTAGCTTACGCAGCCACATTAGCCAACATTTATGCAACAACATTACCGGAGTAAATGTTTTTAAAGGTGATGGTTTATTCTCTGACTCGTTCCTGCTGCTGGCTTTTAAACACAAGGTGAAGATAATAATGAACATGAAAACTGTCCCCATTCACACCTCTGTTAAATATTTGATTTTAATATTCGATTTTCGTTTGTGAAGTTCAGAAAATACTGAAGAAAATGCTGCAGGGTGAAAAGTCAAAAATCTGATCTGAATATCTGAAGCTGCTTTCACAGCTCCTGAAAATATCCAGAGACTTTCAGGAGGACTGCTCCTGAAATCCTCCTGACCTGGCTGTTCACACATGCACCTCACAGATGGAGACCTTCCTGTCAGACGGGAGGGGCGGGGTCTTCTAACGTGACTTGGACGCCACGAAAAAACGTGGAAGCGTCCTCTATACGACGCTATAATGAGAATATTTGTCTTTCTATCAATGCTACGTGTAGTTGAACAGAATCACAATCTGAACTAAAGAGTGGAGAAGAACATACTGGAGAACAGGAAACAGAATGCAGCAGGTTCATTAGAGCACAGAGATCGTAGAGGTGGCGTACAGACAGTCTATGGTCGTGCAGCGATCACAGGGAATAAACGTCACCACCCACTCGCTCGAGGTGAATTCTCCTGATTATATCCTGCTGCGTTCTCACATCAGCTCACTCTGACTTTCTGCAGAATAAATACGAGGAGGCTGGAGGAGAAACTCCGGGTGAAGAGAGAAACATTCAGCTTACCACGAAAACTTCAGGAGTTTTGTTGTGCGTGAGTGATTGACTATTTTTTTGCTTGCATACATGTTAACATTATAAGTTAGTAGGAGTCATTGAGGACCTGTGTCCTGTGTCTCTAACACACACACGCACACACACACGCACACACACACACACACACTCTAACACACACACACACACACACACACACTCTCTCTAACACACACACTCTCTCTAATACACACACACACACACACACACTCTAACACACACACACACACACACGCACACACACACACTCTCTAACACACACACACACACACACACGCACACACACACACACACACTCTAACACACACACACACACACACACACACTCTCTCTAACACACACACACACACACACGCACACACACACACTCTCTAACACACACACGCACACACACACGCACACACACACACACACACTCTAACACACACACACACACACACACACACTCTCTCTAACACACACACTCTCTCTAATACACGCACACACACACACACACTCTAACACACACACACACACACACGCACACACACACACTCTCTAACACACACACACACACTCTCTCTAACACACACACACACACACACACACACACACACACACTCTCTCTAATACACACACACATGCGCGCACACACACACACACTCTCTAACACACACACTCTCTAACGCACACACACACTCTCTCTAACACACACACACACACTCTCTCTAATACACACACACACACACACACACACACACACACACACACACACACACTCTCTCTAACACACACACTCTCTCTAATACACACACACACACACGCGCGCGCACACACACACACACACACACACACACACGCACACACACACACACACACACACACACACACTAATACATTAACTGGTTATTCCAGCTTTCTATGAGGCCTCTTTTGAGCATTTTCCATTATCCTCCACAATTCCAACCTCAAGGGATTCAATTTCTCTTGATTTTCTCTCCATTTTCAGCCGGACTGAACTCCATGATGTGTGTGTGGCGTGAAGGGGGGTCTATTCATCAGCTGTTTGGAGCGGCGAGTGTCCATCAGGGGGACTGACAGACGACAACACAGCGCCTGCCGCCTCATGGCATTTCTGTTATCACACAAAGGCATTTCTCTCTCCCCCTTCTGTCCTTTCCATTTCAGATTTCATTTCAACACTTCCAGGAAAAAGAACAACAATGAGGCGAAGAAAAAAGAGCGACTGGGAGCCATCATTGTTACTGCAGGAGAGCCAATCAGGGAGCAGCAAACAAGGCGCTTTCATCTGCAGCTTAGACTCGGCTCTGTGACAACACAGGGCCACAGGTACGGCCTCTGTGTGTCTGTGTCTGTGTGTGTGTGTGTGTGCGTGTGTGTGTGTGAAAACACTCAGCAACACGATGCAAAGCTCTCACATTTCCCCACACATTCATGCATATTAAGTGTGTGTGATTGTGTGTGTGTGTGCGTGTGTATGCGTGTGTGTTTGCTTGTCTGTGTGTGTGTGTGTGTGTGTGTGTGTTTGCTTGTCTGTGTGTGTGTGCGTGTGTGTGTGTGTGAGGACTGAAAGCAATCACTTTAACCACTGCTCACACAATGTGCTGTTTTTTGAATCAGATGGGAATAATGGCTTACAAGCTCTAAGCCCATGTCCAAATAGATTTAGGTCCATGCCCCCCCCCCTCCCATGCCCAAGCCCCCACCCTAAGGAGAATGCAGATCATTTAACAAACAGCCCCCCCCCCCCCCCAATTCCACACTACTTAAGCTCTTTATGACACAAATATCCGAATGAATGAGAAATAATTTAGAAAAAGCGTCAGCTAACAAAGAGCTGATAACTTTGCAGAGGATCACAACAATAACACAGGCTGAGGATGAATAACGGGAGGGGGGGGGGGGGGTCTGTGTGATACGTTGGCTTGGCAGGAAACTAACTCCCCCCCTCCAACCCCCCCCAACAGGCCCTGTCTCTGGAGAGGCAGCCGGTTCAAAGACTTGGAATATGTAATTAATATCCAGACAACACATCCCGGTGCTGGTTCACCTTCAGAGAGCGCCTCGTTTCTGCTCGATAAACACAGGAAAACCTGTTTTCAACCTGAGAGCCAATTTCATCTAATCACTCCACTTACTCTTACACGTGTTGTTTACACTGACAAACCGTAAATCCGACTCCAACAATATGCACACACTGATTTCTGCATAAATGAATACAGGATAGCATCACAAGAAAGTAGCAGTCACAGAGGAGACAGGGTGTTTACATCCCGCCAACAACAGCCGAATCTTAACTTCGAGTTCATCCATAATTTTGCCTGCTAGTATATTTTCTGCATGTAGTCGGGATGAGCTGATGTGAGAACGCAGCAGGTAAAATTCAGGAAAATTCAACACGAGCGAGTAGGGAGGGGTTCATAACACGGAGGAGGCGGGGTTTATGACCTATACTGCAGCCAGTCAGCAGGGGGAGCTTAACACGGAGGAGGCGGGGTTTATGACCTATACTGCAGCCAGTCAGCAGGGGGAGCTCTACATCTTACAGCTTCACTCCTACGCGGATGTTGCTCCGTCCATCTTAATATACAGTCTGGTTATAACCTTGACTCAAACATAAATATTAAAAGAAGAATTAAATAAAAATAGGGTAACCATGCAGGTTAAAAAACGTCAGAATTGTTCTTTTAGATCGGCTTAAAAAGAAACAGGCACAAATCATGTCCACATTAAGCAGCATGTAAATGATCTTTTAGTCATTTACTTTGGACCAAATCCGAAGCACTGTGAGATTTATTGACCAGTTAGGACACACTTACGAGGCGTTAAATATCCCAGACACTTTATTGTTGTGTCTGAATCCTCGTGGACATGCAGACCTGGAAAGAATTTTTTTTTAATGAACATTCAGATCAGAGACATTTCTGCGTTCAGCTGCGTCCTCGTTGCACAGAGTTGATAGTGTCAATAAATGAGTCAGTGGAAGCTAAATGATTCAACCCTGCTGGTAATTAAACACGGTGCATGAGTCACACAGCAGAGGAGGGTCATTACGAGGCACGGAGGAACGACGAGCTCGAGTTAGCAACGCTGAGAAAAAAACAGGAACATGCTCTGATGGCATTTTTATAACGATGACTGAATCATTTAAAGTTCAAGTTCTCAAAAAACTGTTGTAACATGCAAAACTGTATGATGCAGAAGATGTGCTTCAGGAAAGTCACGTATTCTGCTCTGACAGACAAGAAGGAAGCACAAATATTTACTTGCCAGTATCTTCCTTTCTACGCACACACATGCAGTCTGTTCTCCTGCAGTGATCAAATAAACACTAACACATTGAATATGCTTCATGATGTTGTCTAAAGTAAGATAAAAGTCAAGCAGCTCATCGTGGCGTGCGTTGTTTGATTGTTAGAGTGATGAGATCTAACATGTGATGTTGTCTGAGGGGGATTTCCCTCTAAACCCGTATAATGATGGAGTGAGGCAGCATGGAGAAATCATCTAGCTACACCTGAACAAACTGCATTCTGAAGCGTACTAATTTGTCAGGTATGATGTTGGCACGGTACAACGTGTTTTTGAACGGCTCAGACAGATTTCGTTTCTTTGAGGCCTGATGCATCATCCAGAAGGTTCTGTGGAAGCTCCGGCAGCGTTTAGGATGCAGCTAAAGACGAGAAGTGTTAGCTCGCAGCAGATACCATCAGGACAGCAGGCTATAACTATTCTTCGGTTCATGGTTGCTCCAACATGACCCACAAGGCCAAGACCACATACTAGTTCTGCCCCTGAAGTCTTCCTGAGTTGCTTGTTCACATGTCCCTCACAGCAGAAGACTATCCCTGTCCGACGGAGAGGGATGGTCTCAGTAGGAGGAACATGATTCAAAAATAGGGTGAACATATTTTCAAACCTCCTAATCGGGACCCTTACATTTTATCACAAACTACTTACAGCCTGTACCCACTGTTTGTGTTTCCTCGTTTTAATATGACTTTGTATGTCGCCATTTCCAGCCTGGGTGACTGATTTCACAAAATGGACACTTGCAGTGTGTGCCAAATCATAGTATATTAATTGGCTGGTACTTTTCAAAGAAAGTTGTAACTCTCCTAGGGCTCTTTGGAAAACGCTGACTTCCTGTTCGCATGATAAGCTAGGCTACCTGTCGTTATGCAGCAAGTCCTAGAATGAAAAGCTTGCCTACCTGTCGTTACACAGCAGGTCCTGTTAACATGACAAGCTAGGCTACCTGTCGTTACACAGCAGGTCCTGTTAACATGACAAGCTAGGCTACCTGTCGTTACACAGCAGGTCCTGTTAGCATGATAAGCTAGCCTACCTGTCGTTACACAGCAGGTCCTGTTAACATGACAAGCTAGGCTACCTGTCGTTACACAGCAGGTCCTGTTAGCATGATAAGTTAGCCTACCTGTCGTTACACAGCAGGTCCTGTTAGCATGATAAGTTAGCCTACCTGTCGGCACAGGCCTTCGTGGCCGAACCCTAACCCCTGTGTTAGATGTTCTCTGGTCACTATGTATGATCACACTGTTGTATATGTGTCGTCAGTATGTTTACTAGGGTCTGCTGTGTCTGTCCTCCGTCCCCTCTGAGCTCTCACAGCCCAACGTCCCATGTGTTGGACGATCCAGCTCACAGATCACCAATAATAATCCTCTGATTTCAACATGGAACAATCACAATCTGCACAGTTCATCTGTCACCACTCTTTGTCCCTCACTGACAGCTCTGTAAAAAAAGATTAATTCAGTTTCAGCAGATATCGAGTCCAACAGAGTCCACCATTAAGTGGAATCTGGGAATCAAAGAGCCTCCTCCAGCCCAATAATGAAAGAGAATCCGTCCAGAATTGTATTCCTGTAGATGTTACGGCGTTGAGAGCGTCCTGGGATGTGCAGGTCTCTGAAACTAAGAGCAGAATTTATTAAATATAGACTGCAGCACCGCAGGAACATGATTTCACTTTGATTAAATACATGTAAGCATTTAGCAGACATGATGTTCACAGCTGGGGGGGGAGTTCCCGCTCCACCTGTCCTTCACTATGATGTATTAATCCCAGTGAGATCCATGTGTCAGCTGATTTATAGGTGATGGAAATCTAACATCAGGTATATGTGTCTCAGCGAAACGTGGTGCTTAAAAGGGCAACTTGTAGTTGGAAGACCCAAGTGGATCAATGTGGAACAAAATAGTACACATTTTCCATTAGTTAAAGGTCACATATTCTCCTCTTGGTTTCAATAAGTCTCAGAGCTCCCCAAAACATGTGTGTGAAGTGTCTTGTTCTAAATCCACTCTGATCCTGTATTTGATCATGCCTATAAACCCCTCTATTTCAGCCCTGCTCAGAACAGGCTGTTTCTGTGTCTGTAGCTTTAAATGTAAATGAGCTGTGTCTGACCACGCCCCTCTCTGGAAGGGCTTGGGTGTCTTGGGCTTTCTCGCTCCATGCCCTATTGTTTATGGTGAGAAGGCAGACTCAGAGGGCAGAACAAACACCTAGCTGTGGGAGTGTCACCCACCTGGGGGAGGGGTTACTGCCCTTTGTGATGTCATGAAGGGAAAATCTCCAAACAGCCTGTTTGAGCACACATTTTCTGAAAAGTGGAGCAGAAAAAGATGGAGAGGATGGACTTTTCTCATCATTGGGGGGTTTGTAGACAGACTAGAGACACATATTAGTGTTAGAGAAACATGGTGAAGTGGATTTAGTATAATATGTGACCTGTAAAGTATTAAAGAGGATAAGAAAGTAACTGTTGTGATGTCATAGTATCAGCTCAAACAAAGGCTGTGTTAAAAACTAAAAGATGGACTGGTCTCCTGAATAACAAAACTATAAATGAATCACTGCCGATGATAGTAAATGACTGCTGGTGGTGTGACTTTATTGTGTTGTTTGAATAGACTACATACCTGCAGAATGGTTTAATACACAATCTACGTGTTCACAGCCTGCTGGAGATCAGAATGTGCACATTTACAGACGAGGTGTTTCCTCTAACCATCCTCGGTCTCCGAGATTTCCTGTGAACATTTCTCTGTGATGCTCGCACATCACAGACGCTGCCTTCAAAACACTCACCTGTCTTTGGAGAGAGAGACACCGTGGAGAAAAAGCAGAAATAACCTTTGAGCTCTTTTCCAAGTCTTCAGATGTGATGGGTGTGATTTCCTTACAATCACAACATCTCTGTTTGAGTCTGTCAGCCTTCAGGCGCTTTTAGACGATTCACACAGTTCACGTCATTCTGCTCTCCGGGTTTAAAGAGCGTCAGCTGCTCTCGCTCTAATCACTTCCAACACTTCTGACCTCTTTCATTACTTTCTCACACAGAAATGTTTCTGTTTTTACATCTCATGGCCATCATAGCACACTTTGATAATTGAAAAAGCTCCTGGAGAGCCATCATACTTTTCCTCTTTTACTGTTGCTAGCTTAAAAAAATCTTTTCTTCTTGTTCATTGAATAAAATTATCCAATCTTCTTCAATACCTTTCCAGTGAGCTCTCAGTTTATTTTATTAACAGGATTATTGATTGTCTCTACGTGTTCTGATAAAGGCGAGTTTATTCATAGAACACATTTCAGAGAGGGGCTGCACAGTGGTTCAGTGGTTAGCATGTTTCCTCACAGCGAGGAGGTTCCTGGTTTGAATCCCCGTCTGACAGGAGCCTCTCTGTGTGGAGTTTGCATGTTCTCCCCGTGCATGCGTGGGTTCTCTCCGGGTACTCCAGTTTCATCCCAAAGTCCAAAGACATGCTCGTTAGGTTAACTGGTGACTCTAAATTGTCTCTGGTTGTCAATGTGTGTGGCTGGTTTTCTGTCTCTATATGTTCCGAATGCAAAAACATTTCATGGTTGTTTGTTTGCCCTTCAGCAACCAAAAACTGACATCTCTGTTTGTCTGCTTTTATTGACAGTCTGCATGGAACGCTACTACATGTTGTAAAACACAAAAAACAGTTGTAGTGTACGTCACATGTGGTGTTATACGTGATGACGTTAAGATAGAGCGTAAACTGTAGGTTACCGGCGTGGTGATATCATTGGTGTTAATACGGTCAGAAACACTACAAATGGCGACGAGGATTTCAAATGGACTGCGGTGTTGTGTACGAGTAGTCTGACTTCTACCAGTGCATGAAGTTTAATCTGTTGAGAAGGAGAAAAAGAGACGTACGGAGTAAGCATGGCGCTAAGTTTACCGGCGGTAGCTCCTTTTGATGTGACTATTGACTCGGTTATTGTCGGTGTTCGCTGGCAGAAGTGGATAAATAGTTTTAAACTCTATTGAGCTGCGTCAGGAATCCGTAAGGCTGCATGGAAAAGGGCTTTACTGCTACACTTAGTAGGAGCCGAAGTTCAGGATATCTTCATCACGCTGGATGACATGG
Source organism: Tautogolabrus adspersus (assembly GCA_020745685.1). Classification (NCBI taxonomy): domain Eukaryota; kingdom Metazoa; phylum Chordata; class Actinopteri; order Labriformes; family Labridae; genus Tautogolabrus; species Tautogolabrus adspersus. Next base: position 2,059,082 of record CM036540.1, on the reverse strand, counting down.
CAGATGATGCTGACTATGATGGAGCGGTAGACAAATTGAATGAATATTTCACTCCCCAGAAAAACATCCCCTATGAGAGACATGTATTTAGACAAACGGAACAAGCTGGACAGTTTTGTGAGCAGATTAAATAAGCTGGCAGGAACATGTGAGATTGGGGATAACAAGGATGATTTCATACGGGATCAAGTGATTGACAAGTGCATTTCAAACACGCTGCGCCGACGGCTGCTGCGTGAAAAAGATTTGAAACTCTCAGGGCTTTAAGAAATCGAAGGGCAATGAAGAAAGCGGATCAACAAGCTGCAAGAATGGAGAAATTAACTGTCATTGCAGTGGAAAAAAACCTGGAAGAGGGAGGGGGAAAACGGTAAGACCAGATTTTCCACAACAAATGATCATCCACCACGTGATTGGCACAGCATGAAGTGTTACAGGTGTGGGCGTGAAGGACACCTGAGTCGTGAATGCACAATAACTAACACATAAAGTTAACAGAGTCACAACCACAGATTCACACAATGGTCACAGTGACAGCGAAGATGACCATGTATTTACAGTCAGTGATAGTGCTGTGGATGGAACACTGACATTGCTAATAAATGATCAGCGGGTGGAAATGTTGATAGACTCAAGGGGCTTCGTGTAACATTGTAACTGAGTCCACGTTCAAACAGCTGAAGTCTAACAGTGACATCAAACTACAGCGTCCAGAGAAGCGAGTCTATCCATTTGGCTCAACAAGACCACTCCATGTAAGAGGGATTTTTTTCTGCTGATTTCAAAGCAAGTGAGGAATCAAAAACTGTCACTGCAAAAAAATCAAGTGATTAAAGAAGCACAAATATGTGTGCTGGGAAGAATGACTGCTGTTAAGTTGGGACTGCTTCATATTGGCCCTATCGAACAGGTGTACACTGTCCAACCAAAAGATACAGTCGTTTTTACAGCTGAGCTACAGGAGAAATACAAAGACTGTTTTCAAGGTTTAGGCAAACTTTAGGATTTCCAGCTGGAGCTGCATGTGGATAGCAGAATAAAGCCAGTATCCCAGCCTGTTCGCAGAATACCATTCAGCGTTAGAAAACAAGTGGATGAGAAACTCAAACAACTTGAGGAGATGGATGTCATTGAACGAGTAAGCAGACCAACGCCATGGGTGTCTCCGTTAGTCGTGGTGCATGGTAAGAAAGAGCCGAGATTGTGTGTGGACATGCGCAGAGCAAATTAAGCTATAGTGCGAGAGAGGCACCCTATCCCCATCATAGATGAATTACTGGAGGACATGACAGGAGCCACAGTGTTTTCAAAGTTGGATCTTAAATGGGGATATCATCAAATAGAACTGAGTCCAGGTTGCTCACTACATTCGTCACACACACAGGGCTGTGGCGTTACAAGAGATTGATGTTCGGAGTCTCATCTGCACCTGACATGTACCAACACATTATCGGACAAGTCTTACAAGGCATCTCCGGAGTGCATAACATATCTGATGACATCATCGTTTCAGGAGAAACCATTCAACAGCACGATGAAAGAGTGTATCAAGTCATGCAACGGCTGCAAGAGAGACAACTGACAGTTAACAGCAAAAAGTGCCAATTCCGAATGTCACAACTTGAATTCATGGGTCATGTACTGTCCAAAAATGGAATAGGAGCAGCTCAGTCAAAGATTGAGGCAGTGGAAAACACACGTCGTCCAACAAATGCAGCTGAGGTGAAGAGTTTCTTGGAGCTTGTAAACTACTGTGGTAGGTTCATCCCTAATCTGGCAACGACATCAGAACCACTGAGGAGGCTCACGAGGCAGTCCTGCAAATGGACATGGGGATCAGAGCAGGAGACAGCTTGTGTAGAACTCAAGAAACAGCTGGCCAGTTCCCATGTAATGTCGTATTTCAGCCAGGATGCGGAGACGCATGTAATTGTGGATGCTAGTCCAGTGGGACTAGGCACAATATTGAGCCAAAAACAAAGTGACGGAACACACAAGCCTGTTTATTATGCCAGTCGAGCCTTGTCTGATGTAGCGACGCTATTCTCAGACTGAAAGAGAAACCCTTGCCATTGTGTGGGCATGTGAGAAATTTCATGCGTTTCTTTACGGAAAATACTTTATAATGGTCACAGACCAGAAGCCTCTTGAGACTATCTACTCACCAAAGTCCAAACCACCAGCGAGAACTGAAAGATGGGCTTTGCAGCTGTAGCCCTATAGATTCAAGGTTGTGTATAAGCCAGGACCACAGAATGCAGGTGACCCGCTGTCGCATCTCACAGTCAATCCGCCAGTACAGCGTGGCACCATGGAGGATCATGTCTACTTCGTAGCTCAACATGCAGTGCCAAACGCTTTCACACCACGACAGATGGAGGATTTGTCGGCAAAGGATCACACATTAGCTACCTTACGGAGCTGCATCAAAACTGGTGACTGGAGTAAATGTGACCCTGTTTTTCGAACTGTTAAAACTGAGCTCTCCACTGTTGGGAAAATAGTGTTGAGAGGTTCCAGGATCGTTGTTCCTCAGACTGCACGATGCCAGACGCTGATGTTGGCACACGAAGGACATCAAGGAATAGTCAAGACAAAACAAAGATTGAGAACAAAAGTGTGGTGGCCCGGAATTGATCATGAAGTAGAAGATTTAGTGAAGTCATGTCATGCTTGTCAACTCAACAGCTCGCAAGATATCCCTACTGCAAGGTCAGAGCTCCCGGCTAAACCTTGGCAGACACTTGCTATGGACATGTGTGGACCATTTCCTTCAGTCGACCATCTTTTTGTACTGACAGATTACTACTCCAGATGGGTGAGCGTTGATATCCTCAGGAGTCCAACATCAGCAAACATAATCAAATGTTTGAGACATTTGTTTGCAACTCATGGAATACCAGAGACTATATTACTGACAACGGAACTCCGTTTCTGTCAAAGGAGTTCTAAACATATCTGCAGGACAGCGGAATCACACATCGCCATATCACACCATATTGGCCTCAGGCAAATGGTGAAGTTGAAACACAGAAAAGGACACTCTGTAAAGCCATACGCGCAGCTCATGCTGAAGGCAAGGATTGGCGCAGCAAGCTAGATGTTTTCCTTATGGCTTACCGCAGCCCCCCACTGTGTCACAGGACGCAGTCCTGCAGAGCTCTTATTCAATCGCCAGATCAGAACCAAGCTTCCTGAACTGTTGATGGACTGCCAGCTGCCCCCTGCAGGCCAGGATGCTGCTGTTCACAGGACTGATGCTGCAAGGAAGGAGAAGGGACGTGTAGATGCGGACAGAGTCAGAAGAGCAAAGGATAGCACAGTGAAGCAGGGCGACAAAGTCCTGCACCGTCAGCAAAAACAAAACAAACTTTCTACACCATTTGAAGGAGACCCTTACATTGTTGTGAACCGAAAAGGATGCTCAGTTATTCTTGAAAAGGATGGCAAGGAGATGATGCTTCATTTGTCACTTGTGAAGCGGTGGGTTCAACCTGAACTAGAGACAGTTGTGCCGATCTGTGTGGCCAGAGAGAGGCTGGACACCCAACCTGCTGGCACAGCTCCAGTTGAAACCCCTCAACAGGACATTAGACCTCAGAGAGCAAGGAGAGTGCCAACTCACCTTGTGGACTTTCACTTAGACAGACATTGCCATAATGGGGCAGAATAATCCCCGGCATTTGTCTTAAT
>CM036540.1:1830389-2050389 GCA_020745685.1 Tautogolabrus adspersus | reverse complement strand
ATCGCAAGTGCTTCTAAATAAATATCACTCATGCTACATCGCTAGAAAGCTACTTTTATTGTAATTCCGACCATGTTCCAACTATTCCAAGATCCAACCACCACAAGAGCCACAATCTACACATCTGTCAGACCACCACAGGATCCACAATCTACACATCTGTCAGACCAACACAGGATCCACAATCTACACATCTGTCAGACCACCACAGGATCCACAATCTACACATCTGTCAGACCAACACAGGATCCACAATCTACACATCTGTCAGACCACCACAGGATCCACAATCTACACATCTGTCAGACCAACACAGGATCCACAATCTACACATCTGTCAGACCACCACAGGATCCACAATCTACACATCTGTCAGACCACCACAGCAGCCACAATCTACACATCTGTCAGACCACCAGAGCAGCCACAATCTACACATCTGTCAAACCACCACAGCAGCCACAATCTACACATCTGTCAGACCACCAGAGCAGCCACAATCCACACATCTGTCAGACCACAGCCACAATCTACACATCTGTCAGTCCACCACAGAACCTACAATCTACACATCTGTCAGACCACCTCAGCAGCCACAATCTACACATCTGTCAGACCACCACAGCAGCCACAATCCACACATCTGTCAGACCACAGCCACAATCTACACATCTGTCAGTCCACCACAGAACCTACAATCTACACATCTGTCAGACCACCTCAGCAGCCACAATCTACACATCTGTCAGACCACCACAGCAGCCACAATCCACACATCTGTCAGACCACCACAGCAGCCACAATCTACATATGTCAGACCACCACAGCAGCCACAATCTACACATCTGTCAGACCACCACAGCAGCTACAATCTACACATCTGTCAGACCACCACAGCAGCCACAATCTACACATCTGTCAGACCACCACAGCAGCCACAATCTACACATCTGTCAAACCACCACAGCAGCCACAATCTACACATCTGTCAGACCACCAGACCATCCACAATCTACACATCTGTCAGACCACCAGACCATCCACAATCTACACATCTGTCAGACCACCACAGCAGCCACAATTTACACATCTGTCAGACTACCACAGGAGCCACAACCTACACATCTGTCAGACAACCACAGCAGCCACAATCTACACATCTGTCAGACCACCACAGCAGCTACAATCTACACATCTGTCAGACCACCACAGCATCCACAATCTACACATCTGTCAGACCACCACAGCAGCCATAATCTACACATCTGTCAAACCACCACAGCAGCCACAATCTACACATCTGTCAGACCACCAGAGCATCCACAATCTACACATCTGTCAGACCACCACAGCAGCTACAATCTACGCATCTGTCAGACCACCACAGCAGCCATAATCTACACATCTGTCAGACCACCACAGCAGCCACAATCTACACATCTGTCAGACCACCACAGCAGCCACAATCTACACATCTGTCAGACCACCTCAATCTACAAATAGACAAACACGTCTTTCTAATTTATTTATTTTTTCCGTCTGAAGGTCGACTGTTCTCCTCAGGTCAGAATATTCCAACAGAAAAGCTTCCCCCACACAAATTCAAACACATTTCATCCATACAGATAAACAGATTGATACAATTCCTCATCTGTTCAACTGTTTACTCTGCACTACTTCATGCACTCTGACCTTTTGATTGCAGCTCATTTGACCAATCAGGACCTTCCATTCACTGTTCAAGGCTACTATAGCCAATGAGAGCCTGAGTAGAAACAGGACTCTTCTCTCCCCTCAATGGACCACACAACACCGGATAAAGACGTGTCAGTTAAAGAAGGGATAAAGACCGGGTCGACAGTCTCTTTTTTTGGAGAGTCAGGAGGAAATAAAGTTCAACGTTAACCTGTATTATTTAAAAAAACAACTAAATGTGTCCATCAACTCTCAGTGTGTTTCTTGTTTTGGATCTGGGCACTCCTTCATTTGGGGCCTGGTTAAACCATCAAGCAGCATGTTTTGACATCGTCCGTCAGTATGTGGTGTCTCTGCGGCTGAGCGGTGTGGAGAAACGATCATCCCTTTGCGTTTTCAATAACAGCACAAAGCTTGAGATTATGTCTGAACATGTGCACACATCAGGATTCTGTGGTCAGATCTGCCTCTGATGGGGAACACTCGAGGTTTCCTGGACAGTCATATCAAATCTAACTGTCATTGAGGGTGGAGACCAACACAGAGACAGAGCAGAAGTACTAACAGAGAAGGGTGTCTGTATTATAATATAATGATAATCCTTTCATGTCATCCTCCTGATGTCGTCTGTCTCTTATCTCTTTGTTTACAGGCTGGATTACACGGATTAGGTGATTAGTCGCTGATTTAACGAGTGTGCCACTCTGCAGTTTGTGACGGGGAAACATTCAAATTAAGATGACTGATCGATTAACAAAGATAATCACTTCTCAATGTGAAAGCTTTTCTGTTATTATCAGAGTTAATCACTCAAATAGAAACAAGACTCGGTCGTTAGAACCGAATAAGACTTCCTAAGATTTCCTCATGCCGACACCCGGTGGCAGCCTGTTTGGCGCTGGGCTGGTTGCCCTCCCTGCGGGGGGGGCGCTCGGCTCCTGCATCTGGCCTCCTGGCCTGCGTGGGGCCTCCTGCCTTCTCGGGGGTGGGGGATTGGGCGTGGTGTGGGCGGGTGGGGGGTGCTGGGGTACTGGGGGGTGCTGGGGTGGGGGGGGCTGGGTGTTGGGTGATGGGTTTGCCCTCGTGCCCCATGCCGCCTGGGCCTGTCCTGGCGCGCTGGGTGTGGCGGTCGCTGCCCCTCTTGTTCCCCGGGTCCGCGTGGCTCTCGGTTGCTCTGGTGGTTCTCTGGGGATACCTCCTGGGTGCTCCTGTGATCCGCAGGGGGGTGCGCGCTCTGCCCGCCTGGCCCTGCTGTGCTGTGATGGCTGCTCTAGGCTTTGGAGTTCATCACACTTGCATGTTGATCAGGGCTTACTAGCTCCTGTTGAGTCCCATTGCCGAGAAAAGTTGGGACCCTCCAGAATGTGCTGAGTCTCTCCCCAGAGACCCTACACTAAACACATGCCCTCTTCTCACCTGTATCCTCGGGCGGCCTACTCTATACTTTCAGGGCATCCACAATAATGGCGTCCGACACAGTTTCTTTTTGGGTCTGATTCTCTGTTTTTGTCTTGGCTTGTTTCTTTTTAGATGTGGAGCTGGTGGTTAGAAATAACACAGCACTCTTCGATTCTGATAGCACTGCCTGCCTATTCCCTCCCCTGTTCGCCTTGTCTCGTCCTGTCCAGCCTTTGTTTCCCCCTCAGATCACTGCGGTGCAGCACTGCCCTCCCTGGCACATAATAGGGAAATCTAATAAAGAATGTCAACTTAGCTTCCAGAGAGGGCCGGTGATGGTCACGCACACGCACTAAATATGAAAATATTTGGCTGCAAGACTAAAATATGCCTCAATCTCATAAAAAGTTGACACCCCCCTTTGTGGTGTTAAACGATGAGAAAAAATGCAGACAAATAGAAAAAAAAAAAAGAACCGAATAAGACTTTTACATAAAGGATGAATTACAGACGATACCTACGTGTTTTACTCATACTTTTTTTTAAAGACTTTTTTGCCCATTTTTTCCTTTTTTAGCGAGGACAGCTGAAGAGAGACAGGAAACGTTTGGGGGGGGTCGGGATGACATGCAACAAAGGTCGGATTCGAACCCACTGCCCCTGCAACGAGGACTGTGGCCCCTGTACATGGGGCGCCCCAAATACCCGCACTTTTTATGATACAAAATTATAATTTTTGATGTAAGATGGACAGTTTGCTTCAGAGACATGTTCATATTTGATCGCATTGTTTTAATATTTTATTCTCATATCAAGATATTTGTGTCGTCTTTCTGTCGTGTTCACAGGGGCGTGTCCTGACTTTCCTGACTGGGGTGGCCCACATCAGGTACTGACTTATGCAGGGGGGTATGAAGAACTGCTGTGAACTAAAAAGTAATACAATTTAGCAAGACATGCATCTTAGTTTGACTCTCTCTGGACTCAAAAACAAAGATGCTTGTCTAAGTGATTTAAGTCAGACAGCGTGCACAAGTTTTTGTTTGGACAGTTTTATGAAAGAGCAAAGAATGCAAAGTATTTATCTAGAACAGAGAGAAAAACAATAAAAATATACCATATTAACACGTAAAGAAAACTAACAGCAGCCTGTTGAAAACAGCCAGAATAGTTGCTTTAACTTAAGTCCCGCCTCTGATCAGGCAAATAGCCAATCATAGATTTGGATTTAGGGATGGCCAATCAGATTTCCAGGGGGGCCCATGCCGACCTCTCTGGACACGCTGCTGCTTGTTCAAAATTATATTAAAAAAACAGTTGGAATGTGAAAATTTCTCAGCAGTTGTGGATGATACTCACTGAATTCGTTGCCTTTTTTCAAAGTTCAATGTTTGGTTTGTAGATCCAAGATGGGGTCACAACAGTGAAAAACAGAGACCGTCTGAGCATGCTCAGTAACAGAAGGGGTATTTAGAAATAAGGAAGTACTCTGATAAGAGCGACCACACTGCGTTGTTTTTAATTTTTTTGAGTATTATTGAGGATTGAAGGAGCCGTTTACTAACAGAGTGTTTTTAACGAGGGTTTACTCTAACGGCTGTATTAAAGAGGGTTATTGTTCTCATTCAGGTCTTAATCAGATTATTGGTGGATTAAGAGGCTCCATGTAAACACACACCGCAGATACACACAAACAGCTCACTTAGTGAGCATCATCTCAGCCAACAAACAAACACACTAAAACATCAGAGCAGGATTCTGATAGGCTGAATAATAAAAGAAAAACTTTGCTCTGAGGTAAAATTCAAACTGGGCCCCTCCTCTTGGGCTAGTCGCCTCCAGAAGCTCACACTCACTGCAGGACGTAGTATGTACATTTACTGCTTGTACCTGTACTGCAAGCTACCGTATGCTAGCACAAGCTAACCGCCGGTGTTTGTCACCTGCCTGTCCAACAGGAAGCAGACCAACTCCACGTCCACGGGTAAAAGACAACACAAGGTTCACCCTCGTTTTAGAACGAGTTTTATCCGCTCGGTGTTTCAACTCACTGTGATTATATTTTCTCTTCTTTGCTGCTACGTCCACGATTCTCTTTTTCGTCGTTTTGAATGGCGTCCAATCACTGAAATGTATCCACTCCTAAATTCACCTGCTGCGCTGTCATTGGCTGGAGGAAACACACCAGCTCCGCGCCCAGAAACATCCCGAGTCTACCAGAACAAACCAGAACAGTAAATCCAGTCAGAGGACAGGGTCTCTGCAGACACAGTCACCACCACACATGTATGGAGGCCCAGAAGGGATAATTGTTAATTTGAGTTTCTGTTGTTGATCCCTGTCAGGAAATAAGTTTTGAAGATTTCAGCATTTAACTCAAACCAGCCATCTGAAACATTTCCATTGGCTTATACTGTATGTCGGAATTGGACGAAGGCTTTTGCAGATGTGTCTTAAATCTGTCACACTGGCTGCAATAAGAAGTTTGATTGTTAGGACGTTTATGGTAAAAATGTCCCCCTTCAACCAGGATCTTCAACCAGGTCGATTTGCCTATAAGAACAGCAAGACTGCAGTTCTCATGGAACCCACATTGTCATAATTCAGCATGTGTTACTTAAGAACTTGCATGTTTATTTTATGGTGCATAGTTGGTAAAACTTGGTGGAAATTTGAACCAAAACATGCTACTCTTCTGTCCTATATCATATTTTTGATTGAAAGCTAGAACACCACTGACAGCATCACTTTGATAGAGTCTGCATGTAAACAATGGAGGGACCTCACAGTGATGGTAACACTAACGTGTGAGTAGGAGCGTTACACTCACACACACTGTACGAGGGATGTATGTGCGTGCCAAGTCTGTGGGTCAGCAGGTCAGTCGTCTTAAGTGGCAGCAGATGGTCGGTGGTTTACGTTTAATTAATGTCAAGAACAGAGACGGAGAGAGAGAGAGAGGGGATAGAGTGAGGTACACGGACACACACAGAGCTGCTGCGGTGCTATCTCACTGATCGATCAACATTTACAAAGAACACTATCATCTCCCAGTCTGCCTGACGTGCATATTAAGCGTGCACAAGTTTACACTCTCTCTCCTCTCACAACACACTCACACAGGAACACATTTATATGCTAATGGACTGCTGCTAATGCACCGCTGCTGTGTGCGTCTGCATTCACACAAATCTATAAATGTTTGTCTATGAGTGTCGGGGAAAGAGATAGTAGAGTGTGTGTGCGTCCCTCCCTCGCCGTAAACAGCGGGAGGAAGCCATTACAATCAGGGTTTGCATTTAACACAGAGGACAAAGATTCAGGTGCAATAAAAGCAGCAGTGTGGAGGAAAACTCTGCAGGAAATTTACAACACAATCATATTCTAATGCAGAAAGACGAGAAAGAGAGAGAGAGCGGCTCAGCCTGTTAGCACGCAGCTAGGGATTGTCGCACAGCATCTCTCGGAGTCTGGAAGCAGATTATGTGTTCTTTCAGAGATCACTGACTGAGCCGTTTAAAGATACACGCCCTGATTTTATTATGGGGCCGGAAAGAGCTTACATGGACCAAAATAACCCAGACTGCCTGTATTTTAACTAGCAGAAACCTACACAGCTGGAAAATGTAGCAAGCATCAAGTATCAAATAACTGCAGTTCCTCCAGTGTCCACAAGAGGCTGTCTCCTGAAGCGAGTCAGTCCTCATAGAGCCCCATGTTAAAATGTCCAACTTTACAACTGCAGTTCCTCCAGTGTCCACTAGAGTCTGTCTCCTGCAGTGAGTCAGTCCTCATAGAGCCCCTTGTTAAAATGTCCAACTTTACAGCTGCAGTTCCTCCAGTGTCCACTAGAGTCTGTCTCCTGCAGTGAGTCAGTCCTCATAGAGCCCCATGTTAAAATGTCCAACTTTACAGCTGCAGTTCCTCCAGTGTCCACTAGAGTCTGTCACCTGCAGTGAGTCAGTCCTCATAGAGCCCCATGTTAAAATGTCCAACTTTACAGCTGCAGTTCCTCCAGTGTCCACTAGAGTCTGTCACCTGCAGTGAGTCAGTCCTCATAGAGCTCCATGTTAAAATGTCCAACTTTACAGCTGCAGTTCCTCCAGTGTCCACTAGAGTCTGTCACCTGCAGTGAGTCAGTCCTCATAGAGCCCCATGTTAAAATGTCCAACTTTACAGCTGCAGTTCCTCCAGTGTCCACTAGAGTCTGTCTCCTGCAGTGAGTCAGTCCCCATAGAGCCCCATGTTAAAATGTCCAACTTTACAGCTGCAGTTCCTCCAGTGTCCACTAGAGTCTGTCTCCTGCAGTGAGTCAGTCCTCATAGAGCCCCATGTTAAAATGTCCAACACCTGTGTCACCTCGGCTAATTCAGCTCCTGACCAAGCGGCAACCTCCGTTCCAAAAAAATGAAGCCAATGCGGAAGTACAAAAAACTGCAGTTCATCGAGTGTCCGCTTGAGGCTGGCTCCAGAAGCATCGGAAGTTCCATAAGCCCCCCGTTTACAGCCTGGTACAAAAAACGAAATATATCTGATAAGTTAGTGACATCATGTGCTCCCACTGTGGGGGGGTAGAATTTTTTTCTAACTCGTCTGATTTTATGTTATTAAGGAAAACGGTCATGCCCATATAAGGGTTGTGGCAGATTTGATTGACAGCTCAGCGCCAACAGCTGTCTGTATCAGGTCAGAAGTAGGTCAGGTCAGAAGGCTAGTAGCACATCCGTCGGTCTTTTTTTCTTCGTGTGGAGTGTTTGTCTAGCAAATATCTGACAACAAATATGGCTTGCTGTGCGCTTAATTGGATTAAGAGACCATCCAAGACTGTGATGCTTCAGTATTTTACGGTAAGTGATATAGTAGTTTTATATTAACTGCATACTCGTCGGTATCATAGACTGTAAATATTACGGTGTCTATTTTTGCGGTCCTAGCTTGTTTAGCGTTAGCTTGGTGATATACATAGACTGTAAATATGAATGATATAGTGATATTGTTAAATGTACTGCATACTCATCGGGAGGTGTCGGTATCTATGTAGACTGGCCTCAGTGTAGCCCATTATTTACGATCAATGGTTTAACTTTAGCCGATCAAGAGACACAGATGCTAATGGAAACATAGCTATCCAGGACTAATAAACTGGAGGGTTAAACTAAGTCTGAAATGTTAGAATAGAGATTTGAGTTGTTAAGATGTTGAAAAGAAAGAGTTTGTGTGATGTTATAAACTAAAGGCCCAACACGATGGTTCACCATAGACTGTGATGCTCACAGAGAGTTGGGACCGGTTATTATATTAGCTTGAATTTCCCTCGGGATCAATAAAGTATCTATCTTTAAATCATTTAAGTATTTATTTCATGTTAAGATGAAGTACTATACGAAATAAATGCCTTAATGTTTCCTTACACTAAATCTGTGTCTGTATGTGGAATATCATTCTGCAAGTGAGTGAGAGAGCTGACAGTAGATTGATTACAATAAGGTTTCTCTTAGAATAGAAAGAATCATTTCCATGTTGATTACCTTCACACCTTTGTTGTCTGGGTAGTACACGGTTGAATTTATAAATGCACTCTTACACACAGATGAAAACAGAAAATGCACACACATGGATTTAATGGATAACTGCTATTTTCTGTCTTTTTTTGTCATCCTGGAGACCCTGCACTAAAAGTCTCTCCTGGATCCATGTCACATGCTCAAGCTTCTTCAGTCTGTTCATCAGTGGAGGTTCTGCTGAGAGAAGATGGCCAGCAGATCAGATGGCCGTACATCAAGGAGCTCCACAAGCTTCAGGAGAAGGAGGGTTTGCATCTTGACAACAATTGTGGTGTAAGAAGCTGTTCAATAAAAATAAATCTCCACCAAACAACTTGCAGTCATACCCTTTTCTTCACATGTTTAAACCCTTTGTCTAGTTTAGATGGGAGAAAGCTGATATTATGTGATATTGATCTGGGAAGACATTTTGAACTGTGTTTTTATTCACAAGTTATTGATTGTATTTACTCTGTATGTATCTTGATTTAAGAATGGGGCTGTGTCTAAGGGCATATTCTTGCAATGACTCTGTTCCATCCCATTTTCAGAAATGAACTGCATTAGTATTTGGTCAAAAGTTGAAAGTATAAAGTAGAAACAAAGGAGTGCATTTAAATATTTATTTAATCTGAAAAACCACATTCAAAAAAGCCTGTTTTTACACCAGAAGTTAACATGTTTACGGCTTGGTACAAAAATCCATTTGAGGAAGGATAATTGTTATTCACAATAAGGGGCTCGGTGTAACGGTTTGTCAGGAGGCTTAAAACCCGCCTCAGCTCCAGCTCTCAGCCTGTCGTTAGGTTGACTGAAAGTTATGGTGAACATGGAGACCGCCATCGATGCAGGAACAAGTGGGTTACATCTCTCAGGCCATCCGGGGGAGACCTGACTCGCAGCGACTTGTTGAAGAAGGGAAGCAGGCCTTTCAACCGAAGTCCACCCCAGCCGAACCAACAAATGCAGATGTTGTTGAGGCCTAGGTTTCTTCTTCTGTCTCTGCAGCTCTCTGGGCACATGGACGGACATAGCTGTCACCAATAATCCACACTGTCTATAGAAGAAAAACAAAAATGTTCAATGAATGCCTCAGATAAGGCAACATGTACAGTTCACTACACGTGACAGCTCAGGGTGTGTTTTGTTATTAGCCACATCTGCAGGGATAATATTGAACAAGGTAGCCACAACTCATAATAATAGATGCCAGACTTGAGATACATTTCTAATACTTACAGTTTTTGGGGTGTGCAGCTGACCCTTCGTCATCACTGGCCACAGACTCCATGACTTCAGGGCTCTATAGAAAATAAATATCTTATGATAAATATAAAGCATTTCTTTTTCAAGTGTCATGTTCACCCACATAGCTATCAGTAAATATAAGTCACAGACATTCCTCTGTTAGTCAGAACAGTAACAACCATGAACTGTATGCATTGTAATATTGATTTCTTCTGGATGTCTCTCATTTATTTACAGTCTATGGTCTAACAGTAGTTTAACAACAACAACAAAGCTCTTTTATCGTTTTAAAACGGACTTCTTATCCTTTAATATGTAAATACACCCAAGCAATGATTTGTAACACAATAGGAGAATGTATTTGTAAAGATCAGCCTCAAAGTGGTTCTTAAATTGTATGTTAAAACGATGCTAATGTGTTGCTCTGCTAACCCGGTCTACTAACTGCTGTGACAAATAACTAATGACGATAATTGTATATTTAGAAAAAGTGTAGTTTTAATACTTAAATGATATATTTGGGTTGAAGATAATTCGTTGTAACTGTGTTGTAGAAAAGTTTAATGTTAACTTACTGTTTATAGAGTTATCTCTGGACGAGTGGGAGCAGGAGAGCCGTAGGGGGTGATGTAAAGCAGACGTTAGCTTTGTTGTGAAGTGGACGGCTAGCTAGCGTCGAGCTGGTCGAGGATCGGCGGAGTTTAGTCCCGCCTTAACGCTGTTGTTAGGTTGATCCCGCTTTGATCCAAAGTTAGGTTGAGACAACAATTCCAATATGGATGCGGCCGTCGATTGGACTCATTTTAAGCCTCCGTAACAGACGGGATACGTCACTCAGGGTTCGTCCAGTAATATGTACAGTCTATGCTCCTGACCCTTAACCTCTGGTGCTGTTGGAGCCTTTTGGAGATTTGTTCATGTAAATATCAGACTAGATAACGTTAATTTTATCTATGTGTTGTTACTTTGTTGTTTTTATCTCTGCTTTGTAAGGTGACCTTGAGTGTTTTGAAAGGCGCCTTTAAATAAAATGTAGTATTATTAATAATACTCTGTCTCTCTGTGAGCTTTATTGGACTAACAGACCGTCCAACAAGTCTGAGCTCCACTTTTTACAACCAGCCACATTAGAATATGATTTTATTTACATGTTAGCAACAACTAGCAGCTAATCTGAGTCTGTGAGGACCACACCTTGACTGTTATCTTGCTATTTGTTGGTATATCTGCAGCGGTTGTGCATGGAGTCAGTTTTTGGTTGGATTTTGTGCACAGAGAAGGACGTAGCCTCTGAAAATCTGCCTGTCAGTCAACCTGTGGCCCTAAGCGTTAAAAATACAACCAACCTGGATTTTCCCCCTCCAAAAAAACCTGAACACTGTGAAATCTCTGCTTTCTTTATCCGATCTTCCCTTCAGGAGCTGGAGAAACATGCACCACCTCCCGGCCTCCCACATACAGTATCTGCTCTGAGTTTTGGGGGGGAGCTGAGTTTGAAGAAGGGGAGCTCAGAGGCAGCCGAGCTTATAAATAAATAACTATAAAGAATGCAACATATCCACAACCTCTCCACATATTTCTCCTTTTTATTCTGTGTATATCCTCCAACATTTCTGAGATTTCATCTCAAAAAATGGCCGCACCGTGAGTGAGCGCACCAAAGCTTAAGTCTTCCGACTATGAATTAGCAGCTATTCAAACTTTTATCTTGTACCAACTGTCCTCAATGATCGAATAGCTTAAAGAAACATTATAGTTTTCCACAAATCAAGTTTTTTGAGCCATTTTAGTAGTTTGATCTGTGTAGGATACTCTGAGCACAAACGACTATGGACGGAGGCCAGATCTCCCTACAAACCGTATGGGACGCCAACCAAAACATTAAAACTGATATGCTGATCCACTTTGTCTCCCATCCAGAGAAGTTTGTGTAATATTCAGTCTTCATTGAACACCCTGGGAGAACAAGTTTCTGAGCTGGAACAACGCGTCAGCTCAAACGAAGACAACGTCCACGATCTTCAGAGCCGGCTGCAGCAAGTTGAAAAAGAAAATGAATACCTGGTTGACAAAGTTGAGGACCTGGAGAACAGAAGCCGATCCTCGAATCTCCGATTTATCCGGATTCCAGAATCAGTGGAGGGCCGCAACGCCTTCAGCTTCATGTCACAGCTGATCCCGGAGTGATTTTCGGACGGGAGAACTTTCCGGAGCCACCGGTCATCGAAAGGGCTCATCGTACTCCTACCACTCGGCGAGACGACAGAGCTCATCCTCGGCCCATTCTAATCAAACTCCTCAATTTCCAGGATAAAGTGAAAATACTCCGCCTTGCCAGAGAAAAGAAGGAATCGCTCTACAAGGGAACTCGTATTTACATACAGTATATCCGTGCCGAGCTGCTGAAGAGGCGCTGAAGCTTTGATACAGTAAAGAAATTAACTTCAAGTTCTCCCTCCGTTATCTGTGCACACTTAGTGTGATTGTTGATGGCAAACCAAAGCTTTTTGGCTGTCCCAAAGAAGCTGAGGCTCCCTTCATGTCTCCCATGAACTCGCCACCTGCATCCTTCATGAGTTTGCCAACATAACGTGGATATGCAGAGTTGATTTTCTCTCATCTTCTTTAACTTTCTTCATCCAGTCGTTTTCCTGATGGCAATGTTGTTGTCTTCACTTTGATTAGTCTTAAAATGTCAAATGATATTTAATGAGTCATCTCGAGTAAAGTTACATACAAATACTCGCTTCTTTTGTTGAACTTCAGTAAAAATTTAACGGCGTAGCTCTAAACTATAGCTGCCGTAAAGTGTGGCCGTAAAAAGCCAACTGTCGAAATAATGCCGTAGGAGTCGGGAGATATCCCCCAGAAGCATCTTTGTTTCTTTTTTCTCAGAAAATGTATTTAAATCTAATATTTAAAATGAAACTTTCATTAACAGGCTGCTTATCTGGGATGTCACTTTCGTTTGTTTTGCTGAAAATTCTGAAAATTCTTATTTCTATAATTTCTTCTATTCTGAATTGCAGACTGACAATATGGTGCTCTACAGTTATCTCTTTTTGAGACCTGCTTTGTGTGTCTGTTAAGATGCCCCGGCCGACTTTGGAGTTTTTTGGAGACACTTTTGTCTCTAGCTTATGTTTGAATAATGTCAGTGCTTATCGTTTCTCGATTGCAGAATGGATAATAACAAAGGACTGAAAATTATACATATGAATATCAGGAGCCTCTTACCAAAAATTGATCTACTCAGAGCATGGGTTGCCCTTCACAAACCAGCTATTATTACACTCTCTGGAACGTGGTTGAGCAACAAAATTGCTGACAGGGAAATTAAGCTATCAAATTACGTGTTATATAGAGCTGACAGATGTACCAGAGGTGGAGGTGTGGCCACATATGTATTATCGATTTGGCCTCTGAATTAATTATACCTCATGAGGATCCAAAACACTTTGAGTGCCGTAATTCTCCATAAGAATAAATATATAACCATCGGAAATGTATACAGGCCGCCTGCTGCACCTGCTGATTCATCCAGCTCTTTGAGTTCAACCATTAACTCCATTGTTATTTTGGGAGATTTGAACAGAAATTGGTCAGATAGGTCTTCTAGCAAAGATAAAACAGTTTTCTCTAATCTGAACCTGACACAATTAATTAATGAGCCCACAAGAGTCCGTCCTACTTCTCAGTCTCTACTCGATTGGATTTTAGTCTCACATCCAGATAGAATTTCAAAAGCTGGTGTTCTGTCAGATTGTTTTAGTGACCACTCTATAGTGTATTGTGTGTGGAAGATTAAAATACCTAAAGTTCCACCAAAATGTGTTAATGTTAGACAGTATAGGAAAATGGACCCAGACATGTTTATTCATGATTTAGTTGCTATTAATTGGGAGATTCCAACTGATACCTGATGTCCAAAATGCTTGGGATTGTTTTCTATCTGAATTTACCAAAGTAATCGACAAACACGCTCCGTGGAAACTAACAAAAGTCAAAGGCAGACACTTACCTTGGATCAACTCTGAAATGATATCTCTTTTTAGGCAGAGGGATAAAGCATGGGCAGACAAGGGATCACACTGATTGGGAATTGTACAGGAAATTAAGAAATGTTAGCAAGACTCAAGTCCGGAACGCTAAGTCTAATTATTATAATAAAGAATGTCTGAGTAATAATTTAAGAAATCCAAAACAATTCTGGAACGAAATAAAAAACATTCTCCATACATCAGACAATTGCAATACTACTCAGCTAAGAGTTGCGGATACAATTTTGAATGACCCCTCACTTATTGCATGCGCCTTTAATCAGCACTTCTCCTCCGTCTGTTCCATCTCTTTTCCTAGCAATGTACACTTGTGTTCAAACCCCATTTCAGCTTCGGAAAGGTCCTTTGACTTTCAAACAATATCTCCTTTAGATGTCGAAAATGCCATTCTTGATTTGAAAGACTGAAGTGGCTCTGGACTTGACGGAATTGAAACCAAGTTCATCAAGATTGCATCTCATATACTCATTTATCCACTGGCCGATCTGTTTAATCTATCATTGTATACTCATGAAATAACAGCTATCTGGAAAACTTCCCGTATTACTCCTCTTCTTAAGGGTGGTGACAAACTTGATCCGAAAAATTATAGACCAATCTCAATTATCTGCTCCATTGCCAAAGTATTTGAAAAAAATATCTATAATCAATTATTACATTACCTTAACAATAATAATATTCTTTCTCAACATCAATTTGGTTTCAGATCTAATTATCCTACAACAACTGCTCTCTTAAAACTCACCAACGATGTTTTTTCAGCATCTGATCATGGGAAACCTACTGGTGTAATATTTATTGATCTCACTCAAGCCTTCGATCTGGTCGATCATTATCTTCTCTTGGATAAACTCCATAAAATTGGTCTGTCTCGTCCTGCTTTGCTGTGGTTTAACACGTGTCTTCACAACAGAAAACAATGTGTGGTTTTCAGAGGGTGTAAATCCGATGTGCTCACCCAACAGATAGGTGTGCCTCAGGGCTCAACTTTAGGACCACTTTCATTTTCTATTTTTATTGATGATCTTCCACTCATTCTTTCTGATTGTTCTATGCAATTATATGCAGATGATACTATTATATACACATCCAAAGCCTCAACGACACTAAATCAGGAGGCCTTGCAAACTGATTTTAACTCCCTACAGACTTGGCTGTCTGCAAACAGATTGCTGCTGAATAAAACAAAAACTAACTCAATGCTTTTTGGTGTGAAAAAGAAGCTTAAGTCAAAATCTAATGCTTTGGTTTTGTTTTGTACTGATGGTGGAGCTCTTCAGAAGGTAGAGCATGTGAAATATCTTGACGTGTAGTTGGACTCTGCTCTTACGTTTAAAACACACATTGACCATATCATAAAAAAAGTACATTTTAGTGCTGGTGTTTTATACCGCTCGAAACATTAAATGTTAAAAAGAAACTTGTCTCACAACTCATGTTACCAATAATAGACTATGCTGACATTGTTTACCAAGATGCATCTAAAACTGATCTTCATGATCGTCCTGCGGCCTGGAATCTCCTGCAGGATGATCTGTGTCTGAGGGAGCGGGTTTCTTTACATCTTTTTAAAAGTAGATTGAAGGTGTTGGAAGAAGATTCTTCAGGTTGTAGATGCTTTGACTGATGACTTTGTGCTCTGTGACTCAGGAACTGTTGATCTCTGTTTGTAATGACTCTGTGTTTTATGTCTGTAACTTTTTGTGAAGTTGTGATCAGACTCTCGTCACGGTGCTCCTTCTGATTGGAATAATTACCTTTAAATCTCCGTTCTTTGTCATCATTCCACTTATTTTGTTTTTTTATCTTCAAAATGATAGCGTATATGTTTTCAGTAAGGTCAACACTGTTTGTTCGTTCCTCTGTGTGTATAGACTGAACCTCTCTCCTCTACGGTGTCTAGTCTAGAGTTGTAACTGTTGTTGTAATGGTTGTAGTTTTATTGTTGTATCTGTTCTCTGTTTTGTCCCTTGTTGTTGTAGTTTTTTTGGTTGTTGTTGCATGTATTACTTTGCTTGTTTTGTCTGTAGTGTGTTATGTTTTGTCTTTGTATTGCTGTGTTGTACTTGTGTCCAGTGGCAAACATAGCCATTTGGGGCCCCTGCAGCTACGGTCTAATGTACCTTATATCGCATAATGAGATACTCCACACAAGGGATGAACAAAAGTCACTATCCTTCCTTTCTTCCATCACACTCGGCCAGTGTCATCCATATTGGATTAAACATCCTTTTCTATGGATATTGCAAACTCTCATATTGTCCTAAGGCATGGATGTGTGCAAATAGATTTGAATTTGTTCCAACTTTAGTTTTCCTGATCTTCTTCAGCCCCTGACTAATGCATGTTCTCACTGACAAGATAATCTTGACTCTTCAACTCTTAACAAAGATTCATATGACCGTGGTTATACAATATTAGTAAAGACTTGACATTTGTTATTCCAGGGTTGAATAAAGATTTATTTAAAAAAAGAAAAAAGATTGAAAGACACAAGGACTGTCTCATTACTTGCAGTTTACACCTTGCAGACTGATTTATCTGGTGGTATAGAGCTATGTACTGGTAAAGCTATGCTTGAGCAATCCAAACACACCTTCTTCAAGTCATCTAGCAGCTCACCAGAAGCACATATTTTCCTTAGCTTTCATGCAACTGTTAATTATTTCATACAGGGCCGTGCGTGATATGCACTACACAAAGAAATGACCATTATTTACAGTAATGTAATATTTAACTGAATGTGTATGAACAGATTTTTAAAACACTGAAAAGAGGTTTCCAGCAAGTCACAGCAGGGGGTTGGACAGGGCCTTGTGGTCTATCTTGTGTCAGCTGCAAAGTGAGAATAGCATACAAAACAATGAGAGCAAACGGTGTAGACGGCTGCCTAACCTAACCCTAACCCTTCTGCCGATGTTCCCGCTGCCACCGCGGTTCCTGTAAAAAAGCTTGATAGGTTTGGCAGCTTTGAAACAAACTCCTGCCTTTGGTCCCTCTTCTTCTTTTTCTGTGACCCGCTTTCGTATGGTCTCTTCATTTCTCTCGATTTCTCTCTTCTCTCTCTCTTACTGCTATTTACTGTTTTGGATTTCACGCCGTAATCATTTCCGCAAACGTGCAGCGTGATGAGAGTGATGCGTAACATGGAATAGTCCATGTAGTGCAGACTGAAGGGGGGTGCACGGTTGGCAGAAAGTAATTGATCAAATTAGACATCCTGATGCTACTATTGTGAAGAGATTTTTATAAAAACAATAAATATGTGGACAAAATATAAAGAGGGCATTTTGGGGGCCCCAAAGGGCCTTGTATGGGGCTCCAGTTTGCCTAATAGCATGGCCCGCCTCTGCTTGTGTCTTTGTAAATTTGTTTGGGACCCCCTTGAAAACGAGGTGATACACCTCAAGGGGCTTATTCTAATATATAATAAATCTCTCTCAATCACTTTGTTCATTCATTTCACATCAGAACAAAAAAACGGTTATTATTTGTATTTTTTACGACAAGCACACATTACATTGAAACGTTAGGAGGAAATTATGACGTATGGAAGGCCAAGGTTTAGTCCTTGTCCACACGTAGATGGGTATTTTTGAACACGTAGCTTTTTCTGAGCGTTTTGGCCTTTCGTACGCAAACTGCGTTTTAGGTCACTGAAAACGCAACTTTAGTAAAACTACTTCCAGGGTGAAGATGTTCAGAAACTCTGTTTAAGGTGTTTATGTGTAGACGGGGAAAACACAGTTTTGTTCTTGTAACGTCACGCTGTGCGCGTTTACTGCTGTCATGAGCATGCCAAGTCAACAACACACTTTGCACACTATGGGCCTGATTTACTAAAGGTCTGGTCTTTACGATTTTCCCGAAATAAATTTCAGCCAATCAGAGAACATTTTCCTCGCATCACACATTTTGTTCCGCCTGTAAATGTCCCCGTGTGAACACAGACAGAACTTGAGGTAATTATGCAACAGTGGAACAAACTGGTCCATGATGATGATTCAGACGCCCATAGGTCACTCAATCAAAGTGTCTCAAATGTGGCTGTGCATGTGTTTGTGTACGACTGCTTGTGTGTGTGTGTGTGTGTGTGTGTGTGTGTGTGTGTTTACGTGAAATGAGGGAAGGGCGAGTGAGACTAATGGAGGGATGTGTATGAACAGGAATTCTATCAGTGTCTCTCTCTCTCTCTCTCTCTCTCTCTCTCTCTGCTCACCTCTGACTGCCTCTCCATATTTCACTCTGCTCTTTTCTCCGTCTCTCTGTCATAAGTCAGCATCAAATGGTCACAGTGTGCAGTCGTGTCACCCGTCCGGCCCGCAGGCATCCATTAAGGACTGCAGGAGCCTCCAGCATCTTTATTCACCAGCACTCTGCCTCCATCCTTCATCTCCTGCACGACGAGTGAGGGAGCAAAGTGATGGATTGCATGAGTCTGTGTTACGGTCATGGGAAAAAAGTCGTCAGATATTTTAGTAACTTTAGGAACAGACCAGGTGAAATAATGGCAACTTAAACTGTATGTTCCTGTTCTCCCATCAAAGCTTCAAATGCTAGCTTCAGTTTTAATAATTGTTATATACTATTGTTTATAACTTTAAACATCCACAGTTAGCAGTATGGACTCAGCCTGCGAGTGGTTGCCATGGCTGCTTCTTCTTTCTGGATTTGCACACCAACTATGTGCGTACTGCCACCTGCTATATCGGACTGTGTACATACGAAAGCGTTCTGAACGATGTTACTAATGTGAACGCAGACCAGCGGGGGAGAGGGGAGGGGGGGAGCAATCGTGCTATGAATCATAATGAGAAAAAGCCCTGAGGCCCTCCTCCCCACGTGCTATCTTTCTTCTGATTGGCCAGCTCTCTGGAAGCCTTCTGGGGGCAGAACGCTGCAGGGCTGTAGAAGTTTGTAAAATATCCACAGAATTCATAATTATGCTCAGTTATTCCCCTTTAAACTTACATATTTTAATCTGTTCTATAGTTTTTTGTCTGCAACAACCCGGACAAAGCTTTGAAGAAGTCCATGCAGGTTATTACTTTCACGTAACATGACACAATCAAGCTGTCATGTTAAAGGAACTACAACTAGGACTTCCTGCTAACTTGACATCAAAAAAGGAGGAAGTACACAGGAACCTTTTTCACACACTGTCTTAAAGGTCACATATTCTCCCACTCCTCAACCAGTTTGAATAAGTCTCAGAGCTCCTCAAAACATGTGTGTGAAGTGTCTGGTTCTAAATCCACTCTGATCCTGTATTTGATCATGCCTATAAACCCCTCTATTTCAGCCCTGCTCAGAACAGGCTGTTTCTGTGTCTGTAGCTTTAAATGTAAATGAGCTGTGTCTGACCACGCCCCTCTCTGGAAGGGCTTGGGTGGCTCGGGCTTTCTCGCTCCATGTCCTATTGTTTACAGTGAGAAGGCAGACTCAGAGGGCAGAACAAACACCTAGCTGTGGGAGTGTCACCCACCTGGGGGAGGGGTTACTGCCCTTTGTGATGTCATGAAGGGAAAATCTCCAAACGGCCTGTTTGAGCACACATTTTCTGAAAAGTGGAGCAGGCAAAAGACGGAGAGGATGGACTTTTCTCATCATTGGGGGGTTTGTAGACAGACTAGAGACACATATTAGAGTTAGAGAAACATGGAGAAGTGGATTTGACTTAATATGTGATCTTTAACACGGCTGCTTGTTTGCACCATGTTTATGTTGAAGGTTGTTTTTTTATATAAGAAAAGACCTTAACTTTGTTGAAAAGCAGGCCAGCTTTGACGTACTTTCCTGCATGTGTTTTGCTTCTTATGTGAACGTTGTTGCGGCCCGACTTTCGATTGCATGCTTCAAACTTTTTGGATTATTTGGACTACTGGTCCAGGCATTGATTGGTTTCCATTCATCGCTGTACGGTATGAAAATCTATTTGCAGACTCGAAGATTGCTTCACTTTTGTAATCCATCACCCTGAACATCAAGTCAGAATTGATCAAACCTTTGTGTGTGTGGTATGCTGCACTTTAAGAGCAGATTGATTGCAAAACTGCACAAAATAACTCGCAAAAATAATGTTACTGACAAAGAAATAATGCACACTGTAATGGATTACACAAAGCAACCTACAGGAGGCTCTGTGATGCATGAACAGAAATGGAAACCAATGGATTTCTTTGGAAGAAAAACATCTAAATAACTTTATCCACACAAGCATGTGTTGCTGGGATGTGAAGGAAAGTGTGCAGGGTTTGTGGCAAACATTTTCAGCTATAAATCTCTTTGAAATATAGCCTAGTGTTCCCTCATTTCTTCTTGTGAAGGTGAAGCCTGTTTTAAAAAAGAGGCCTGATCTTCATCCTGTAAGAAGCCTTAGAGTTCATGATGTTGAAATGGTTTATTTACGGTGCTAGTTCAGTATCTTTACGGTCGTCTTCTCGTTCTTTCTCTCTTATAATGATGTCTTTAAAGACCATTGTTGTCATGCATTCTCACTACATTTCCCAGAAGTCCCATGAGTAAAGCCTGGGATATCTTTGACTTGTTTTTTTCAAGCTATTTGGATATCAGTGCTCATATTTTCTGCTTCATTTGGTAGCTCTTTCACTCGCTGTTGGTCTGGCCGGAGTTGGACGACGACTGTTTGGTATCAATCAAAGTCAAAGACGAGCAAAAAGGACAGTTGTTATTATAAAAATGTCACAGGCTGTTATTTGAAAACTCGGCTGTCGGTTGATGGAAACGTCTCCTGACAGACGGCAACATGTGCAGACAGGCTGACAGACAGACGGGCGCGAGGAGAGACACGCGCGCAGACAGACAGAAGGACAGAAAAAACAGATGCTGGCTGATCTTTTCTCGTCCCCAGGGCGATGGACAGATTGGTCTCCATGGATACAGGATTAAAGCAGCATTAGAGCGTCCTGCTGTGAGGGCATGCATACATGTGTGTGTGTCAAAGAGGATTCGTGTGTTCACCCTGAAACTATTTGAAAGTCTGTGATCTGGTATCTTATTAACTTCATCAAACCAACAGAGAGCAACGTTTCTGACGAGGTGACTTTCAAAGCTAACGTCCTGAATCGTCTTTAGACACCAGTGTGTCAGCGTGAAGTGGACAGAGATATCCTCATAATGATTTTTCATCAAAGCTACAGTAGCTGCTGAAATAGTCTCAGAAAAATCTCAGTGGATCAGACCTGATGAATCCAAAAGACGTCTTCGATGTTCTGATGCTTTCTGCAGCACCAAACGTTTTATTCATTTGATGTAGAAATAATTCGAATGACCTCCTGATCAGCCTAAAGGGCCTTTCAGATAGGATGCGGTGGGAGCTGGGTGGCCATTCATTTTCCATATTTGGCGGGGTGTGACAGCGTATCTGCGCCGGTAAATATGTGTAAACCCCCCCAAGTGTTTCACTCCTCACCAGGCTGCTCAAAGCATCTCCTTCGCTCCGTTGAAAATGTCTGCAACAGGTCCAAAGAAGAAAAAAACGGCCTCCAGAGACGTTTCTCTTTCTTGCCTGCTAGCCACATCTTGCATTTTGTAAGGTAATGTGTCGCTTTCTTACTGGCCGCTTCCAGTAGCCTTTTGGATCGTGCTTTGATTGAACATAACCTGGATGACTGAGAACATACGCAGACATTTTTCTTTATTTAATTTAACGTGAGCCGTGAAGTCAAGACTAATGCAAAGTCATTTTTCTTTCACATCACAAACTTCGTCTGCAGGATGTGTTTCATGTTGCACACGGCTTATACCGGGTAATGTACAGTTTTTAGGCAGTTCCAGACGAAAGATGATCAATCGCGTCATATTTGTGGTCGTGGCTCCTAAGCGGCAGTCCTGCATTGCTCTGTGAGAGAGGATCAAAGACGACCAATCATCTTACAATGTGAACGACGATCTACGTCAACTACCGACCAGTAGAAATGCAGTGTGAAATGATGCACTAATCAGTGCGACCACATGGGCGCCAGAGCTGTCGGAAAGCACTAAACTAACAACAACGTGACTTACCTCAAGCTCTCTTTGCAACACTGTCATTAAAAGTAAACCTCATTTTCTTTGCCAAGACCGCCGTGTCCACATTTTTCTATTGATTGATTGTTTGATCCCTTTTTTTCTTTTTTTTCTATGAACATGAACGCCGCTTTGGCAAGAGCTCTCTTTCTGCTGACCGCCATGGTAACCTCCGCCGCACACTGATGATGCTACTGATGCCGCTTGTTGACTCGCCTTGCGGCCTCACAGGTGCCTCTTCGCTCAGTGTGCATGCATGTCGTATCGACATCATGAGATCGGTGTCGCAGTGCGGCTGCAATAAACGTATAAGATTGCATCTGTTAGTGTCTCACTCAGAATCCATTAAGTTTGTTAGCATTCATGTGTGTGTGTGTGTGTGTGTGTGTGTGTGTGTGTGTGTGCACTTTAAACTATTCAGCCAATCATTATTCAGAGCTGCCCCTCATTTGTGAGTGCTGCAGAAGGGTCATCGAACGCCACTGGATTGTAATCATGCGCTCAAATTGTTTTTAAGTCATGCACACAGAAACACACACAGACACATATTCATGTTGATGTGCAGGCCTCCCCCCCTCGCCCCTGATCGATCATGTTTAAAGCTTCGCTGTGTTCTGGCAGGAGGGTGAGGTGAGTGCAGGGAGAGTGTGCTCTAAAATGCCACAGGCCTAATTAAGGATTACTGTGGATGAAGTCCTCGGGTCTAAACAGACACACAAACGACCCCCATGAGGTCTGAGCTGCACAACGGCTCCCCGGTGGATCTTTAGCTGCCTCTGATTTACAGAGACAGGAGGGCAACTAAAACCATTCTGCCTTGCCCCAACAGCCCTCACGTGCATTTATGAACAGCGTCTTTAAACGTTAAGTTGCACATCCTTGTTTTCCGAAACCTTTGAATGATTGTTTGTTTAAAAAGCCCTGCTCACACAGGATTAGGATCACCTGGGGACCTCTTATCATTTGTAATAATTATAGACACTAAACCAGAACCAGACATGCCTGAGACCAGAGGGCCCCGAGACCAAGACATGACCAAGACTAAAGCAGGGCCTCAATATCTCTGAAGAATCATCACGAGATTGAACAAATTAAAGGTTGTGCTTTGTTCGACCTTTTGTCTTCATTTTTAGAGGCCCTTTTAAGTTCCTCTACTGAAACTAGAGAACAGCGTCTCAGACTGACCCTAGAGCAGGTCCTCTAGAGTCTGATATGAAAAGTCGGGACACTGTCGAAGAGTTTGGAGTGAGAACTACAGACAAAAACTACAAAACAACGTTAGCTTGATTTAAAGCCTCGGACGTTTGTTATTCTCTGTCAATGTAATTACAGAAAACAGGAGATGCATCATGAACAGATCAGAGGACGTGAAATCCTGAGAGACTTAATTGTGAAGCTCCACTGTCTTTGAACCTCACAGATCTCCCCGAGGACCAGCCGGTCCCCCCAGCGGTCCTCCTTCATTGAAGCAGCATCTGCAGAGGCTCCTTCAGCTGAGAGTTTCACTACAGATGTGTTACAACAAACAAGATGTGGAAGCTAAATCAGTGGCTACAATTGCTGGAGTGAAATTTAAATCATTGTTTTCTACAATCATATTCCACAGTTAAAATCGATCTGAGGATTAAAAATTAACTTTCACATCTCTGCAGACATGTTTCCTTTACTGCATCTTTTCAGAGCAGCAGCATAAGTTACCATGGCGATACACCCAGGTAAGAAGTGATCCACCTTCGTAGGACTAAAACCTCAGTGGAAGCAATAGGCCCCTGT
Source organism: Tautogolabrus adspersus (assembly GCA_020745685.1). Taxonomy (NCBI): domain Eukaryota; kingdom Metazoa; phylum Chordata; class Actinopteri; order Labriformes; family Labridae; genus Tautogolabrus; species Tautogolabrus adspersus. The sequence continues at coordinate 2,026,643 of CM036540.1, read as the reverse complement.
AGGGCGTGACGTTGATGGAATGCAGCACACACAAACTATGTGCAGAAATGCAGGTAAGTCTCTTATACCAGGTAGACAGTAATCATGGAGAGGACTCTCTCACTGAACAAGACTCCGAAAGGTGAGAGCAGCGAAATGTCACACCAGAATGACCACACCCACAGTTGGGTGAAAACAAGTAGACTACAGAAATCCCTTAACCTTCACGGGGACGGCTGAGAACTGTTTCCTGCTAATGAAACTGTATTAACTGATGTCAGAGCCTTACAGAACAGAGTTTTTTGTTTTCTTTCTGAGGAGGACTCACAAACGTTGATATCAACACAAGCTGATGGAGTCAGGACGAGGTCAGCTCAGATTAATATAGAGTACACCGAGCCAGGCTAGCTGTTATGCTCTGGATGCTAAGCTAACCACTTCAGACTGCTCTGACTTTCATGCACACACACATATGAGATTAAGAGAGCAAACACAGCGTCTCTGAGATGTTTCTTTACGGACATGGCTGAACATACGCAGAGCACATCTCCTCCCAGCTCTTCAAACTCAGGCTTTAAGTTGAATGAGCGGCAGTGTTTCAGGTCTCTGTGCACCTTTATTAAAAAAAGAACGATGTCACGATCACAAACTGCCCCTGTGAGCTTCTCATGTCCTGCAGTGAGGTGTTTTAAACGTGAGGAGAAGAAGAAGCCATGTAAATAAACGTTGAATACTCGTCGATGTGTTGGTTCTGACAGTTTCAGAGCTGAGTAATGTCACGAGTGTTCAGGGGAAACAAATCGCATCCTCCAGGGTGAAACACCGGCTTTTAGAGGTGTGATTTATACGTTTTCACAAACACACAGGTGGCTTTGATAATTACCAGGTGCCATTGTAGAGATCGATACGAGAATAATGATGTTTCCATGGAGAAAAACGTCAAACTGCCTCAGAGTGTGCTTCCCCTGCTGAGAGGTGAGCGAGAGCAGGATGGATGGATTCAAAGGAATAATTGTCGTCCGTCACCTGAACACAAAGAGCTCTGTAGCCTTCCATGCTTTTATATCAAGTCTTCATTTTGCACTCGCCTCCTGCCAGACAAGAACGCTGATATTCTACAAAATTACTTGTTTGAACAACATGATCACACGATAACTACACGTTTAGTTGAAACATAGGAAGGCCCCGTGTCCACCTGGCGTTTTCCCTGGGCAGAAAAACGCTGGCTGTGCGCTCTGGAGCGGCTGCATGAAGCGTTTGTGCGCTGAGAAGAAAAAGCTGCACGTCCGTCTTGTCTCTATGACAACGGCCGCTGTATGACCGACACTGCTCTGTTACTTTTTACTGCATGTTTTATATTTGAGATCGTTTATTTCCAGATCAAACACGGAGCGAGGAGGATGTAGGAACAAGACACGATCTGTAGGAGACAAAACTACGGGGAATATCGCCGATGATGTCAACAGTGCTTTTCTGAAAAGTTGAAAGAGTTTCAATTTTTAGCGCTCGAAGCAACCGCACAAAAAAGACGGAGCACTCCAAAAAAAACGCTGGGTGCTGCGCTTTTTTCCAGGCGGCCACTTCTTCTGAGAATCTGCTCACTGAAAACAATTAAAAAAAAAGACACACAAAAAAAACGTCAGGTGGACACGGGGCCTAAGACAACGAAACACTTTAAAACATAAACTGCAGACTGTAACGGGGAACATGTCCGCTGCATGACTGGCGGTTTCCACAGGAGCCGTGTACTCAGCGTTCCATCAGCAGGCCTTATCCAGCCCTAACCCACTGGGTCAGTTTCTGAACCGTCAGCGTAGCCATGAGCAGGTTCACATGATCACAGGAGAACTACAAGATCCCACAGGAATTATGAGAACTACATGCAAACAACACGTAACTGTATATACTGTTATATACGCCACGGTGTCTTTATATTGTGTTTTAGTTTGAAAATTGAGCGGATGCTCTGTGCGCTCCCTTGTCTGACTTCCTGTCCAAGTTAATCTGCTCTGCTCAGCCTGATGCATTCTTGCAGCGTGCTCCGTCAGAAGAATAGAATAGATTCGGCGTATATTTGTATCGGAGCAGAGCGTAGAGGTGCTACTGGCACGCTACGGACACGGACTGCGGTGCGAGAGCCAACATAATGCTAATTGCGAACAGAACACGGCGCACATAGATCTTGTGGATTCTCCGAATTAGAGTCGTGTTGGCATCGTCCGGTCCACCAGAACCCTCATGGGCATTAATTTGTCAAGAATCGTCACATGTATTCACTCACCAGACCCTCTTCACTCTTCTCGATGTAACGCACAAACTCAGAGACTGGCGGGCTGTGGGTCTGTCGTCATCCATTCATACACATTCACACGCCACCGACGAAGCAGCAGGAGCAACTCAGGGTTAAGGGTCTTGCCCAAGGACACATTGGAGGTGTGGCTGCAGGAGCTGAGGATCGATCCCCCAACCTTCCGGTTGACGACCAACTCTACCACTGATTAGAGCTGGGACGACGCGTCGACATAGTCGACGACAAAAATTCGTCGACATGAATAATTTGCGTCGACGCGTCGTCCCAAATAACTACATCACGGGTGCCCAACCAGTCGATCGCGATCAAGTAGACCGCGGACTGATTCTCAGAGGATGGCGAGATGTTTAGTCACTATAAAATACAATTTATTCATAAAATTGATGCGAGCGGGAGAGAACAAGAGAGAGAGAGAGTGCGAGTGACAGAAAGAGAGAGCAGGGGAGAGAGAGAGCGCATGTGAGAGTGCAGGCGCGCGGGGAACAGAGCCGTGAGGAGCAAAACTCCTCTCGACTCCTGCGGAGAAATAAGACTAAACCAAGAGTGCAGAATCACATCAGCTTCAGAGAGAGAGATAAGGTCCACTGTCTGTACACCTCTTTTTAAATGCACCTTGCTCCAATCAAAACTGAAGCTTCTCATGCTTGGTTTTAATATGTTAATGTTCAGCTGCTTGCTGCTGATAGTGTTCTGAACTCCTTTAAATAACAGAACATCGAGTAGAACTTTTCAAAACGTGAGGCGTAGTCGTTGTGTATGTGTCTGTGAGCATGCGTGGATAAATTGAGCAGATTAAAGAGGTTTGTTGCAGAAACTAAAATAATTTAGAGAGAAAAAAAACACATTTGATATAAATACAAACATAATATTAAAATAAACCCTAAGATTAGAGTAAGAAAAGAAAATGTGTGCCAGTAAATTAATTTATTGTAGCCTATTTATTGTTGTATTTTCTGTTGTGTGCATTAAATGTGTTTGAAGGCTGTCGTTACAGAAAAGACACGCTCCTAAAAAGAACAGATGGCTCCCTATGTGGACTGGCAGATCTCGGCAGACTGGCAACTTTAAAAGTAGATCTTGGTTCAAAAAAGGTTGGGCACCCCTGAGTTACATTGATCAAGTAATGTGAAATAATCGATAACTGAAAAATTAATCGTTAGATTAATCGAAAAAATAATCGCTAGATTAATCGTTTGAAAAATAATCGTTTGGCGTTTGGGACAGCTCTACCACTGATCCACAGCCATGGTGAAAACAGAGACACAGCGTCACACTAACTGACCGCCACACAGGACGATAGTGAAAACCTCCAAATAACAGACTGTGGTTTAAATATTGCGGCGGCATATATTCAGTACTTTACGGTAGTCGGATGTCCTGCAGTGTCTGAACTCTGTGCATGTGTGTGTTTATGTATGAGTGTGCGTTTCTGCGTGTGTGTTTGTTTGTGCGTGTGCGTTCCACTGAACAGATGGAAATCAGTGTTTTACATGTTGGCTGAACCTTTCGGGTTAATTGAGCGGGGGAGGTGAAGCGTCTAAGTTACATTTGTGACCTCAGCATACTTTCTGATTGACCTCTGACCCATGAAGCATGAATTCAGAACCCCCCCCGCACCCCCAGGCCACCGGGTAGAACACATGTGATCACAATATGTTTACGATCCACATCATTACATTTAATGTGACTGATTTAAACGTTATGGCTGGAGAACAAATAGGAGGTCTGTTGTTTTTTAATGAACGTTACATGTTAACGTTCAGTTAATGCAGCTTTAAATCCTGTTTCACACACACACGCACACACACACACACACACACACACACACACACACTCGCAACATGCTGAGGATAATAAATACAAGTGGAACCCCATAAACCTGATCTCCACTGCACAGATGGCCATCACTGTCACATAACCTGTGTTTGTCAGTGTGTGTGTGTGTGTGTGTGTGTGTGTGTGTGTTTGTTTGTGTGTGTGTGTGTGTGTGTGTGTGTGTAGGGGTTCCTATGGAAGGAAGATAGTGCTGATATGAACGCTCAGATTTCCCCTGAGACAGAGCAGGACACAAGCTCTGCTACTTCCTCTATCTCTATCACTCTCTCTCTCTCTCTCTCACACACACACACAAACACACACACACACACACACACAATGGGAGCCTTACAGTCTGGAGTCTTCAATGATTAATGTCCCAAGCCAAGCCACATCACAAAGCCAGCACAGCCGAATGACAAGCCACAACAGCTTGGAGAAGCTCTGTGTGTGTGTGTGTGTGTGTGTGTGTGTGTGTGCGTGCATGCGTGCGTGCGTGCGTGCGTGAGAGAGAGAGAGAGAAAGTTTCGAAATCTTTTTAAAATACAAATATCCATCAATATTGTCCGTATTTCCTTTGAACGAGAACGACGTGATCGTGTTTTTGTGTGTTGTCGGGACGTGAGCTGTCGACACATTCAAAGTGTTTCTCTCTCAAACAGCTCTAATTGATTCTTTTTCTTTGATTAATGAAGAAGCGTGAAGCTCAGCGTCAGTAGAGCTGTTCATGTTTGATTTGTAGAAATGTTATGCACATCATAAATCATTCTCAATCTCTCATGTAGCTCGGAGAAACGTCCTGATGAAATCTTTGAACATTACAGTCGAGGTTCTCCACTTTGATCCGTCAGATGAGCAGAGTCCTGAAGGGAAGTTTGGGATGTTACTTGGGCAAAATCTCGAAGGGACGTCCAATAAGAGTGCAGAATACAGCACTGAAGTCCATCAGTATGTTCTCGGGTTAGCCCTCTGTTCTTTCGATCTTTGGCACGAGACGAGCTGCTCACACCGGCAGTCTGAACGCTCACATGAAGAGTCACTGATGATGAATCAGCAGGAATAAAGCATGATGTCATCGAGCTGCTGCATCATCATGCAAACGGACGTGAAAGTAGATCCACCTTTTCAAATAATAGAGAAAATTCAGAGTACTGTGCCGTGTACGGGTTTGGTTATTTACTAAACGTGTTGCAGATCACAGTCGGGTTTACACAATCCTCTGAATTCACCGCTGTATCAAAGTATGTTTATTAAGAAGAGCATTGTCCACACATTATCTGACATGTATCTTCTATCAAAGCTTCAGGAGTTTTTCCTGCGTGCGAGCAACGCCCTCAGTGAGTCATTTTTCTCATCGCCTCCCCGCAGAACGCAGCGTCAGAGCGAAACTCGACCCCGGAGTGCGTTATATTAAATTAACGAGACATGACAGCAGTAAAGTGACTCTTTCCTCTGCTGTAAAATGTTAACTAGCAGCTCCTGCTTTGTTTCACGCTGCCTCTGTGCAGGCAGGCAGACGTCAGGCCGGCTGTGAGATGACAGATGTTCCGAGATGTAATGGGCCCATCAGACGCAAAACCAACTCGTGTTATGAGTGGTGGTGGAGTGATGGCGGCTGTCTGTTACTCAGCTGACGGTGGTCATATGGAGGGAGTTTCATAACGCTTCGACAAACGTGCATCACAAGAGTTAGAACGCTTTCTCATCATTAAAGAAAGGACGGAAGGAGGGAGAGATAACAGGCGGCAGTGGCTCAGTCTGTAGGGACTCCAGGTGGGAACTGGAGGGTTTGGTTTGTACTAGTTCAAGTCCTGGTGGCCAGGTCACTACCCGATTACTGCCGAGGTGCCCTTGAACAAGTCACCAAATGTTGTGCGCCCCGTGTGTAGCAGCCGTCACTCTGACTTCTCTCCATTAACACATGTCCACAGGTGTGTTTGTGCATGTGTGTGTGAGAAGCAATAACAGTGAAAATCAGACTTTCTTCTCTGTGATTGTTAGAGGACATATTATCCCTCTTTTCCATCTTTTCAAACAGTCCCCTGTGGTCTCAATGAAACATCTGTGCTGTGCTTTGGTCAAAATATAACATGAATCAAGCACCAGAGGAGGTTTGTGACCCTGTAGAAACCAGCTCTCTCAGATGTGTCTGTCTCTTTAAATGCAATGAGCCCCCCCTGAGTTTTCCTGGTAGACATCACTCCTTCGCTAGCGAGAATAAAAATGGCGGACCTGCGCAAAAGTTTTGCTCTAGGCTGGGGGTGGAGTCCATGGGTGGAGATACCAGGGGAGGGGAGGGGAGGGTATTTATTTTACCAGAATCCCACTGTGACATCACAAGGAGAGCACATTTGAAACGGAGCATTTTTCTCTGTGTTGTAAGACTTCTGCAGACCACAAACAAAGGACTGGATGGATTTATTTCACATTTTGTGGGTCTGTAGACACTCAGGTTACCCAAATATATGTTCAAAGACACTGTACAAGTGGATTTTTCATAATATGTCCCCTTTAAAGTATTAAACATTCAATTAAATATAAAATAACGTAGCATCAGCACAGTTAATAAAAGCACCAACATGACTGTCATCTTCTACTGATGTCACACTCCAGCTCCAATAAGGCCCTGTGTCCCCTTTTTTAACTGTTTTCTATGAGCAGTGAGCATTTGCAGCAGCAGGGGGCTGCCCGGAGAAAAGCGCTCCGCCTTTTTTGTGCGGCCGCTCTGAGCGCTCAAGTTGAAAATCTTTCAACTTTTCAGAAAGGCGCTGTTGACGTCATCGCCGCCCTTTTCCAAATGTATGATATTCCCCATAGTTTAGCTAGCTACGGATCGTGTCTTGTACCCACATCCTCTTTGCTCCGGAGCAGTGTCGGTCATACAGCAGCCATTGTCAACAGACTGTTGTCAAACGGAAAACACTTTTCTTCTCAGCTCACAAACACTTAATGCAACCGCTCTCAAGTGCACAGCCAGTGCTTTTCTGCCTGGAAAAAACTCTGGGTGGACACGGGGCCAAAGAACAAAGAACATAACAACAGTCCATATTCATTCAGCACCACAAGACAACTTCAACGTGAGGGTCGATGGGCGCTTTGCGCACAGCTAAGAATCTTGGAAATTGTGGCTGCACACCCAACTGTGAAAAATATCATTCTGCACATTGGTTCTAATGACATTGAAAAACAACAATCAGAAAAGTTGAAAGAGCACTTCGATAATCTCCTAGAAACAGTCAGCTCTGTGAATGCTGAGGTGTTTATCAGTGGTCCTCTGCCCCCGACCGGGAGAGGAGCTGAGAGATTCAGTAGATTGTTTTGGCTCAATAAATGGCTCTTAACTGCATGTGCAGTTCGTTCAATGCATTTTATTAACAATTTTAGCTTTTTCTGGGACCGCAGGCATCTTTTTAAGACAAATGGACTTTGCCTGAATAAGATGGGAGCAAAGCTATTCATTACCAACATGTTTTACTTCCTGCGTCATCCATCTGTCCCCACTGCCAAGGACACGAGACAAGAAGAGGAGCCCACAAAGAAGGAAGAGAAAACACGGCTTATCAGAAACGTCGAAGGAGGACCGCCATTGCCATCCCCCTCTACCCCTCCTTCCATTACGTGTGAGGATCCCTCTCCCACCCCCCCAGAGCCCCCATCCAGGTCTACGTCTCCCTCATTCTCCCTCCCTTCAATAAACCTTTCTCCCCCCTCCTCCCCCTTGGAGTTCCGGGAGTTACCCCCACTTACCCCCCGTCCTACTCCCATTTTTACTCCCTTAGATCAACCTCAGTGCCCCCCCCCTCAGCGTCCACCTGCACCAGCTCATCTCAGCGGTGACGCCATCTTACGCCGACCTGCCCCCCCCACCTCCACGAAGACGTGCTCCACCTCCACCAATCCATCCCAGCTGTGACGCTGCTCACTCCCCCCCCTTATGCCCACCCCCTCCTCCTCCTGACAGCAGCCCTGAATATTACTGAGACAGAAAAGGGTTCAGCAGTAGACCGCATTATCAGCTGGACCCAAGGTCGCCTACGTCAAAACATGGCACCTTCTGCATTCCTGTTGTGACTACCAAGAGAGTAAACATTGTGAAACTTAGACACACTGCTAATCTAACAAATCTCATTCCTATTCTCTCCAGCTCAAAGCCAACCCCAAAGCCTGTGAATAACAGCATCAGGATGGCTCTGCTTAATGTTAGCTCTCTTAATAACAAATCATTTGTAGTCAATGATTTTATTACCACTTCTAAACTTGATTTTATGTTTTTAACTGAAACATGGCTAGAACAAAATAACAGTGCAAGCATTCTGATTGAGACAGCACCCCCCAACTATAACTTTATTGATGTATGTAGATCTGGAAAAAGAGGTGGAGGGGTTGCTGCTATATTTAAAAATATATTTCAGGGGAAACAGATGTCACTTGGTGAGTTTCCATCATTCGAATACCTTTGTGCTGTATTGAAAGGTTCTCCCAGAGTTCTCCTGTTCATTATTTACAGGCCACCTAAATATTCTGCACATTTTTTCGATGATTTTACTGAATTATTGTCTAGCATCTCCACCGACTTTGACTGTCTAGTTATAACTGGTGACTTTAATTTTCATACTGACGATTTGAATGACAAGGGTGCAAAAGAACTTTTGACTATTTTAGACACATTTGAACTCAACATGTGAAAGAGGCTACTCATTGTAAGGGACACACCCTGGACCTGGTTATCACAAAAGGTCTCAATGTTTCTGATGTTTTTGTGACTGATCCTTCATTGTCTGACCACTTTTGTGTTTTCTTTAATATTTCTTTCATTCCTGACACAAAAACAAAATCAAATACTGTCAAAAAACGGTACATCAATGAACATACTAATGTACTCTTTAAAAATGCTATCTCCTCGTTACCACCTCTAATCCCATGTCATGCTGATGATCTTGTGAACAACTTTAATTCCAAAATGTTGAATGTTATAGATGACATTGCACCTGTTACGGTTAAAACCAGTTCTAGTAAGCAAAAGGCACCCTGGAGAAAAGCTGCTGTTGTAACAGCCCAGAGAAGAGAGTGCAGGAAGGCTGAACGAATCTGGCGGAATACAAAACTTCATATTCACCATGACATCTATAAAGAGCGCCTCCGGGCCTACAATTTAGACTTAAAAAGTGCTAGAGAAACATTCTTCTCCAATATCATTAACAACAACACCAATAAGGCAAAAACCCTATTTGCAACTGTTGACAGACTGACCAACCCCCCAACACAAATACCACCTGAACTCCATTCCACACAGAAATGCAATGAGTTTGCGTTCTTTTATACTGATAAAATTGAAGGCATCAGACGCGCCATCAATATCTCAAACAAAAATGTTGGATCACCACCCTATTTAGGCAAAAGTAACACAGCAATGATGACAAGCTTTAATGTCATAGACTCTCAAACTCTAGTGGAAACGGTGACAAATCTAAAACCATCCACCTGCTGTCTTGATGCTCTACCTACCAACTTCTTTAAGAATGTTTTTGACTGCCTAGCAACAGACATATTGCAAATAGTTAATAACTCTATTCAGTCAGGCCATTTCCCAAAAGCCTTCAAAACTGCAGTTATTAAACCTCTCCTAAAAAAGCGGAGCCTAGATGCCTCTGTTATCAACAACTACAGACCAATTTCAAATCTACCTTTCATAAGTAAAATCATTGAGAAAGTTGTCCTCCAACAACTTAATCACTTCCTGGCTTCAACTGGCTGCCACGACAACTTCCAGTCAGGATTTGGACCTCTTCATAGCACCGAGACGGCCCTTATTAAAGTTGTAAATGACATCCGTCTTAACACAGACTCTGGCAAAACTTCAATATTAATGCTATTAGACCTCAGTGCTGCATTTGATACTGTCGACCACTCAATACTTTTGGACAGGTTGGAAAACTGGGTGGGGCTCTCAGGCACAGTCTGAAGCTGGTTCAGGTCATATCTACAAGACAGGAACTATTTTGTTTCCATTGGTGACTTCGTATCAGAACCAACCGACGTAACGTGTGGAGTCCCCCAAGGTTCGATCTTAGGGCCGACTTTATTCAACATCTACATGCTCCCACTAGGACAAATCATGCTAAATAATCAAATTGACCACCATTGCTACGCTGATGACACCCAAATCTATGTAGCGCTATCCCCAAACGACTATCGCCCCAAAGATCTTCTGTGCCAGTGCATTGAGCAAATCAAAGACTGGATGTGTCAACATTTCCTACAACTAAATGAAGACAAAACTGAGATCATTGTATTTGGTGCTAAAAAAGAAAGGTTTAAAGTAACCCAACACCTTCACTCTCTGTCCCTGAAAACATCAAATAAAGCCAGAAATCTGGGGGTTATTATGGATTCAGATTTACACTTGGAGAGTCACATCAAATCAGTAACAAAATCGGCCTACTATCACCTCAAAAATGTAGCACGACTTAGAGGGCTCATGTCAGCTCAAGACTTAGAAACACTTGTACATGCCTTTATAACTAGTAGGCTAGACTATTGTAATGGTCTCCTTGCAGGTCTTAAAAAAAAACTGTCAGGCAGCTCCAGCTTGTTCAGAACGCTGCTGCTAGAGTTCTAACAAAGACCAAAACATGTGAGCACATTACACCAATTCTTAAATCCTTACACTGGCTCCCTGAATGTTAGAGAATTAATTTCAAAATCCTACTGCTCACATATAAATCACTACATGGTTTAGGGCCAAAGTATATCACTGATATGCTTCCACTACATAAGCCTTCAAGATCACTAAGATCTTCTGACACCAATCTGTTAGTGATTCCCAGAGTAAATACAAATCATGGGAAAGCATCATTTAGTTACTATGCAACAAACAGCTGGAATAAACTTCCTGAAGATTTAAGACTTTCCCCAACTCTGACCACTTTTAAAACCAGACTGAAAACTTTTATGTTCACCTTAGCCTTCTGCTAAATCTTACCCACATTGCACTTTTAACTTCTGCCTTTAATTAAACAATTTTAATAAGATTTTAATCTTCTGCACTGTAACTTTTAATTCTTTTTATATTTATAATTTTATTTGAATTGTTTTTACTAGAACATATTTTCAGATTTAATAATTTCAGTGATCTTTAATTTTCTATTTTAATACATTCCTTGGCATTTACTGTATCTGAAGTAAGATTTAAGCCTTAATCTTACGGAAATCCTAAATACTGGATTGTCCGGTTTGGCGTACAACCATAAAAATACGCATCCTGCAAAGACGTTTACAGGATTCAGGGAAAATCTCACGTGAGTCTTTCAAACACAAGTACGGGGTCTGAAAGTAGTAAAAATGCCAAGGAATGTCCTCCAAAATTTCTATTGTTAATATGTTTTTATTCTCTGTTTTTTAATTGTCTTTTAATTCTTGCATTTTCTTTCACTTTATTGTATGACATGTTGTGAAGTGAAGTGATGTGAAGCACTTTGAGTCTGCCTTGTGTATGAAAAGCGCTATACAAATAAACTTGCCTTGCCTTGCCTTGCCTATGCTACTTACCCAGGTTGTAGCTAGAGCTGGAACAGACAGCTATAAGATCAGAGTGACCCAGCTCACAACAGGGACGTTTACACTAAGCATCGTAGCTTCCTCAGGTTCGCTCAAAGTAGTTCAACATGCTCTATTATAAAGAAACAAAAAGCAGGGGCGCTGGTAGCGTAGTGGTTAATGTGCGCGCCCCACATACAGAGGCTTTAGTCCTCCAAGCGGGCGGCCAGGGTTGGAATCTTACCCGTGGCTCCTTCCCGCATGTCATTCATAACTCTCTCTCTCCCTGATTTCAGTCTATCCACTGTCCTGTCTCTACAATAAAGGCAAAAAAAGCCAAAAGGTCAACAATAAAATGTGATAACTAATCAGCTGCTGTTTGTTAGCATTATACCTCCTACAAGCTAACCTTAGCATTAATGGCACTACCTTTGATAACAGCTAACAGTTAATTAGCCAACAGAAATATGAGCTGGAATTGGTTTGATTGTTTATTTAGCTTTTGTGACTCACTGTCTGATGTGTCCTTGGGCAAGCTCTCTCTCTCTCTCTCTCTCTCTCTCTCTCTCTCTCTCTCTCTCTCTCTCTCTCTCTCTCTCTCTCTGAAGGGTTCTCTTTCATTAGCGGACACCATCAAGTCCACACTTTTATATCGTTTTGAGTTTTGTTCTCACATATCAAGCTGCTCCCACTATTGTCGGCGGCGGCGTATAAATGTGTATGAATGGATGAGTTGATACTGATTGACTCTTTACACAGCAGCCTCTACCATCAGTGAGTGAATGTGTATGAATGGATGAGATAATACTGATGGTCTCTTTACTCAGCAGCCTCTACCATCAGTGTGTGAATGTGTATGAATGGATGAGTTAATACTGATGGACTCTTTACTCAGCAGCCTCTACCATCAGTGAGTGAATGTGTATGAATGGATGAGATAATACTGATGGTCTCTTTACTCAGCAGCCTCTACCATCAGTGTGTGAATGTGTATGAATGGATGAGATAATACTGATGGTCTCTTTACTCAGCAGCCTCTACCATCAGTGTGTGAATGTGTATGAATGGATGAGATAATACTGATGGTCTCTTTACTCAGCAGCCTCTACCATCAGTGAGTGAATGTGTATGAATGGATGAGATAATACTGATGGTCTCTTTACTCAGCAGCCTCTACCATCAGTGTGTGAATGTGTATGAATGGATGAGTTAATACTGATGGACTCTTTACTCAGCAGCCTCTACCATCAGTGAGTGAATGTGTATGAATGGATGAGATAATACTGATGGTCTCTTTACTCAGCAGCCTCTACCATCAGTGAGTGAATGTGTATGAATGGATGAGATAATACTGATGGTCTCTTTACTCAGCAGCCTCTACCATCAGTGTGTGAATGTGTATGAATGGATGAGTTAATACTGATGGACTCTTTACTCAGCAGCCTCTACCATCAGTGTGTGAATGTGTATGAATGGATGAGTTAATACTGATGGACTCTTTACTCAGCAGCCTCTACCATCAGTGAGTGAATGTGTATGAATGGATGAGATAATACTGATGGTCTCTTTACTCAGCAGCCTCTACCATCAGTGAGTGAATGTGTATGAATGGATGAGATAATACTGATGGTCTCTTTACTCAGCAGCCTCTACCATCAGTGAGTGAATGTGTATGAATGGATGAGTTAATACTGATGGACTCTTTACACAGCAGCCTCTACCATCAGTGAGTGAATGTGTATGAATGGATGAGTTAATACTGATGGTCTCTTTACTCAGCAGCCTCTACCATCAGTGTGTGAATGTGTATGAATGGATGAGTTAATACTGATGGACTCTTTACTCAGCAGCCTCTACCATCAGTGAGTGAATGTGTATGAATGGATGAGTTAATACTGATGGACTCTTTACTCAGCAGCCTCTACCATCAGTGTGTGAATGTGTATGAATGGATGAGTTAATACTGATGGTCTCTTTACTCAGCAGCCTCTACCATCAGTGAGTGAATGTGTATGAATGGATGAGTTAATACTGATGGACTCTTTACACAGCAGCCTCTACCATCAGTGTGTGAATGTGTATGAATGGATGAGTTAATACTGATGGACTCTTTACTCAGCAGCCTCTACCATCAGTGTGTGAATGTGTATGAATGGATGAGTTAATACTGATGGACTCTTTACTCAGCAGCCTCTACCATCAGTGTGTGAATGTGTATGAATGGATGAGTTGATACTGATTGACTCTTTACTCAGCAGCCTCTACCATCAGTGTGTGAATGTATATCTGTGACCTGCGGTGTAAAAGAGCTTTGAGTTGTCATAAGACGAGCTCAAGTACATTAACCATTTGGTGCTTTTAACTCTTCCCCTCTTAGGCAACGTGGATCTGTTGACGTTCAGAGGACGGAGAAGATGACAAAGAAGTTTTGAGAAGCTAAAGAAACTTGTCTGCTGACAAGGTTTAGAAATATTACAGGATTTAGATCAAATCTGACTGCTAGCGTCTACAGCCCGTTGTTAGCTAACTGTTAGCATGTGGAGTATGTGTATGTGTATTCAGCTGTTACCATGACGACAACAGGCCGTGGCTAAATGTCTACACTGGAGAGGCTCATTTATTTCATGCTAGTTGAGCTAGGCTTGTAAGGATCTTGAAGATGGACGAGGAAAGAGACGACTTTTTGGTTTCAGATGGATTTATTGATTTCTTCGAATCAAACCTGAGACATAACTCGGGTTAGACGACTTTCTGCAGCCAGTAAAGCTGCTAAACATGAGACAACGTTGACACCGCTAACGATACAGCCTAAAGTTACATCTCAATCTGTTCTGAATATTATCTGCAGGGCTGTACACTCTTTTTTTTTTCTTGCTCGCTTACTCTCTCTCTCTTTTTCTCTTCTTAGATTCCTCCGGCAGCGTCCTCTTGCTCTTAGCCTCAGCCGTTGTATCAAACAGTACAGAGCTAACTGGCTGCTTTGTAGCTGAAGGCTGCTGTGTGAACTCGTGCCGTAAAGACGCACTTCTCACCAGATGACCTCGACCCGCTGCTAAAGTTACATAGTGCTGAAAACAGGCGACCAGGGCGCTCTGTGGACATGAGAGAGACGTGAAAGTGGAAAAAGGTTGACGATACATCTGTGGCCTCACCTGCTAACGTTAGCTTAGTAGCTGGCGTTCAGAAGCAGCCTCACAGTCAGCCTCGTAACACATGATTGAAAAAACACCAACAGCATCAAGACAGAAAATTGATCTGCAAGAATCTGCGATATTTATGATCCTGGTTTTGTAATAAAGCTGAAACGACGGTCAAAGTGAGGAAAACATCTAATGACTTTAATCCTCTTTGTTACTGCCTCACTGATCATAACACTATTCAGAAGGATATTATAACTCTGCGTGTGATCCGTTGTTTTTAAGACATTGATTCATGCAAACTCCTTTCACACTCTGAATCTTTATCCCCGATGAAAACAAAGATCCTTTCTTCTTCTCCCCAGTGATGTCTGTTTCATGTCACCGCTGTGTGCACTCCCACTGAGCTCCACCACTGCACTTTGCATCCTGCACCCTAAGTGACAGAGACGACACGAGTGCTCTGAACGCACATTTACAAACTCCCAGATCTCTTAGAGCCACTCAAGTATTCTCCGTGTCGCCGTCTCCCGGGGGGACTCGACAATAGAGCGCCTGCCCAGCCGTGCTATCTTGATTGCTGCAGTAACAGCTTCTCTCCCTGAGGACCAATCAGCCGCAGTCTTTGTCAATAAAGCAGACTGTTTTCTCCTGCCTGGCTCAACTGACCCTTTGCAATTGCTGCTTGACCCACGTCACAGTGCAGACAGGAAAATACACAGCCGAGGCGGAGAAGAGCGGCTGTCAGCCGACACAGCCGCCAGGTGGAGAGAAGAAATGTAAAAACATTGGCTGTTGTTGTTTTTTTTAACCTTCATTCATCCTGACTGAGTGTCATGCTTTTAAAAGAAGACTCTGCTTTACGTTTATTCATACGGACACTCTGGTTGTACCGCTTTCTTTTCGGTCTGTTGTTGGTTACAAAGACAGTTTAGATTTATTAAATGTGTCGTTATGATGTGCTCATCGATAGTCAGAGTATGACCTGCAGTAGATCGAGGTCAGATGGATACCGTTTGACGAAGCCAGCCAGAGAAACAAAACAGAAGCCAAGTTATGCATCGCTGTTTGGAGCAAATCATATTTATAGCCTGTTAAGGCATTACTGCCAATTTCCACAAAGTCTGTTCGCGCCGCGGTCCCTCAACCCTGCGCACTACGGCGCCGTTTTCTGCCATTCTAGTCATTGTCTCTGTTTCCACAGTGAGCGCTGGGGTCCGTCTCCAGAGCGTGCCAGCAACGCCACTTCCCTCTGCTCCGTTTCAAATACGCTGTCTCTTTTGACCCAGCACGCTGCTAGCACGCGCCAAGCTGGACATAATAGAATGACCTGCAGAGGAAGTCAGACGAGGAAACACACAGAGCATCCGGTCAATTTCAAAATAAAACAAAACATACGGACTCCTGATCGTATATTCCATCACTTTATCAACATTACGTCACCACAGGCACCGAATGAACAACAAATCATCCTCAGAAAGACAAAGCAACAAGTTGTTTACACGCTTTTCTCTTTATTCCCGCGTGATCTTGTAGTTCTCTGGTGATGTGTGTAACGCTGCGCTCAAGCTCCAGAAACAGATGCAGTGGTGCAGGGCGAGCGCCGTCCGACAGAGTAACACCGTGGAGCTGGATGTGGAAATTGGCAGTTAAAGGTTAGTAATGCATTATAAGATAAAGAAAAGATCTCACCACAACTTTAAACAGTTCACCTATAAGCTTTCACTTTACATGTTTAGAAAAGAATAAACTATAACAATAGGGGCTGGAGACTAGGGATGGGTAGTGATACCGATACTGCTTATCAATACTACTTTTATTATTTGGTGCAAAAACTAAACACGACATGAAAGATGTCGAAATGTAAAACATAAAATAAACAAGGAGAGATTTAATGGGAATAAGGGGATTAACTTTATCTTTATGTTGCTAAGAAACATTTGTCATTTAAACTTTTATATTTGAAGTTGAAACACTTAGAAAATAAATTCTCATTACACTCCCAGGACATTTAAAGTCACCCCAGAAACTCTGACTGTTGTATATGTTTCTATAATGGCTATAATTTGTATAGCCTACTTTTTACCATTTCATTATCATCTGAGTGTAATAGTCTACAATGTGCTCTGTGATGCCTCTCGCGGTACGTCGGAGCTTTTCTATCAGTCAATCGCTGATATGTTAAAATAATGTCATTTTACTGAGACCAAACACAACAGGGTGCTAAAAATGAACTTAATTATATGATATCAAGACACACTGCTCTCCCACAGGGCAAGAGAGAGCGAGCGAGAGAGAGAGAGAGAGGACCGCATGCATGCATGTTGACAGCTCGGAGCAGCAGCGACATAAAAACGGTCATTGAGTCCTGCAGCCTGATGTGAAGCTTCATGCCCTCTGTTTTTCATCCATCGTTTTACCCGGAAAATGTAATGATATACATGTACAGATAATTCACTGACTTGTTGATTCATCATCAGGCACATACATGCCTGCGTAGCGTATGAGAAAACTTTGTAATGCTTCTTGTGCGCGCGTAACGTGCCACCGGTGTGTCTGCTGTTTTCTGAAGCACACCGTAGTAACGACAGCGTCTCTGTGCAGTAAATTACATTTATTTTTCTTTCGCTCAGTTATTTTGCTCATATTTATCAAACACTGAAGTCTCCTCTCAGCTGAGCCTCAGCGCACAGACACAGAGAGGCGGGGTCGACACGCACACACACACACGCACACGCACACACACACACACACACACACACACACACACACACACGCACACACACACACACACACACACACACACACGCACACACACAGACAAACGCACACACACACACACACACACACACACACGCACACACACAGACAACAGAGGCGCATGCCTCTAAAATGTACAGGAAAAGCGAGCCAAAGCTCGTTAATGTAAACTATTTTATTAATTTTAACAACATAATAAGAAGCAGGCTATAACTGAGTTACTGGTCTGCTGTTTGGCCGACAGCTGCGCTTATGGGAAGCCCTGCATTAAATAAGAGGGACCACAGTAAATACCGATAAGAGCGCCGTTTGCCCATGTGCTTAACGTTACTCCCGGTACCGGCCAATGAGATGAGATCACGCACCGGTACCAAAAGGAACCGGTATTCGATACCCACCCCTACTGGAGACCCCGAACAAAGCCAACAAAAGATGGAAGATGCTGCCTCACACAACCTCTTCAATAATCCCAACAATCCAGTAAAAAGCTACAATTTGTTTTGAATGCAGCACTTCAAAATCTCAAACCACTGTCCCCCAAAACCTTCTGAAACTAGAATTGGTAACTTGGTGTGTCTGGATCTTTTCCAACCTAAAAACTACATAAATGCTTCAGAGTAACTCTGAACTTCCTCCTGCCTGTGCACATTGTCAAACGATGGTTTGTATGATGTAGATTCATTAATCTGACTAACACAGATCTCTTCAGTGTTTCTCGTGTTCCAGGTTTGTCAGGGGGTTGAATCAGATGACTTTCATCACTTGTCTGGTCCTTCAGATTCTCCCAGTCGAGAGCGGGGTCTTTGAGCCGGGTCTTTATTCCGGTCTGTGACGTGTGGGCACTTTGTCCCCGCTCCCCTTTATGAGTCAGGAGTCAGGAGAGGAGACAGTTCAGCTCTGTGACCTCAGGAGTTTATCTTTGCTTTCTGCCTGAGATGTATTCCTGCTGGTGTTGGCAGGCAGTGACCTCGGGCTCACAGGAGCCGAGGTCAGGGTGCTCTGCAGGGGGGTAAGGGTTCAGAGTGAGCCGGTGCCATCAGTGAGGAAGTTCAACAATCCAAGAGTTCAGGTAAAGAGGTGTGAGACAGACAGATGCTCAGCCTTAAGATGAACAGGAGAGTTTACTAGAGGTGCAACAGATGATTATTCAGCACATTTACACGGCTGTGCTTATTCATCTTTATCTAAACCGATATTCAGTTACATTAAACGTCACTTTGTAGTCCTATTCTTTAAGTAATGAGCCGAGAAGTGTGAAACATGCAGAGTTGCTCGTTTGATAACCGACAATGTGGAGACTAAAACAGAAAGTTACACCTCAGACAGAGAGCTGCAGTAGATCAGAACTTCAGTTATCATCTGAAGCCCGGGTACACTCTACGATTTCAGGTCAATTTGGATCCGATATTTTGTGTCGTATGACTAGTTTTGAAGTCGGTCTGAATGTAAGCCTCATTGTCCGTCATCAGTCATTCAGGACACTGAGGCCTCAGCTCCAGCTCTCAGCCTGTCGTTAGGTTGACTGAAAGTTAGAGTGAGACAGGATTTCCAGCATGGAGACCGCCATCGATGGGACTCCAGCGCCCCCTGCAGGAACAGAATGGGGACGCCACTCAGGCTCACTCATATTTACAGTCTATGACACTGAGGCATGATGGGCGATCACGGCCCGATCAGCTGCTCCCGACCTGTTGGATGACTTTCTGTCAGGTTTGATATTTATGTGTGTATTTGAGCCATGCATATGAGACAACCAAGATGCACACAGATCTGACTTCATCCTCCATCTCTATTGACGATGGTGAATTCACCGTCCTGATTTCACTCGTACAGTGTGAGCTCTCAGGTCGTGCCCGACATTTGGGTCGTACAGTGTGAGCTGATGTTTCACTATAACGTACACCGAGCTTCCTCTAAAGTTCTTGTCATTATGTTATCATTAATCCTGACTTAGTTACTGAGAGCATATTAAACTCTGTGTCTTTGACTCCTGCAGCGATGGAGTCCAACCATGTTGTTTCTTTGGCGAGCTGTCACCAGCTAAACTGCTCGGGGGTTTCACACTGAAAGAAGAACGCTATGCTCCCGTTCTGTGTGAAGGCGTGATGCGCTCTCCTACACATTGTTGCTTTGCATTGTCTGCTGAGCTATTTGTAGCCGCCTACTTGAGTGGTAATGGGAGCTCACCGCTAATTAGAATGACAAAGTATGGCGACGCGCTGCTGAAGCACCTGCATCAACACATGAAAGACTTCAAAGGCTCCGGTGTCAACATAACATGAAGAAGAGCGAGGAGATGAATAATGCACGCACACACGTATATGCACACACAGAAAGAGAAAGGATGTGAGTCAAGTTACAAACACTGACCTCGAGGGAGCAGCCGCCATATTACTAGTCCGACGAGAGAGAAAGAAGGCTACATTAATGCATCTTTCATGAGCTTGGCCCCCGTGGTCCCCCAGAGTCCCTAAGCAGCCCAGTCAGCCAGCCGGCACGCTGGCTGCCTCTCTGTGGACACAGACCCCCCCACCCCACCCCCCCGCCCGACAAAGCACATCTGGGGAGTGGGAGAGCTCACCTGTATCAGGTTGCCCTCACAGCTCCGTGAAATACACACACCTTAAAACACACCAGCACCCCGAGCTGAGCTACAAAGACGTCCAAGTATGAATGTATGTATGTGGGCCTGCACACGCATTTCATGTATGTGTGTGTGTGTGTGTGTGTGTGTGTATGTGTGTCTTCATCAGTTCTCGGTTCGTCTTCCTCTAATCCTTCTGCTGACAGCACAAACAGCGCTCAGTTACTCTGCAGGCTTAAAGACCAGGAGAGGCTGGAAACGGGTGATTGCTTCATGACAATCAAAGAAAGAAAATGAGCTTTGATGATTAACTCTCATATTTCAGTTATAGAGGTATTTTAAAGTACAAGAAAAGGTGAAAAAGACAGGTAAAACAAAGCGGAATGATGACCTCGGTGGAGCAGTAAAGACCAGCGATCAATGAAGGAAGAATAACTTGAACAGGGATGAAATGAAACACCTGAGAAGCAGATTAAATGCAGATCGCAGCGTGAAAAGTTTCACCGAGTCGGACGAATAAGAAGGACGGAGAAGAATCGTTCAACGGCTCTGGAGAACAACAACGTCTCTACTTTGATTTCAAAGCTGTGAAACCAATCGAGAAAAAGAAAAACAATGTTAAACGAATCACTGAACGCTTTAATTAGAATTCAAAAAACATTTGATATAAATAGTCCCAGTGGCGAACGCAGACATTGAACTGTGGGTTGTCCATGCGGCACAAAAGTGGGCGGGTCATCTTCGAGCATAAAAGAAGACGTAAAAACTTTAAAGGAATAATTAGCGACTTTTTGATCCAGTAGATGTCGCTCCTTGAGCTCCAGCATGAAACAAAAACAAACTGCTGTTTGGCCACACCTCCTCCATACTGAAGCCCCTCCTCCAGCGACACACCTCCAACCCCTCTCCACTCGAGTTCACATGAAGGAGTTATCATTTAGAACCCACCATTTTTAAGCCCCATTAAGTGCAAGCGGCGGAAAAAACTTTCCTTTTGCTTGAGCTGCACTCACCTGTGTCCTGCATTGTTGTGTTAGCATGCTAATGTTAGCGCTCTTTAGTTAGCTCGTAGCTTCACATTGTATATAAACTTACACAGAATGAGCGTGATCTAAAAACTCTTACGTGACATCCAAATAATCAGTGAGTATGTTCTTCTTCTTCTCTCTAGTCCTTGACTAAAACAGCTTTTATACACAAGGGGAGGAGCCGGCCGTCCCGTCCATGTAAACACGGCTCTGACAACAACACAGCCAGCGGGACTCGAGCTTCTCACTCATTGTAGACAGTCATGACTCACTGCACATTCTTCCTTTAAGGTTGATTTTTTTTGACAGCACACAACAGACCTGATCTTATTCTGGTCACGTTTACTGACGGGTTAAACCGTGATCAGGTCTGCTCATAAACCGATTCACAGCAGCAGCTCCTGAAGATTAGAGAAGATAAAACACAGAGCAAAGATATTGTGTGTTAAAGATCACTAACTCACTGCACACTCGGGGGCTGGACGGGTTTCAGGAACATATAATGACTTTACTGCAATCAACCACATACTGGTTTAAGTTTAGCCTCTGAGCAATAAATAAGCAGCTCATTGTTAAAGTAACAAAGACGCCTGTTAGCAGCAGCACGCCACTGCAGAACAAACCTTCACTGATTGGAGTCAATATGAAGCGTTAAAAGTAAGTAAGTAAGAAAGAGTTTATATAGCACTTTTAAAACACTCAGTCACAAAGTGAGGAAATAAAGCGTTCTCTTCTGTGGCTTTATGTTTCTACACTTTATATTTTAAAGGATAAAAATGATATGCATTAGCTATAAGACTCAGAGACAGCTCGCGATCCCAAACTAGCTGTGACACTGTCCCATGATTCTTACCAGAGATGTCCACACAAGATCACGGGAGGACTACAAGATCACGGGAGAACTACAAGATCACAAGAGAACTACAAGGTCACGGGAGAACTACAAGATCACGGGAGAACTACAAGATCACAGGAGAACTACAAGATCACAAGATAACTACAAGGTCACGGGAGAACTACAAGATCACGGGAGAACTACAAGATCACGGGAGATCTACAAGATCACAGGAGAACTACAAGATCACGGGAGAACTACAAGATTTACTACTACTTTCTGAGGATGATTTGTTGTTCATTTGGTGCCTGTTTTGACGCCATGTTGATAAAGTGATGGAATATACGATCAGGAGACTGTATATTGTGTTTTATTTTGAAATTGACCGGACGCTCTGTGCGTTTCCTTGTTAGAATTATTTGGTCCGGCTTGACGCGTGGTTACAAAGACCTCTGTCAAAAGTAGACTTGGTGCGTATTTGTGTGTGTGCGTGTGTGCGTGAGTGTGTGTGTGTGTGTGTGTGTGTGTGTATGGCGCGCGGAATGGTTAAGCTGCATGCACGCCGCACATACGCATGCACGTATGATTATTTCATTAAAGTCACACGCGTACACACACGCACGTGCGTTGTGTAAGTACTACACACAGCTTGTCTTACAGACGCACGTTCATGCGTGTGTTTAATTTTATTTTTCAGTCAGTTCAGGCGATGTTATCTATATGATCAGGAAGATTTAGACACTATGTTCAGCAGGGCTGTTAGCGCAGCGGTAATGTGTAGGGTTAGCATTGGCAGAGTGGGGTTCATGACCCGTCTGGATCATACTTTTCTCTAGCTCACATGTGCCAAACTCACGGCCCGCGGGCCGGATCGCTTTAAGAAGAAGGGGGACAATTTCAAAACATATTTTCATGAGTTTTTTTATAAATGAAATACTTTGAATGAATATATTCACCGAATTGTTAAAAAGAAATCCAGATTTGGACATTTTTTTGATAATGACTTTGTTTTCACAGAGTGGATAACCGAGCCTGACATCATGTATCGACGTCACTTGCTCAACAATGCTGAAAACAAGCCTGAGTTGGTTGCAAGGCTTGATCTTAGATCCAGTGAGGAAGATCGTGAAAGAGAGATTCTAACTTTCTACAAAAAGGAATTGACTGGGCAAGCCCATTATCTGTCATACTAAGGGGTAGGTAACTCACTGAAGGTTCCTGAACGAGTTCCCTCTGAGGTTCCTTTTACTGTAAGATGACAATCACAGAGTTTTAAATTCAAGCTGTATTAAATTGTTTATTCAATTTAATCATGCATTCTATCACCCTATATTAGACCTAATAACTAGCTGAAATAAAATAGATTTGACCCAGACACATCATAGAGGAAGCCTACAGATTATTATGGTGGGATGTGTTCTGTTGCCATTCCTTTAAATTGAATCTACAAAGTTATACCTGAAACTACTTGTATTTCAGGTGTTGGGGATGGTGTAAAACGCCATTTCTTTTCAATGATAATGAATAAAATCCAATTTGGATTTGACCTTGACCTTGGTAAGATTTGACAATTGATTTTGTTAAACAGCAGACTACTCAGTGCACTGATAAAAATGACATGGGTTTTTAGTCAGCTGAACTAGTGAAATAATGTTGGGTAAACTTCTTGCCCACTACAACAAAGGAATATGAGTAACAACAACTTCAACTTAAAAAAAATGAGTCAAAACTCATAATTGTATGTCTAGTTAACTTAAGAAAATGTGTCGCTAACGGATCTTACTTAATACGCATGCGCCTGCATTATGACGTCATGACGCTCTATGTAACGGACTCAAATTTTGAAGAGAACTTGGCAGCCATCTTTTCAGGAGCTGCAGTATCTGAAATGTATTTGTATTAGTCAATTGTTGTGTTATACTTACATTAATCATATAATATATGTCTAAGACGATATTTTCCCGTTACTTTTATCAACAATTTTTACCTGTTTGGACTAAGTTACCATGGTAACCAGTAAGCTAGCTCAAGTGAGCTAGCTTACGAACCGTTAACTGAAAACTAAACGTTAACTAAAAACTACCCGAAAGCCACTTTCACATTTAACATGATAAAATATGAGTGGTTCGTATGAGTTTGATGGGTTAATATGTTTATAATTGTAAGTATTCATTCATTCATTCATTAGTAGGCTAAATAGTCATTGAAGATAACCGCTGCTTTTGAATGCAGCCATATCCGGCTCGCGGTGATTTTACCGAGAATGCGCGGAGTTTCAGATGACCGCCTGACTGTCGCTTGCTCGGTGAAAGTGATGTTTGATTTGAGTTTTGATTAAGACTAATTTGTGTCTTTAAGATTCACATCGTCTTTTAGATTCACACTGCTCCTTGACTGCTCCTTGAACAAGCTCTGATCTGAAAACTAGGATAGAATTGTCAGCTAGGTGAGTGAACTGAAACTTGCTTTGAGTAGATATTGATAGTGGGTCGTTGTTAGGCTTTGTTCAGGCTGAGTACTTGAGTTTCATTCTCTGAGCATCAACAGGAGAGGCAGCTGACGCGTGTCATACCCTCTGTTGATTGCAAACTAGAAATCTGGGGCGGGATTTCACAAATCTGAGCACTTGAGTTTCATTCTCTGAGCATCAACAGGAGAGGCAGTTGACGCGTGTCACACCCTCTGTTGATTGCAAACTAGAAATCAGCGTCTAACTCTTCAGCTTTTCCACTGAACCCAGGCATCCACGACTTGCTTTGCCACTACTAATGCTTTGCCTATAGCTTCTTGTCCTCTACAAAAACACAACATGTGCTACAAAGAAATCTCTGTCATTCATGGGAACAGAAAAAGACACATATGTCATAGAAAACGCAATCCTGACAACTTGTCCTTCATTAAGAAAGCCTCTTCTCCACAACCTTCATTCACTTTTGGCCTCTGGAACTGTCAATCTGCTGCGAATAAAACTGAATTCATTCAAGCACTTGCAAAAATGTCAGACATTCAGGCACTTGCCCTCACTGAAACCTGGATCCGCCCAGAAAACACAGTCACACCAGCTGCTCTTTCCATTGACACAGTGTTCTCACACACACCCCGCTCTGTTGGACGCGGAGGTGGAACAGGTATCCTACTTTCTAATACCTGGAAATTCAATAAACTCCTCCCACTGAGCAACAATTCCTCATTTGAATATCACACAATCATGGTTACTGCTCCTACTAAAATGTACATTGCTATCATCTACCGCCCACCAGGGTGTAATCTGAATGATTTTGTTGTGGAACTGGACATGCTACTCTCAGAAATCCCTGATGATGGAACACCACTTATTGTAATGGGAGACATGAATATACACACAGATAAAGCCCAGGCATCCGACTTTCTTGCTTTGTTGTCCTCTTTCGACCTCACACTGGTCCCGACTCCTCCTACCCATAAAGCTGGCAACACCCTTGATTTAATTCTGACCCGGAACTGCTCGACAGCAAACCTGACTGTCACCCCTCTACACTTATCAGACCACTTCTTTATTCAATTCACAATATCCTTACCCGAACTTCCTCAGGCACAACCTCAAATGGTGTCATACCACCAAAATATGCGTTCGCTCAAGCCAGTCCAGCTGTCCAACGAGGTCTTGGCTGCCATGCCTGCCCACGAGGTCTTTACTGCACTCTCTCCAGATGAGGCTACAGACACACTCTGCTCCACTCTAGCCTCATCTCTGAACAAACTCTGCCCTCTGGTGTCCAAGCCCGCTCGCAAAAACCAGCCTAGTCCCTGGCTCACTGAAGTCATAAGAGAGCAAAGAGCAGGGCTGAGAGCAGCAGAGAGAAAATGGCAAAAATCAAAACAATCCATTGACCTCAATGACTATAAGCAAAGACTTGTCTCATTCTCCTCCAGCCTAAAAACGGCCAAGACAACATATAATCAGAACAAGATATGCAATGCCACAGATACAAGAAAAATGTTTTCTGCTTTTAACTCACTGCTTCAACCTCCTCCTCCTCCACCCTCCGATCTGTTGACACCTGACATGTTTGCCTCGTACTTTACTGAAAAGGTTGCAACCATCAGTAACCAGTTTTCTGAGCCTGACCAACTCAGCCCAAAAGCACCGACCAAAAGTGCCTCATTCGACTCATTCTCCTCTCTGACTGAGGAAGAAGTCTCTAAGCTTGTGCTAGACTCTCGGCCGACTACCTGTCCTTTGGACCCTCTACCATCAAGCCTCTTGCAGACCATCTCCTCTCCGCTTAATGATGCACTTCAGCATATCATCAACTCCTCTATGTCAACGGGTGTGTTCCCCACAGCATTCAAGCAAGCTCGGGTCACCCCTCTGCTCAAAAAAACCCACACTGAACCCAGCCCAGGTTGAAAACTACAGACCGGTTTCTCTTCTGCCCTTTCTGTCAAAAGTACTTGAGCGCACAGTCTTCAAGCAAGTCTCGGAGTTTCTGTCTAAAAACAATCTGTTTGATCCAAATCAGTCAGGCTTTAAGCGGGGCCACTCTACTGAAACTGCACTACTCTCAGTAACAGAATCGCTAAAGGCGGCAGGTCAGTCATCAGTTCTACTACTCCTAGATCTGTCTGCTGCCTTTGACACAGTCAACCATCAAATCCTCCTTTCCACGCTCTCTGAGCTTGGCATCTCAGGATCCGCCCTTTGCTGGTTCGAGTCCTACCTCTCTGGGCGATCCTTTAGAGTATCGTGGAAGGGAGAAGTGTCCAAAGCGCACAGCTTATCCACAGGGGTACCTCAAGGGTCAGTGCTTGGTCCCCTCCTCTTCTCCATCTACACAAGCTCACTTGGTTCGATAATCCGCTCTCATGGCTTTTCATACCACTGCTATGCTGATGATACCCAGCTCTTCTTGTCATTTCCACCAGGCGATGTCACAGCTCAGCTAAAGTCTCGTCATGCCTCACCGATATCTCTAAATGGATGAATGAACGGCACCTTCAACTCAACCTTTCAAAGACTGAGCTCCTTGTCATCCCAGCCAGTCCCTCTATGCAGCCACAGATCAATGTCCAACTTGGAACAACCAAACTCATGCCCACAAAGTCTGCCCGGAACCTGGGTGTCATGATTGATGACCAGCTAACCTTCAAGGTTCAAGTAGCCTCGATTGCCCGATCATGTCGTTTTGCCCTGTACAACATCAGGAAGATCAGACCTTACCTGTCAGAACATGCTACACAACTTGTGGTACAGGCTCTTGTGCTATCACGCATAGACTACTGCAACTCTCTACTGGCAGGTCTTCCTACATGCACAACCAAACCTCTGCAGATGATACAGAACGCAGCAGCACGACTGGTCTTCAACCTTCCAAAAAGAGCTCATCTCCTTACACTGGCTCCCAGTCACTGCTCGCATTAAATTTAAAACTCTGCTGCTCGCCTACAAAACAGCAACAAAAACGGCTCCTCCTTACTTTAACTCTCTATTTCAGGTCTACACTCCCTCCCGTCCACTACGCTCTGCCAATGAAAGGCGTTTGATCCAACCTTCACAACAGGGTCCAAAGACGAGGACTAGACTCTTCTCCTCTGTCGCCCCCCGGTGGTGGAATGAACTTCCAAACTCCATTCGATCTGCAGAGTCCCTCTGTACCTTTAAGAAAAAGCTAAAGACCCAGCTCTTTCAGGAATACCTACTAACTTAACTTAATGATGATGATCTCG
The DNA here is from genome assembly GCA_020745685.1 of Tautogolabrus adspersus. Classification (NCBI taxonomy): domain Eukaryota; kingdom Metazoa; phylum Chordata; class Actinopteri; order Labriformes; family Labridae; genus Tautogolabrus; species Tautogolabrus adspersus. Next base: position 1,998,952 of record CM036540.1, on the reverse strand, counting down.
ATAGTATTGATGTAATGATGGTAATGATGATGGTTTTTGTTTTTGTTTGAAAACGACGACGTATAAGATGGTTTATATACTGATTAGAGTCTCAGACTGGCAGTTCATGTTGTGCCTTGCCTCTGGGCAATGCCTTTCAGCACCTGTGTGTCCAATCAGACTCAAAGCTGATCGTTCGTCCTTACTGACATTGTTCCTTTATTTTTCCTTGATCCTTGCTTGTGTTGTTCTTACTCTCTGATGTACGTCGCTTTGGATAAAAGCGTCTGCTAAGTGAATTGTAGAATTGTAGAATTGACTCAGGCACTTTCCTGCAGCGCCTTTGCATCCGGGCCTCTGCTCACATTATAGCGTCAATCTGTAATTCCAAAAGCAATTGTTTTAAATACGCAACATTGAGGGTCCCTTGCCAACCCTTTAAATAATGCTGCATGTCGTGTGTGTTTTAAATAGTCATTGAAGATAACCGCTGCTTTTGAATGCAGCCGAAAGCGGCTCACGGTGATTTTACCGAGAATGCGCGGAGTTTCAGACGCCCACCTGACTGTCGCTTGCTCGGTTAAAGTTATGCGTAATGTGAGTTTTTATTAAGACTGATTTATGTCGTTCAGATTTTATCACACAACTCAACCTAGTACAGGCCATAGCATAAGGGAGAGACACCGTCAGTGTTAATGCAGGCAGGCAGAGAGGCATGCAGAAGGGGGAGAGCGAGTCTGTTTCCTTGGTTACGACTGGGACGCTCTGTCTCCGTGGTACTGAAACTTTTCCTTCATATACAGGCAAAGTCTCTTTTAAACCTCATCCCTTTGTGCAATTGAAGTAAAAAGCTGTTAAAAGCCCAGTTATAATTGTTATCTCTTTCTTATCTTTTTTTAGAAGCCAAACAGCCAGGACACTCACCAGTAAAAGGTAATGTAACATTTTAATTTGTTTCATTTTCCATAGGCTACATTTTTACATATCTTTGATAGAGTCAGTGGCGACTGGTCATTAGGGGCAGGTGGGGCACAGCCCCACCTGTTGGCACCAGAAAGAACTGTGCAAACAAATCAAGTTATCATTAATTGTCACATATTATCTGTCATAAAGTATTAGCTATAATAACCACGTTTGTGATTTGCATTGGATTATTTCTATTTAAAAAAAACTAAAGTTTAAATACGATTTTAGTTCATGTTTGTTTGTCCTCTTCTTCGTTTTGTGTCTGCGGTAGAACTACGCTGGCCGGAGGGGCCGGCTCGGGCCAGCCCCACCGGCACAGTGTAATGTGTATTGCACGGGGGAAAGTGCTAATACGCATGCGCAGAGTGTTAGTAGATGTAATGTAAATCAGATGAAAAAAATGACAAGTGGGGCTCACAGCTCGTAGCCCCAGTGAAACGTCATGCGTTCTTTTAGAGTTGATTGGCTGATTATTCAGAGGGGACCGGATGATTGGCTGTCTGACTGTGACTGCAGCAATGAATCAGTCAGCAAGAAGCGGGAGGATTTGAAAGCTAGCGAAGCGGAGTTGTGAAAATGAATAAAGTGGATTTGTTACTGGAGCACAGGTTTGAAACCCTGACTTTGCAGGAGAAGTTGGAGGTAAAGCGCATTGGAGCACACCAGCCGGTGGATATTGTCATCACCCAAACTGACGGTAAAACAAACCGCGGATTTAATGTGGAGTGGTTCTCCAAGAAAAAGTGGTTAACGGTTAGCACCGAGAAGAAGGCGCTCTTCTGTTTTCCGTTTCTGTTATTCCGTGATGATGGTACTTGGTCAAGGATGGGTTTAAAGATCTAAAACATCTTTCTGAGAGGATCTCGAAACATGAGAGCAGCGGGAGTCACCTGGACTGTGCGGTGAAACTGGGCTTACTTGGAAAAGTAAATGTCGCCGCGCAAATTGACAGCGCTTACAGGCGAGGCGATCCATTGAGCAGCATAACCGACAGGTGGAGGAAAACAGGTACGTGCTCAATCGGATCATCACATGTATTTAACTTTGTGGAAAATGTGAAACTGCACTGCGGGGCCATGACGAGTCGGCGGACTCCCTTAACCCCGGCATTTTCCGGTGCGTTTTTGAGACCATGAGTGAGGGCGATTCGAGGCTGTGTGTGTGTGTGTGTGTGTGTGTGTGTGTGTGTGTGTGTGTGTGTGTGTGTGTGTGTGTGTGTGTGAGAGTGTGTTGTTTGTGTAAGAGAGAGAGTGTGTGTTTGTGTATGTAAGATTTGACAAGGCACTCTGCATAGTATTTTGTTAAACCATAAATGACCCCTTGACATGTATAAAATAAAAAAAAAAGGCCATCAGTCATTAATTTCCTTGTTTAGCATATCATAAAGGGGTTGTGCCCCACCAATTTTTCTCACATAGAAACGCCACTGGATAGAGTTAAGGCTATTTAATACATGTATTACTCTGAAACAATGTCAGCTTTACCTGTTTGTGCACTATTACTGGTGATATAGTTAGAATAGAATGTCAGTCTTGTTTGTCATTGTTAAGTACAGAGTAATGTGATATTAAGATTGTTAGCCCTAATGAGTGCATTTATTAAAACTAAGGGAAAACAAACAACCTTAAACCGAATGTTTAGAATAAAAAATAAAATAACTAAATCATGGTAATATTAAACAGTTAACAGTTTAAAAGTTTATTTTTTGCAATTGCATAAATGCATTTTTTCACAAGATGCTGGGATCGACATATTACTTTACTCTTATATTAGGTTTGTATTTTTATCAAATGTGTTTTTCTCTCTAAATTAATTTAGTTTTTGCAGCAAACAACTAAATAATCTGCTAAATGTATCCTTGCACGCGCACAAACACAAGGAGTACGCCTCCCGTTTATCTCCCCATGGGGCAGAGAAGGTGTGTGTGTGTTGTGTTGTCTAACTACTACCTTTTAAAAAAATAAAGGCCAGCAAATATATTTTTTACAACTTCCTGAACTGATAAAATTATTGAATCTGTGGCTTAAATCTGCGATTGATTCATCAGAACATAATGCCTTCTCAATTAAATGTACTGTAACAGATGTGTATGTGATACCAACCAACACAATTAGTTTTTTTCGACCGGTAAAAAATATGTTTGGCATGTGAATTTTTTCATCTGCCTGCCACCTTGGCTGGGGAGTCAAAAAGTTAATTTCATACCCTGTGTATGGACAGTGGACCTTCTCTCTCTCTGAAATCTAGAGGGATTTTTTTTTTAAACATTAGTTCTCTTATGTTGCATGGAGCCCTGAGGTCCTCGTGCGCGCCTGAAATCTGAACAGTGTCAGTGAAATCTGCTGTGCAAAACATTTCTTACTTACTTTGACTGTTCTTTACTCTGTTTTGTGCTCGTATCCATTAATGTGAAAGATTTTATTTATTTGTTCTCTGTACAGAATCACTTCAGTGCAGACTGTGCGGTGTGGGGTGATTGCCCCTCAATGAGGTGGCCCTGCAAGTGCTGCAATTTCTCGTCACCCAACCAACGCACACTAATTGTCCATTACAAACTGAAGCACTGTCATCAGGCAAGGAACTGCTCTCTTCCCTGTGTCTTTGTAGACTGTGTGTGCTCCTTTAGGACTGAATCAGCTCTAAAAAAAACATTTATCTCGAGATCACAGTCAAGCTTACTCAAAGCAGGTGACCTCAAAGTTAGATTGTGAATTGTGCAATTTCTCAGAGACTTGTAGTGTTATACAGTATTTTGCACATCTTAAAATACACATACGCAACAAGGAAACCGTGAAATGTCCCTTTAAGGAGTGCAGATTTCAATCTAGGATATACAGTACTTTTCATTCACATAAAAACAAGAAGCATCACCTCTGTACTGTCGAAAATTTTCGGACAAACTTGATTCAAACTGGTTGTCCAGTTACTTCAAACTGGGAAAGTACAGTCTTTGAAACCCATTCAGACCATTTAGACACAACAACAGATGATTGCATTGAGGATGAAGACATAAGTGTTTTGCTTCAACACAAAGTTGCGTCTCTTTTACTGCGTATGCAAACAGATTTGCACGTGTCTAAGACAACAACTCAGGAAATAATAAATGAGCTATGTAGTATTAGCTCAGTTGTGGAAGAGTGTACACCAACACTAATTGAAAGTGTGTTGATCAGTAAACAGTGCAGTCACTACTGCTATAACAGAGATAATTAAAAAAGCAAACCCTTTAAGTTTCTTGTCAAAGGACGGACCTTTTGGTTCTGAATATAAAAGAGCAACTTTTTACAAGAATAATTTTAAAGTAATTGAGCCAATTGAACATGTTTTAGATGCATCTTGCAGACGGAAATTTGTTTATGTTCCAATTTTGAAAGTTTTGACTGAGCTTTTAAATCGTAATGATGTGTTAGATAAAGTCTTGGAGACGGAAAATAGAGAAACTATTGGTCACTTGTCTGAGTATAGAACATACAGAGACGGCCTATACTGTAAAGAAAACATTTTGCTTAAATCGGAAGGTCAAAGCATTGCCCTCGGACTGTATATAGACGACTTTGAAGTTTGCAATCCATTAGGGACATCCAAAAAAAAACACAAGGTGTGCGCAGTGTATTGGGTCATTTCAAATTTACCAATTCAATATGGATCATCTGTACAGTCAATATATCTCGCATGTCTGTGTAATAGTAATGATGTGAAGAAGTATGGGTATGGTGCCATTCTTGAACCACTGCTAAAAGATCTTGCAGTGCTTGAGCAACAGGGAGTGTATGTTCAGAAATTGGGAACGACTGTTAGAGGTACTGTCCTATATGTTTCTGCAGACAACTTGGGGGCCCACTCGCTTGCCGGATTTCAGGAGTGTTTTAATGTTGACAAATTTTGTCGGTTTTGTTTAGCTAGTCGTGCAGCTATTGACACTCACGAGGTTAGGGACAACGTTTTTTCACTCCAGACAATTGAATCTCATGAACAAGATCTTCTGGAATTGAACAGATGTCAGTTAGTGTCCCTGAATGGAGTAAAGAGAGGCTGTGTTCTTAACAGACTTTCTCCTTTTCACTCAATCCGGGGCTTTCCACCAGATTTTATGCATGACCTTTTTGAAGGAATAGTGCCAAGGGAGTTAAGTCTTTGTATCAAGTCTCTGATATCAAAACGATACATAACCCTCGATTATCTGAATTCCGTCATTGAATCCTTTCCTTTCACAGATAAAACCAACAAACCACAGCCTATTTCACAGACATTTGCATTGAAAAAATCTATTGGTGGTAATTGCCATGAGAATTGGACACTATTGAGACTACTGCCGTTGATGATCGGCCACATTATACCAGAAGATGACAAAACTTGGCAAGTTATATTAGATTTGAAAGAAATTGTTGAACTTCTGGCTAGTGGGCATTTTTCAGAGGAGACACTATCTTATCTGGAGGTTAAAATCTCAGATCACAGGAGCCTGTTAAAAGAGGTGTTTCCCGATTTCCACCTCCTGCCAAAGCACCACTTTTTGGAACATTACCCAGAACTGATTCGAAGGTTTGGGCCCCTGATTGATTTCTGGACTATTAGGTTTGAAGCAAAGCATAGCTTCTTTAAAAGGGTAGTGCATGATTCTCACAATTTCAAAAACATCTTGCTTACTTTAGCAACTAAACACCAGTTCACTTTAGCTTACCATCTGGACTTGCCAAGTCTTTTCAGACCAGATTTGGAAGTTCAACATGTTGCAGTTGTTTCACCTGATGCACTGGAGCAATCTATGATGCGGGCTGTTGAACTGAAATATGGAAATCAAACTCTTGTATCTCTTGCAACCCATGCCTGCCTCTATGGCACTAAGTATTCAGAGGGTATGTTTCTGTCTGTGGGGCACACCGGTGGCTTGCCTGGTTTTGGGAAGCTAGTTAAAATTGTAGTTGCTTCTACCAAAGTGTCTTTCATCATTGAACTGTATGAGACATGGTACATAGAGCACCTGCGTAGTTATGAACTGGTGAAAAAAGAGTCTTCTGAACTGAAGATCATGGAACCACATGAACTTAATGGATATCAACCACTGTATCCATACACAAGAGCAGGCAAACTGATTGTGACCCCAAAGGCTTTCTTGCTTCACTAAGGTATAGTTGAACTGTTGTTTAGTGGTGTGATTGTGGTCAGTATTGTTCAGTTACACGTTTTCCCTTTGTATTGTTTGTATGGCTGTACGTGCCGTTATAGTGTATGTTGTAGTGCTATTGTACTGATCGTTTGTTGTCTGTGCTCTGCATGACTTGTGTTCTGTCTCGAACGTTAAGTGGTTGCTGTTTCTGTCTTTGTGGCTCCCTGTTGTCTCCATTCTGTACATTTTTTTCTTTATAAATCAAATACATTTGGCAAAAGACTGCAGTCAAAAATTTGCCAACTTGCTAACACAATGGCATTAACATCAAGTAGTGTTTCCCACACATAAACAATACCTGGGCGGCCATCCAAGTAAATTTATGGCAGCCCAAGTATATTTGCGACCTGTTCATATTACATTTTTCATTTATGCATAAAATTACTGTGTGCGAGAGAGAGATCGGGAGAGAGAGAGTGCGCGCGTGTTGAGTGGAGCTTTTGAACGCACGAGGCGCTGTCCTTCTGTCTGTGTCTGTGCGCTTGCGTAGATAAATTGAGCAGATTAAAGTTGTTTGTTGCAAAAACTACATTAATTTAGAGGGGGAAACACATTTGATATAAATACAAACCTAATATTTAAATAAACCCTAAGATAAGAGTAAGGTAAGAAACAAGATAAAATTGAAAAACTTAATGTATAAACTAGTTAAGTTAATGCTTATTGCTCATTGTCTTTTCTCTTTTCTCTCTGTCCCCAGATAAGTTCTGAGAATTTCTCACTTAAAGGACGATGCTGTTGCGAGTGGTAATATCCCCACAGGACATTAGAAAGCTCACATTGGACTCTGTTCCAGATTCAGTTGATAGCCTGAAACTGGTGTTGACAAACAAACTGAACTTAAGCCAATCATTTGACCTTCAATATGAAGATGAGGACTTTAAAGACTTCTGTAACCTCACATGTGTTGACGATTTACCAAAGGAAAAGGCTACGTTGAAAGTCAATTTCTGCTTTACTGTAACGTCGGACTCCAGTGTGGACGCTGATAGATCATCTCCATCAGCATCCTCTTCAATGAGCAGCCGCTCCTTTTCAGGTCGTCTACAGCCATGGCCAAGTGTCTTTCCCATTCCTACCTTCTCATATGATGTTGAGCTGAGGCTGAGGCAAGGCAATGATGCTTTTGAAAAATATGGAACTTGTCTTTCCATTCCAAGGGATATGAAGTCAGAGATTCTGGACAAAATTGCTGAAGCAATTTATTCCTTCAAGGCCTACCCAGGGAATGAAGAATTTCAGAGTGTAGCCACTGCCCTAGTTGAAAAACACCCTTGTCTGAAAGAACCTGGCTCCACATCTGGATGGTATGGATGGAAAATTAGTTTAAAATTTAAGATGGGTAATTACAGGCAGAAATTGAGGGATGCAGGCTGTCGGGAGCTGATTGTAAATTCTGAGAGGAGAGGTCCTGAGGATACGCAAGGCAAGAGAAACAACGTAAAGAAACCAAGACGGTCTGAAACAAACTTCCTTCCAGATTTCCCCCAAGGAAGAGAGCTCAAGGATCTTGAAGAAGATCGAAAAAAGATGGCCCAAGAGATGAGGAAATCAACCCCAAAGCTGGCCTTCATAGATGATGCAATGAATGCAACATATGCATTAAGAAGACAGGAGATTGTTGAAGAGCCCCCTGTGTCCGAAGTGAAAGTCAAATGGCCTTGAGAAAGTAATAATGACTAATATAATTTGTTTTATGTTAAATTTAGATTTTTAAATGTGTCACATCAGTGAAAAAAGTATCATGGCATCAAAAAGGCTTGCAGAAAGTTGTCCATTTAGACTTGGCCTGAAATATGTAATGCCATTACACTAAAAGTATGTATTATCATGTCCTCCTTAAGATCGTCAAAGAATTCAACAGGCTGATGTCGATGGACCTCAGTTCGCTCTATGAGGGTCTGGACAGCCGTCTGCAGAAACTGCTACAGTTGTTTAGGTCAAAGCGCCACGAGGGGATTAAAGAAATGACCTCCTTAATGGAGAGCCTTGACAAGGATGTAAGTGCATTTTTTCCTTTAAAAATATTTCAAATCAGTAGCTGCCCATCCAAAAATTCATTATCTGTTCACGTGAAAAGTAATGTTCTCCGAAAAACTTCAATATGCATGATGCAAAGCGATGTGCTGATGGATCTTTGGGATGATCACAAACAGGTGCTCTTTTGATATTTATTCCATCTTTTCAAAGGCTCATTGCTCAGCGATATGTATTTCCAAATTCAGGTCTCCATCAAAAACTATCCATGTTGCACGGCAGTCTTTCCAAAATTAAAATGCCTTTATTCTACATATCAATATGTATTTTTAAATAATATAAACAACCATGTCACAATTAACATGGGTCCTTGGCAGGGTAATGATCAGCAGCAGCTTAAACACCCAAACTTTAATGTTAAATAGAGAGTAGATATAACATGGCCATGGAGTCAGGTTCCTCCTTCAGTCTTCATTCTATTGAGCAAATGATCCCTTTCTTATTGTTGACCATAAGGTTTCATTTCTGAAGGGGACTTTTGTTTTACATTTGGATTGAACTCTGCAGAAGCTGGAAATAGCTCAGTAACATAAATGTATATTTTAACACCTGTCTCTGCTTTACGTTACCTTTTCATTTAGTTTAGTTCAGAACCTCACAGATGCCTTGTGGTATAAGGGAGTAATGCATTTTCAATAGCAAATGAATGTATATTTGATGTGTTTTGGCAGGCATCAAACCAGAGGAAGAGAGCAGCAGTGTTGCAGGGCCTTCCTTGGTACATGAAGGAGAATCCCTCTGCATTTATGAAGATGTGCGGGGTAAGCAGTGAAAATGTAAGATCAACAAAAGTAGTTTACAATGAACTGGGTAACATTTCATTTCATTCAGTGTCAATTTGGTCAAAAAGAATAAAAATAATTTAATTATTAAATTAAAAAAACTGAGCCAAGACTACTGTCCTGAGATGTTTTGTATGTCAGCGCACAATAAATGTCCCCAGCGATAAAGGGATGAAAATACAAACGCAAGTCTGTATATTGTTTTATTTTGAAATTGACCTGATGCTCTGTAAGTGGTAAAACCAAACGATCATAAATGAGTCCTTCATTATTATGACAGCTAATAACTAAGCGACAAATCAAGGAAACAAGGATGCAATTTAAGAGACATGAGAAGTAGCCTCAGTCCCTCCCACCAGAGATGCAAGGAAACAAAGCAGAGGAGAGAGGAACGAGGAAGTCTGTTTGAAGAGACATGAGACGTCCTTTCCTCTGTAGTGTCACGTGAAGCCACGTCTGTTTGTGATGATGACATCAGCTTTAACAGCTGTTTATGTTTGCACAAATACAAACAAATGTGTGGTTGACTGACAGACTCCCTCTCTGTCAGACGGTCATTCTCATCATAATCCATTAAAAAGGGCAAACAGTCTGAGTGATCATGAAAAGATCATTATATTTATATAATTATGAAGGAATCATTTATGATCTTTTGATTTTCACACTTTGTTTGATGGTGAATCAGAAAACAAATCAAATATGAAGTCGGGAGTGATCAGCCTACACTCCATTATATTGATTTTATCGAAAATAGACTCGCAGCGTATTTGAAACGGAGCGTAGTGGCGCTGGTGGCACACTCGAGAGACGGACCGCTGCCCTCGCTGTCAAAACACAACGATTGACTAGAGTGGCAGCAAACTACAACGTAGTGCGGGATTGGGGGTTAGTTTATTTAATCTTATTTAAGTCCTCATGAGAGCTAGTTTTTAGTAATACCAACAACAATCCTTCTATGTTTATATCCGATTTTTATTTTCTTTGGTTTTAGCACCAAAAGGACCGAGACAAATTCCTCCATTGTGGAAAAGAACTTGGCAAAAAACTTGGTCCTGATTGTGATTTTGAGATTATGAAAAAGCTATTTGCTATTTTTGTCCTTTTTTTCTCATGATTTCTTTTTTTAATTCCTTTTGGAAAATAAAATAAAATCAATTGATTAAAGACACGAAGATACACTTGCTATTTCATGCTTCCTCTGTGTATGAAGTATATGGCCAATAATCTCTATTTTATTTTTATTAAAAGCCAACAGATCCTGAAGAGGATTTCATCAGGGGAATGACGATTGGAATACTGCTGGTTGTGGAAGATGTCAACGAACCCCTCCCGTCTTCCTACAACGATGTTCTCATTGTCATTGAGGAAAAGGTCGTCATACGACACCTGCACGATGTCCCCAATGCGTTTGTGAATCTGATGGGACTGGTGTACCTGCTGAACGTAGACTATCCAAAGGACTTGAAATACACATTTGAGGTGATACAGCGCCTGTTAATGGGAATAGGGTTGGACTCGTGTTCTGCCAGGGTCCACTCTCTGAAAAACAAGTTGTTAAGTTAAGAGAGATATGTCTTGTCTACATTTGTTCTGTATGTAGTTCTAGTGTTTTTTCAACTAGTTTGTTGCACTAAGTAAAAGCAAAGAAATGTCTTTGCCCTTTGATGTGTAGCACAAGGTTTTTTTTTAAGTTGCCAGTTTTAGGCTGATCTTCATTGCAATATTTGCAGGTGGTACAGCGACCATAAAAAGTGGACATTTGATTCAATATTAATGTCTGTTTACAAATTCTACATGATGTTTTGTTGTGGTTTAAGGAAGTGTGTCTGGAATGAAACTCATTTGTCTTCATGTTGTTTAGGTATGGACATTGAACAATGCCAGAAGAATTTATTTTCATGTTGTCTGACATTGAGTCAAGTTTCTCGGTTAGAGATTATTTCTGTTTTACTGCAGCTACCCCGAACACTTATTTTTGTGGACTCTGTTGGCTTTTTTTGTATCTGTCACAAGTAACTTGACCTGTCGACAAGCAGTGACACACTTTATTTGATGTAACCCCTCCCCCAGGTGGGTGACACTCCCACAGCTAGGTGTTTGTTCTGCCCTGAGTTTGTCTTCTCACTGTAAACAATACAGGATTAGACATGTTTTTTGGAGATCTGAGAATTATTTAAACTGGTTGAAAAGGAGGATAACATGTGACCTTTAAACAAAACTAAACAGTAAGTGTGGGTTATAATTGAAAATGAACATTTCTGAAGGATTAAATAAAATCCCAGTTTTGTACATCTTTTCAGTTTTGTTTTGTTTTTAAATTGAGGTTGGACACAGCTTTCCCTTGCAGGTTACAGTGGTTTTTTATATGTTTGGAAATTTCTCTCAGCCTTTCAAAACTCAAATTAATTTGTGATATAGGTTCAAAGAATTAGTATTGTATGTTGAGCCAACTTGATTCACATTTGTAAAAACTGTATAGAATAAGTTAAGCCAACATATTTTACAGCTCACTTAACTTACCTTTTCTTGTCAACATTGTTAGCGACAGGAAGTCAGGTCAACAAACTACAAGTTGTATCAACTAATTTACTGCAGTTCAATAAACTTGACATTTAATGTTGAGTAAACTTAACTCAGTCAAAGGAAAAAGATGACTTGACCGAGTTAAGTTGGGTCAACAAATATTTGTTTACAGTGTGGTTGCCTCTAAAACCCTGTCCTGACTGGGGATCACATGCTATAGAATGGGACAGTTTTTGCACGTTTTGGAACAGTAACTATTTTATGTGAAGTGTGATGTTTCAGACAGTCTAACACTTGTGTGTTTTAACCTGGAATTAACACAGTTCAGAAAGTAATCATTGTTATTAAGTATAAAGGACACAGTCTAGGGTTGCATTACTAAACTTCTGCAGAATAACTTGCACACAGTTTTTCAACTTTTTTGTCTAAATGAGTTATAAAGTGTATGTTGTGTAAATTGTCCTACTAATTAAAAAATAGGCCACAGAGGACAAACTGTGTCGAGCTCTCCTGAACATATTAATTTAACTAGATATAAACTTGAGCCATCTTGCAATTTCAAAATCAATTGAACAAACAAGTTTGCCAGCAAGTTTCAGCTGAAATTGTATTCAAATGACCAATCGTAGAAAACACTGGCAGAACTCTTCTGTTCAATGGGACAGAGGATCACAAGGTCCCATCTACCACCAGAGTCCTGGTAGATGGGGATCTTTTCAGGGTTGCCAGACGTGCCCATAGCAGGCATGAAAACGGGTCAGGGGTGAAAAAGGTGAGAAGGATATTATCTCTCTATGGGGGTCCGGGGGCATGCCCGGAAGAAAATTTTGAATATTCCATATTTTAAAGCATCAATTTGATGCATTTTGAGATGCATTTTTTGCCAACCTGGGGAGAGCTGGAGAAACTTAACTTAGGAGAAAGGGGCAAAATAATACAGTGACTGCCCGTACGAGGACGCACGCAAACAGGTACACACACACACCTACACACACAGTGACTGCCCGTACGAGAACGCACGCACCTACACACACAGTGACTGCCCGTACGAGAACGTACGCACGCAAACAGGCACACACACACACCTACACACACAGTGACTGCCCGTACGAGAACGCACGCACGCACGCAAACAGACACACACACAGACACAGACGAGATCAACAACCCAAACTAAATTAAAACATGGCTGGCTATGATACTAGACTCGTTTTTTCTTCTTTGCCGGACCACCAGTGTCTCCATTGCCCGCTTTCGCTGTTTTGCCACATGTCTCAGCCTCGCCCGTTAGGTAGTGCTAATCATTTTCCACCGGAGCTTTAGTGCTAGCAGCTAGCTGTCTCACGTTGCGTGCTGTGTTAATGACTCAATTCATCAAGCTGTAGCTAATATTAGCTAAGCCTATGTCAACAGAGCTCCTTGGTAACTTAGAGTAACGGTACACACCGGTGGGTGACGAGTGGAAGACGAGACCCAATCACTGCCGCTGAGAGACTCTCTCGTTCTCTCAGCGGTCAGCGCTAGTGATTGTGTCTCGTCTTCCACTCGTCACCCACCGGTGCGTACCGTTACGGCCTCTGAACCTACCCCCCCCCCCCCAAATATTTTCTCATCGAATCTACACGATTCACGTAGGTCACCTATTTTGGTTTCAAAACGGCGAATTTCGCCGAAAGGTGAGTGATTTTCATGCCTGCCATAGGACATTCTTTTATTCGTGGAGGTCCACGATTCATCAATGTTGCAGCTTATCATAGGGAATAATGAGGAGTCTCCAGCTTTGGGACTTTGCGACTGCCCTGATACAGATGTGGTCGATATGGTGTCTGCTGTACGTTTTACCTGTAGTAATTACTTGTATTTTTGCTTAATTATTAAAATTGTTAACAGTTGTGTCAATGAATTCCTCTAGGGAGTAATGGAAATAAAAAGTCACATTAGTTTAGCTCTGTGTTTCGATTTCACTTTGAGCCTTATGAATGCACCTCTTTGCTCTGCACTCACTCACATTTATCCACCTGGGGAAAACAAAACAAATGCATTTAGACTGAACCTAGAGTGTGTAAACGATTGACAAAGTCACTGTCTTAACTGCAGCACTGTAGATGTCAACTGCATCTAAGAAGGGGACATTGGGGTCAGGTCATCTGGCCATATCTTCCTCAGTCATGTCCTGCTGCAACTCCACTTCTGGGATTTGAACTCCACATCCAAGGTCTTCGGAGCCACATGGCCCATCCCAATCAATTCCATAATCTGCCTCCACCTTAATACAAATTTAAGACAATTATAGTTTAAAGTTTATAAACTCTGGATTCATTCAACTGGATACGTAAAGATAGTGTATCTAAGTTGTAACATTCAAAAGCTTATAATGTTTACTTATGGCTTCAATTCTCTTAATCTAAAATCTCAAATATTATTTGAAATCTAACCATATCATTAGTTTAGGCATTTTAAATGTACAATGAAATAGTGGTTACTCAAACAATACACCCAAACATTGTTATATACCTGATCAGGATCTTCAAGGTTTCTGAATGTTGTCCAAACTTGGTATGCAGACTGGCATTCTGCTGTTCTCAGGCTGTGATGGTTCCAGGCCTCCATAAAGAAGGAAAGTTGCCTCTGAAGTTGAGGCAGAAAAGTCCAGTGGAGTGCAAAAAGGTGAACCTCATCATCAGGATTCATCTCCTCTCTCTCCATGTTTCGGAAGAGAACATGGAACAGGTCAAGGACTTGGGTGTTCACGTCCCTCCACAGACGTTCTATCCTGAGAGTACATTTTAAAGTTCTGTTATTGCTTTATTGATGTGTCTAACCCAAATGGTCTTGGATGAGTACGTAACTAGACAGTTTAACTTAGTATAAACATGTCTGATGTTAGGAAGATGATATATACTTTATAAAGATGCTTTCAGTCTTATCTGGGTAAGAGGAGGAGGCTAAAATCATCAAAATATTTCTGCAGAAAAAAATGGAGGGCTAAACAAACTCAGTCCAAATAGACACATTTAGGTGGAACAAGATTTAATGAATAAGGCCCATGATTGTTTTTGCCAAGCAGCCACAGGAATGAAAAGTGCAGAATAGTAACCTTTGTGTTATGTGCCCCCCTTATGTGTACTATTGACACTTACCGTTGGTTATGGACACTTCTTCCTGTGATGTGGGTGTTATGGTTCTCTCCCCGGTGTTCCACCATGTAATGGGAAACCTCAATGTTCTCACCACCCTTGTCAGAGCGCACGCGGGATGGCACACCAAATTTGCTGACTGCACCACTGAAGCTCTCCAACACTGTAGACGCTCGATTGTTTGTTGCAGCAGACAGATAAACAATCTGGAAGCCATCTATTCCACCGTGAACCACAAATCTCCATCTATTGTTAAAAAAAGAAGAAAACACACACGATTAAAAACAATAAGGCATCATATAGCAACTTTGAGAATAGTTATTAGCACAATATTACACAATTTATTAATACAGGAAGAAGAAGGGCAGGCTACAATCATGTCAAGTTTTCAAGAGTTCAAATCTCATATGTATTTAATCATGTAAGAATAGAGTGCCACCAAAAGAAAATACCGGATTAATTTGTGGTTTCCATCTATGTGCCACATTGCATTGGGTGCAGGAACAGAGTATTGCCTACGTCTAAGAGTGCGATTTGCCATGGCCTGCAATTCCGTCCCATCGGGGTCCACTCTTCTGAGTGAATCACGTACCCTTGGAACTACGGAAAAAATGAGAGGAAATGTTTAATCGGAAATCTTTCGTAAAACACGCTATTTTAAAATAGCAGGGGAGGGGTCGATCAGTCAGATATAAGCATAAAGAAAATTTTTGATTCTGCAAAAAGCTGCAACTTGTAGTCATGCAGCCTGCATACCAGACACGCTCTCTCCCTCTCTGTGACGCCGAGTGGTGTGGTCACGATATCAACTAGTTAGGTTTAAATGGACTTCATTTCTATTGCTAGGTTTCAAACTTACTTTGCACTCGCAGTCCTCTGGCACGCAGGAATGATCCCATCATTCTGTAACAGGTGTTCGGGTGACTTGTGTGGATTTCGGCTATGACTGCATACGTGAGTACGTGTCAGATACTCTATAACAGAATAAAAAACAGTCGTTTATGAAAAATAACCTTAGCAGAAGCAAAATACTTTGTAATCCAAACAATACAAAATGAGTTATTTACCTTAATTCGCTGCTTCGCATCCAGACGGATGGTCTGGTGGCTTACTCCAAACAGCTATCTCCTTCACTTTAAAACCGTGCAACAAATAGTTCTCAATCGCTTCGAATGGGATGTTGATAGCTGGCCTTCCCTTTTCAGACACCGACACACCAAGTCGATCAAGGATGGAAAACAGGTTAACTATGGCAACTT
Organism: Tautogolabrus adspersus; assembly: GCA_020745685.1. Classification (NCBI taxonomy): domain Eukaryota; kingdom Metazoa; phylum Chordata; class Actinopteri; order Labriformes; family Labridae; genus Tautogolabrus; species Tautogolabrus adspersus. The sequence goes on along the minus strand of CM036540.1, from coordinate 1,983,102 downwards.
CATTAACATCCGTGTCCGTGATGGCAGAGTATTCTGCCAAGGTCTCCATCATCTGTTCGACACGGTCCCGGGAATCGGACTCAGAAACAGTATTCTGTTCCACCAATTCAGCCAATTCCAAGAGTGATAATACAACCCTGTCAGGAAATGTCATAATCGCTGAAAGTTTAGTTTAGTGCGCTCTGGAAAGGTCCACGTTGATTGCCACCTGTATCACAGTGGAAGCTAAAGTCAGCACCAGCGTTAAAGATGCACACCGCCACCTATCGTACTGGATGCGTAGCGCGGTCGGCCTGTGAGCTGAAGTCTGGCATCACTTTCCTGCGCCGTCCACTTTGCCAATTCATTTTCGAGTTGGTTTGAATTATGATCACTTTTTAGCACAGCACGTTTGAAAACGAAAAGACAAAGACCTTTTCGTCTTCATTTGAATGATGTCATACAATATGCATACATAGAGAGCAAAGGTGTAATGCAAACTGGATGACTGAATATTCATTTTGAATATAGGTCAAATAATGCTCCTATATTCTGAAAGTTAAAACGCGTTTCTGTTCATGCTTTTTCATTTTAAGATTAGCATTTTCGTTTGAATTATGAAACAAATTTAGCGGAGCATTTTTTGAAAATGAAAAATCGAATGTCATTTTCTTCTTTGTTTTAATTTAGTCAAAGAATGTGCATTTTTGTAGTTGAAAACTAAAATTCAAATTAGATAAATTAATCATCATTTTATTTTTGAGTCAAATAAAACACTCATATTCTGAAAATTAAAAAGCATTTCTGTTAATGCATTTGAATTTTCAAATTAGCTTTATCATTTGAATTCTGATCACTAATCGCTTCCATAGAAGATGACATCGTTAGCATCAGAGACACTCAGTGTGTTTGTGACAACATGTGAGCAGGTTTTGATGAACATCCGCTGATTTTCAATATTGTGCGTAAATACGTCTCTTTAAAGATCCCATATTATGCCCTTTTTGGGGTTCTTATATCTAATGTATGTGTCTACTAAAGTACGTTCACAATCGCTAATGTTCGAAAAAAGTGTCTGTTTTCATGTACTGACGATCGATGCAGCCCGTCTCATCTGCCTGTGTTTGCAACGCTCTGAATCCCCCCCGAGCAGGGTCCCCACGTGTGCCAAGTCTGACCTGATTGGTTGGCCGATCTGCTCTGTTGTAATTGGTCAGTCGTTCGGACAATTCTCGGAATTGTTACGCCCCTTTTACCATATTGGGAATGCAGCTAATGTGCAGCATGAGCTTGTGCTTGCCACAACGAGCCAATGGGCTTGGATCAGTGACATCATCGCAGTGTGATGTCACACTGCACTTTTCAACGAGGGGGGCTAGAACCAAGTGTATAAAACCACAAAAAGCAGAATATGGGACCTTTAAGGCTCTCATCGTTTCTGATGCTTTGAGAATCAGAGGATAAAACTGAAATCTGCTGTTAATATTTTCATTCTATCTCCGTTTTTTATTCAAAGGAGAGAGAAGGCTTGTTTTCAATAGTCTTGCCTGGTTTAAGAGTTTGTAGTTTTATTAGTTTAAAACGGTGCACGCTCCGTTTGACTCCGGGAGGACCGTAGCGAGGTGCCGGGCTTGGCTCTGTAAGTCAGGATGTGTGTAGTACTTACACAACGCATACATGTGTGACTTTAATGAAATAATCACACGTACGTGCGGCGTGCATGCAGCTGAACCGTTCCGCGCGCCATAGTGTGTGCGTGTGTGTGTGATTGTGTGCGTGTGTTTGTGTGTGTGTGTTTGTGGCTGTTTGTGCGTGTGCGTGCGTGTGTGTGTGTGTGTGCGTGTGTGTGCGTGCGTGTGTGTGTGCGTGCGTGTGTGTTTGTGCGCGCGTGTGTGCGTGCGTGTTTGTGCGTGTGTGTTTGTGTGCGTGTGTCACACGCAACGCATACATGTGTGACTTTAATGAAATAATCACACGTACGTGCGGCGTGCATGCAGCTGAACCGTTCCGCACGCCATAGTGTGTGCGTGTGTGTGTGATTGTGTGCGTGTTTGTGGCTGTTTGTGCGTGTGTGTGTGCGTGCGTGTGTGTGTGTGTGCGTGCGTGTGTGTGTGCGTGTTTGTGCGCGCATGTGTGCGTGCGTGTTTGTGCGTGTGTGTTTGTGTGCGTGTGTCTGTGTGCGTGCGTGCGTGTGTGTGTGTGTGCGTGCGTGTTTGTGCGTGTGTGTTTGTGTGCGTGTGTGTGTGCGTGTGTCTGTGTGCGTGCGTGTGTGTGTGTGTGTTGGTCACAAACAGCACAGTAACAACATGCTGCGGCTGTGTGGGAGTGACGTGTGGCTGTAAAGACGTGTGACAGCTCAGACTCGTCATCAGACCGCTGATCATCAAACACTCGAGAAATAACTTACCAGGAACTTTTTCTCTTTTCACACATTTTCCTGCCAGCTGCTCTACTTTTTCCTCCGGAGTGAAGATAAGCAGCCAGCTTCTCATTCGACACCAGAGCTCCTGCATCTGCTGAGGATCTACAAACGTTTGCTCTGCAGTGTCGTGAGGCGCCTGTGCTCAGGGTGAGACGATCTAAACCAAGACATAAAAACAGGATTGTCTCAATGTGCAACTTCAACCATCTTTACATTTCATCAACACCAAGCTGCAACCTCGAGTGTTGGAAATAAAGCCAATGGGGAAATGCAAAATCCTGCAGTTCCTCGAGTGTCCACTTGAGGCTGGCTTTAAAAGTCCACAACCGCTTCTCTCCAGCGCTCATTGTTGCTAAGGTTACCAAAGTTAACCTCCTGCTTCCATCGTTGATGTCCGTTAAGTGTGTTTTTGCTCCGTGTGTTTAACATTTACTTTCATTCAAAGAAATTTCACGACAGCAGCAGCTCTACACCTGAAAATGTTCCCTGCTAGCTTAAGTCAGCAGCATGTGTTACGAGAATGAATGGGTCTAGTAGTGGAGCGGATAAGTGCTACAATCTTTCAATTTGTGATACAAGCGTGAAAATTGGCATGAGCAGTCTCCATGGGTCACTTGACAAGAAAATTGTCCGAGACATTTGAAATTTCAAGATGGCGGCCATTTTTCAAGATGGCCGACTCCTTAGTGGAGCAGTTAAGTGATATAATGGTTTATTTGGTGATTCAAGCATGAAAATTGGCATGAGCAGTCTCTGTGGGTCACTTGACAATAAGCCACCCACAGCTACTTGAAATTTCAAGATGGCGGCCATTTTTCAAGATGGCCACCACCTTAGTGGCGCAGTTAGGCTTAAGAAATCATTTAGTTGGTGATACAAGCATGAAAATTGCCATGAGCTGTCTCAAAGGGTCATTTGACAAGAAACCACCGACATCCACTTGAAATTTGAAGATGGCGACCATTTTTCAGGATGACTGCCGCCTGCATCTTTAAATGATACATTTTCTCATAGAAATGAATTGGGTTCCTCAAAAAGGCTCTATCAAGAGAGGTTGTTTGACTGTGTTTTGTCTGACTCCTCACCCACAACCTGTCCAGTTTGGTAAAACCTGTCAGGAGGTGCCTCCCACTGGCATAGCTCTCAGGGTTCACTGAGGTACTCAAGCTCCCTTACCACGGCAAGGTAACAGTCACGAGGGAGTTTTTTTTTTTTTTTTTTTTTTTCTCAACTAACAGCCATTCATGAACGGACAGTGCTCCAAAATAATAATTGAGCAATTGCTAATACTGAATGACAATAAGTACAGATCCAGAGGCAACAGCAGCTCTGGCTGACACAGCCACGGAACCATGACAAACAGAAAGTATCTCAAACAATACTAAGGAACTAAACTGAAAATGTGCTTCACTGTTAGATATAGGCAGTGGAAGCAATGTTACAAAGTAACCACTGAAAATTTCACAGTAATAGGCTGGTGTCAAAGCAAAACATAATGCGCCGATGTGGCGAGGGGAAGCTGAGCCATAGGCCTACACCTGAAAACACAGAGTACAATGGGGAATAACTCTGGCAAAAGAAACAATCAAATAGATTCTAGCAGGGGCAACTACATAGGCATGTGCAACTGAGTCCATATCTGAAGCACTTACACCTTCCACTACATGCCTTGGTGCACCCACATTTGGTCAACTCCCAACAACTCTCCGCAATAGGTGAAAGTGGAGTCCAGAAGACTTTCCACTCCTCGTCCTGTTCCACCCATCCCCAGTCAGATGGGCTCGGCATTTGTGGATGTCGCTTCAATGCCTGTCCCCACACGTATCCAGCCTCATAAGAAGCACGTTTGGCATGCTCTTTGAGTGCTGCTTGAGTTGGTGGGATCAAGTCATATTGTCTTTGCTTTCTGGCAAAGAGATCAAGCCTGTACATTAGCACAACAAATCTCTCCAAAGCTTGCAGGTCACTATCCTCCACTGCAGAGGGACATTCGCTGAGTCTTGCAAATGTGTTTGAGACCTCATCACACACGTCCCATGTTTTCCAGGCAGACTTCTTTGATTTGCCATGGAAGGATGACACAATGTCACAACCACTGAAGGCATGGAAGAAGAGGATACCACGTGTTTTCTCTGGTCCTATGGCTGAAACCACCTCATGTATTGGGATCCATCTTGTCTTCTCTCCTTTGCCAAATGTCACCCACATTTTCTCAAGGCCAAGTTGCATCAAAGAGGGCATAACAGAAGTGGCTATGATTACAATGTCTGTGTCATTGGCATCGATCATCAGAGATTTGTGTCCTTGTTTCACTGCATGCTGGGCATGAAGGAAAATACGCGTGTCTGCCTCTTCATGACTACACGGGGCTACTGCATCCAAGTTAGCAGCTTGGTTGCTAACAGCATCTTCGGCCTTCGTCACAATGACTATATTGGCTGTTTTCATTTCCGTAACTTTATCAGCAATGAAATGGAACAATTCCTCCTTGTTGTTTTTATCCCGTAGGAAGCTTTGCCAGTTTGTTGGAGTTTTGCCTGTGCCTATAACTCTCCTCCTGATTGCTTTTCCCTGTTTTGACCTTGCCTCAGACTTTAGACTGGACTTCCAGTAAACATCGAACACGATGTCCGTCCGCCTGTATGTATGGCTGTATGTCTCTATTCTTGGAAGTATGTCATTTATTGCATATTCATCAAACGTCTTGCTTGAACGTGGTGGCAGTGTATTCACCATAGCTGATCCATCCCCTATAAGAACATCTGATATTGGCTTTTTTTCGGGCAATGTCACTTTCGCTTGTAGTATATCAGCCAGGTGTGATTTGGTACACGTGCAGAGTTTCCCTCCATCACTGAGAGAGGCGAGAGCTGATTGGTTCTCATGCATGAAGAACTCTTGTAAGTCACACTGCCTGTTCTGACAAGAGATGAATAGTCGGGAGAAAAGTTGGTAGTCATCTTTAAGTTCCTTCATCTTGGAGTTTGTTCCACTGACAACTGGCTTGTGCTTGAAGAAGGTTACCATATTCTTCTTGATAGGCTTGTAGAAAGAGCACGGACTGTCGAGGCTCTGTAGATCTGTCATGAAAGACTTGAACTGTTCTTTGCCTTGTTGGTGATGTACTGCTATCAGCTCAGCTGAACTGGCATCAACAATGTCCTTCGTGTCCAACACAAGCAGATCATCTGATTCTTCCATGAAAGGGTTACCCATTTCCCGCATGACTGATGTGAGTCGTTTCACTTTCTCAAAAAATCCTTTTTGAGCAGCCTCTGTTTGTTCATGGTGATGATTACCTTTCTTCACATCTTTAGCTCCTGACACAGCTTCATAGTTTGCTACTAGACGGCTCACCTCTGGACCTGCTAACATCCATCTTCGCAGTGCTGATGGGTTCTCTGTCAGCCCGACTGCTCCGCCATCACCTTTGATCACAGCATTGAGCCATTCATGAGCCTGATCAATTGCCACTGCAGAGAAAGCCCTGTCTGACTTATGTACTACAAAGTTCCCCTTGTGGAACTCTGCAGCCACTTCTGGATGTTGCTCCTCAATGCACATCATGTCTCGAAGGTGTATTGGAAGCCATCGAGCATAATTCACATTGTTGTTGGCAAAAAAGTATGGGACAAGTTCAAACAGTGACTCACGGTACAGTCTATTTTGCTCTGTTTCTTGTCAATGTGCTTTCTATGCCATCACCTTCATCTAGTCGGGTTGGACTAAGTAAGATAGGAAGAGCATTGATCTTATGAAATAATGGAACATTTCTTGCAATGGTATCATAACCAGTACGATCGTGCTCTCTGTTGAATAAACTCGGCTGAATGAGTTTTTCATTGGTGTCCTGCTGACAAATGAAACATCTGTCCCAGTTAGTTTTCTCAACTGTTATGATGGCTTCTGCCATGTCTGCAGCAAATGCATAGGCAGAGGCCGAGGGTTTATCCTTTTACCACCTTTTACCAAGCACTTTGATGTATGGGATACAACTAAGTTCGTGCCTTAACCCTACACTTAGTCCGATCGTTCATCCAATGCCATTTATATCCCGTGCGATCTGTACACCATCCGGTTAACTAAAACCCCATTAACCTTGGCTCGGCTCTCCCGCGCTGGCACAACCTGTCAATTCAGGTGCGGCTATCTAACTGTTTTGGGGTAAATTAGACAGCATTTGGGATACTAACTTTCAATTAGCTGACATTGAACCCCACTCTGAGTTTAACAGCAGTGATATATCACCAGTGTGCCCTGGTAGTGCAGATATTCACTCTTGTCTAATCTATCTATGATCAACAAATCAACACAACTGTATTTTGATGCATTAAAAGTTGTTCTTTAGCATAATCTAAAACATATTAAATAAAATGACACCAAATCATCCTTAAGGAAAAAAGCCAATACGTTTCTATGAGAAAATTGATCTTTTGAGGATCCAGGGGGCGGCCATCTTGAAAATATTAATTTCAAGTGGCTGGGAGTGTTTTCTTGTGAAGCAACCCTTAGAGACTGCTCATACCAATTTGCATGCTTGTGTCAGTAAATAAACAATTATATCGCTTAACTGCTCCACTAAGGTGGTGGCCATCTTGAAAAATGGCCGCCATTTTGAAATTTCAAGTAGCTGTGGGTGGCTTATTGTCAAGTGACCCACAGAGACTGCTCATGCCAATTTTCTTGCTTGTATCACCAAATAAACCATTATATCACTTAACTGCTCCACTAAGGAGTCGGCCATCTTGAAAAATGGCCGCCATCTTGAAATTTCCAATGTCTCGGACAATTTTCTTGTCAAGTGACCCATGGAGACTGCTCATGCCAATTTTCACGCTTGTATCATCAACTGAAAGATTCTGACCAAAATAAGCACTTATCCGCTCCACTATAGGTGATGTTCATTCTCTAACAAAAAGATACAAAGGCTACACAAACAAAGGGCTGCTGGCGGAGTAGAGTGTGGGCTTACCTCCGGTCAGCAGTCAGCGGCGAGCTCAGATCGTCAAGCTTCACACAAGCGCACAGTCTCTGTCTCAAGTTTTGTTTTGTTTACAAGTTGGTCAAACAAAAAGGAACCAAAAATTGGGAGGTAGTGGATGTCTGTCTATTTGTTGCTTGGATGTCGGGTCACACACTGGCTCCACTTCGACACCAATAGACACTGTGTTAATTAATAAGCCCCACCCACTACCAGCCAGCCAAACTCAAAAAGAAGACGCCATGCTGACTACGAGACTTTAGAACCTAACATCAGGACAAACATATGACTCAGAAAAGAAGCTCACTTCAAGATAAGTTGACAAAGATCGTTTGTCAGCTGGACTAATGTTCGATGTTTTGTCTTTGGAGCTGACAGAAATGACGGGCATGTTGTTGGGCTGACGTCCAGCGCTGTTCTTGGCGAGTCTTAAGTGAGAAACTCGGCTTCTTCACAGTCAAATTTTACCTTTTAATTTCACACTTTTCCAGATCAGAAAAAGCTGATAAGAATGATTTTAAAAACTGGTGTCCTGGCAACAGGGAATCAGACGATCAGATGAACGGTCGTCGTCTTTTTGTAGTTTGTTTGATGCTCAACATGCTGAGCACAGACAGGTTTACAGATGTAGCTGCAGACACATGCACGGCTCGCTGTCGTTAAATATACAGAGTTTAAATGTAGAGACAGAAACAGCAGACGTGTGTGAGGATGTCTTTGTGCAGCATGCTCACCTGCTGCTGTCGTCTCTTGACTCTAACACTGGATGTTTCTGCTCTGTGTTTTTTCACGTTTTCCTCCCCTGCTTCACTGTGGACACAAACTGTCCACGTTTTTTTTTTCTTCTCATCTTCCTGATCTGAGTGTTTGACACAACTGTAATGTTCTTTTTGGACTAAAAACAAGAAGACGGAGACATCCTCCGTGACACGGGAAAATGCGGAGACCACGGCGGCTCATGTGTCATGTGTGCATCACCCCAGGCCTTGTGCAGGATGAAGCATTGTGAAGAGGGATAAAGGATTACTACAGCAGCCTTTGGCGGCCCGTGGAGAGACGGGCTGCAGGTTAAAGGAGGGGGGCTCAAGCTGTGTGCAGCGTTGCCTAAGAGCCCCCCATCACCTCCTCTAGAGCCTGCAGGGCATTCAGACCCATCATGTAGGACAAAGACAAACCATTCTCCAACATCCAGACTGCCTGTGTGTGTGTGTGTGTGTGTGTGTGTGTATGGGGGGGGGGGGGCACGTCATGATGGCTGGCTGCTGTTTTGAGGCGTCATCGTCGGTGCTTTCACACGTGCTTGAAGCTCCTAAAAACATCCTGCCATCTTCAGTTGAGTAGATTCATCTACTGCAGTTTTCACCTCCTTTCTCTTGCTCCCACAGTCAACAGACCGGCGTAAAATTAACCAGACTTCCTTCCGTGAATTGATATGATTATAGTTCGTCCTCCAGAGTCTGTGATAAGCGCCGCCTCCATAGCAACCATCTGCTTTTCATATTAATGTTTTTTTCTTCGCGTGGGGCGGCTCTGGCTCAGTTGGTAGAGTCGGTCGTCTTTCAACCGGAAGTTCGGGGGATCAATCCTGCACCACACGTCCGACGTGCAAGACATTTAACCTCAAGTTGCTCCCCCGCTGCTTCGTCGGCAGCGTGTGAATGTGTATGAATGTGTATGAATGGATGAGTTAATACTGATGGACTCTTTACTCAGCAGCCTCTACCATCAGTGTGTGAATGTGTATGAATGGATGAGTTAATACTGATGGACTCTTTACTCAGCAGCCTCTACCATCAGTGTGTGAATGTGTATGAATGGATGAGTTAATACTGATGGACTCTTTACTCAGCAGCCTCTACCATCAGTGTGTGAATGTGTCTGAATGGATGAGTTAATACTGATGGTCTCATTACTCAGCAGCCTCTACCATCAGGGTGTGAATGTGTCTGAATGGATGAGTTAATACTGATGGTCTCATTACTCAGCAGCCTCTACCATCAGTGAGTGAATGTGTCTGAATGGATGAGTTAATACTGATGGACTCTTTACTCAGCAGCCTCTACCATCAGTGTGTGAATGTGTCTGAATGGATGAGTTAATACTGATGGTCTCTTTACTCAGCAGCCTCTACCATCAGTGTGTGAATGTGTCTGAATGGATGAGTTAATACTGATGGTCTCATTACTCAGCAGCCTCTACCATCAGTGTGTGAATGTGTATGAATGGATGAGTTAATACTGATGGTCTCTTTACTCAGCAGCCTCTACCATCAGTGTGTGAATGTGTCTGAATGGATGAGTTAATACTGATGGTCTCATTACTCAGCAGCCTCTACCATCAGTGTGTGAATGTGTCTGAATGGATGAGTTAATACTGATGGTCTCTTTACTCAGCAGCCTCTACCATCAGTGTGTGAATGTGTATGAATGGATGAGTTAATACTGATGGACTCTTTACTCAGCAGCCTCTACCATCAGTGAGTGAATGTGTATGAATGGATGAGTTAATACTGATGGACTCTTTACTCAGCAGCCTCTACCATCAGTGTGTGAATGTGTATGAATGGATGAGTTAATACTGATGGACTCTTTACTCAGCAGCCTCTACCATCAGTGTGTGAATGTGTATGAATGGATGAGTTAATACTGATGGTCTCTTTACTCAGCAGCCTCTACCATCAGTGTGTGAATGTGTATGAATGGTGAGTTAATACTGATGGACTCTTTACTCAGCAGCCTCTACCATCAGTGAGTGAATGTGTATGAATGGATGAGTTAATACTGATGGACTCTTTACTCAGCAGCCTCTACCATCAGTGTGTGAATGTGTATGAATGGATGAGTTAATACTGATGGACTCTTTACTCAGCAGCCTCTACCATCAGTGAGTGAATGTGTATGAATGGATGAGTTAATACTGATGGACTCTTTACTCAGCAGCCTCTACCATCAGTGAGTGAATGTGTATGAATGGATGAGTTAATACTGATGGTCTCTTTACACAGCAGCCTCTACCATCAGTGAGTGAATGTGTATGAATGGATGAGTTAATACTGATGGTCTCTTTACTCAGCAGTCTCTACCATCAGTGAGTGAATGTGTATGAATGGATGAGTTAATACTGATGGTCTCTTTACTCAGCAGCCTCTACCATCAGTGAGTGAATGTGTATGAATGGATGAGTTAATACTGATGGACTCTTTACTCAGCAGCCTCTACCATCAGTGAGTGAATGTGTATGAATGGATGAGTTAATACTGATGGACTCTTTACTCAGCAGCCTCTACCATCAGTGAGTGAATGTGTATGAATGGATGAGTTAATACTGATGGTCTCTTTACTCAGCAGCCTCTACCATCAGTGTGTGAATGTGTATGAATGGATGAGTTAATACTGATGGACTCTTTACTCAGCAGCCTCTACCATCAGTGAGTGAATGTGTATGAATGGATGAGTTAATACTGATGGACTCTTTACTCAGCAGCCTCTACCATCAGTGAGTGAATGTGTATGAATGGATGAGTTAATACTGATGGTCTCTTTACACAGCAGCCTCTACCATCAGTGAGTGAATGTGTATGAATGGATGAGTTAATACTGATGGTCTCTTTACTCAGCAGTCTCTACCATCAGTGAGTGAATGTGTATGAATGGATGAGTTAATACTGATGGTCTCTTTACTCAGCAGCCTCTACCATCAGTGTGTGAATGTGTAGGTGTGACCTGCGGAGTGAAAGAGCTTTGAGGAGTCAGAAGACTAGAAAATAAATATACAAGATCAATCTTAACACTGGTGATCTATGGAGGGATAGCAGACAGTTACTGTGTATGATTGGCCAATCAGAATGAAGTATTTCAAACAGTTGATGTTTTGTATGAACCATGCCATCTGAGCAGCACCATCGTTTTAAATAAACTGGATTCAGTTCATCAAGCGTTGGTAGGAGTCCATGTTTTCTGGGAACTTGTTTGACAAATGGAGTGATAATCTGATGTTTACTGGAGCGACGGTTTTGCTTTGTTTGGTATCAAAACTTCACGAGTCTGATTCAGTGAGGCGGCAGGCGAGTTCAGATGAGTGGACGAGGGGGCTGAGTTTAAAGGATGCATGAGGATATAAGCCCAGACAAGACAAACTTTGAATTAGAAATGAAGGGATATGCATCGTGTCGGTCTCCTGCTGTTGACGCTGATGGGCTGTTCTGTGAGCGTGGGCTTCCTTCAAAGCAGCTCGCTGTCGTTACACACAAACAGAATGCTAAAATAAGCTGATGGACTTCAGTTATTAAAACTCCCAGTGGACCCTGGTTGACATTTATTTAATCACACTCTGCGGTGCATCACAGACAACAGTAATTAAATCCAGGCCAGCTAATTTCTCCCAACATATACTATCAGGCTGCCATAATTTCCTGCCAATTAGCTCGTTTTGGGAGTCTGAGGAGACGTTATCGGGGCGGTAAACAAACCTCTGACGGCCTCAGAGTGAGTGAGGATGATATCTGGGAAGGCAGGGACATGTCTTCCTTCAAAGTGAGATGTAAATCAGACGCTGTGTGTGTGTGTGCAGTGTGCGCTCCACGTGTATCACCAGGCACTGACAGAAATGTGACCAGATCCTCGCCACTGTAACTATTCATGGATTCTGTCGTACATGCATGAGACGTGTACAGACATTTTCTCCTACAGCGCTCTGACCATCAGGCTCCACAGGGTGACCAGTGATCCGTACATGCTCCTCCTCTCCTCTGAGTCTTTGCAGAAGCATTTCAAAGAGTTGGCCAGAGATGAGGCGAGGATGTCTAAATGTTGATCGTTTTGAGATCGACAGGGCGGAGTCCAATACTCGAACCTTTGGCACTAGTTTGAGTAAATTGTGCCTTATATCTTTTTTTGCTGCTGTAACGCCCCCTTCAGTAACACTAAAACAATAAACCAGCAGCTTGACGATGGCAAACTAAATAGAAACCCTCGTGAATTGACCATTTGTTGGCTCTCTGATTGGTCTGCTGACTTGCCAAACAGAGAGCCCCCTCTCATAGCAACCGTTGCCGGGCTACTTCCTGTTAAGCCTGGCTCACACTGTAGGATAATCGGGCCGATTTGAGGTCCGATTCCTCCTCCCCGACAATCGCAGGGTCGCTCCCGACTCAAGGCTGCTCGGAACCGATTATCTGCCCAGATTATCTAGTAGTGTGAGTGGTACAAAGTTCCAATCTTAACGTCCCCGATCTGCTCGCCGATCGTCGGGGACGCTCCGATTTATTTCAAACATGTTTGATATTTAGAATGTAAAATCTTGACAATTACGTCATAAGCGCGTCTGGCAGAAGTCGCGCATGACTACAATATTATCACAATATTATATAACATCTAATTATCCCTGCAAAACGCAGAAACCTACAGTCCTCGGTGGCTGCGGAGACGAGGACTCCTCCTCTCCTCAGCCACCTGCATGCGAGTCCATATACGTTGGCTTTTTTTTTTTTTAGGATTCGGTTCACAGGACGGCACAGATCATCAGTGCAGCACTTTTCTGAAACATTGTATCCATATATCTACGTTTGTATAAACTTTCCTATGTCCTACAACAACTTCCACTTCCTTCTCTGCTGTCCCCTGGAGTCCGTTGGAGTTTTAAATGAAACTTTATTAACAATTGTCAACGCCGCGTCTCGATTTCACTCGTACAGTGTGAGCTCTCAGGACGTGCCCGACAATCGGGTCGTACAGTGTGAGCACATAAATCTTAAGGTCTGGTCGTGCGTCGTAAACGATTCAGTCGTACAGTGTGAGCTGACGTTCCACCCCGACTTTTATACAATCGGGGGAATATCGTACAGTGTGAGCCCGGCTTAAGACAAACTTTCGCTTGCACGGGCCAATGCTCTGCAGGCTGGGATAACTGGAGGTCAGGATTAAAATCTTGATATTTATAGATTTAGTTTTTAAAGCCTTGAAGACGGTTGCTGAAGGCGTGTCCTATTAGAGGCTTACAACCCCGACCCGAGCTCTACGGAACCTGAGGTCCGACCTCGGGTTTTGTTTTTAAATACATAAAGAGTGCTCTCGTGGGGCAGGGCTCCGTGCTTCTTTTATTGGGTTACTTTTAAAGTGCTCCTTGCTGAAGCACTGACCCAAGTCTATGTAACCCCCCCCCCCCCCCAAGAAGTTGGTGCCTTCTTGACCGAGAAAGGCAGAAAGTGTCTTCTTGGCTCATGTGGATGAAAGACAACAACTCCCAGAATGCACAGCATCGCAGGCCACTCCCACTGAAGCTACGGTGTATTTACAGTCTGTCTACGACACATACGGCCGTTTCCTCTACTGATTCCGAGATTTCAGAAGGAATTGACCTATTGCTAAGCCACGCCCTCAGACGCGATGAGCCAATCACAGTGCGTATAGCCATTCCCATACACTCGGACATTCTCTTCCCGGACGTCCATTGAAATGCATTGCAGAAAGTCAGATTTCGTTCGGTTTTATGAGGTTTTTCTGACATTTAAAGTTTAAAAATGGTCAAACTGTGTTCATGGGGTACATGCAACTCCGACACAAGGTATCCTGAGAGGCTGGGCGGCGGTGTTTATTTTTTACCCTTTCCTAAGCCACATCTCAACCGAGAGAAGTGTCTTCTTTGGATGAAGTTGTGCGGTAGACCACAACATCAACTCAACGTGAATAAAATTAACAAGGATGTCTACATCTGTTCTAAGGTAAGTCAACATCCTATTTAAGGCAACATATTGTCACTTTGCTGGAAAGAAATATAAAGTTATCTTTAACATCTCTAACGTTAGGCTAACGTTAGTCTAACGTTAGCTCCTAGCTGCGTTGTTCATCATGTCACTTTGATTGCTGGGAGTTCATTGGCCTATTTTGTTCTAGTTTTTGTACTTTAGTGATCGTACATCATTGTTAGCTGTTGTCCAAAAGGCTCTAGTTAAACTCACGTTAACTTCAGAAGCTTAGCTTCATTAACTTATCTGTAATAGCCGAGATAACAAAGGTTGGCAAACGTTATGCTGAATGATTCAATGCTAAATACTGTAGCACCAAACTAACGGAGAGACACTCTTGGTAAAGATGGTATAAAGGCTGTTATATCTTTCTTATATTCTGAGCCAAAACCTTAACTTCAGTGGCACCTTGATGCATCAACATTTCCAGTTTCCAAAGGCTTGTTCAATCAATCAATCTTTCAATCAATCTTTATTTGTATAGCGCCAATTCATAACAAGTGTTATCTCAAGACGCTTTACAAAAAGCAGGTAAAGACCTTACTCTTTGTCTATTAATATTACAAAAGAGCAGGTAAAAAGACCATGCTCATTGTTATGTTACAAAAAGCAGGTCAAAGACCTTACTTATTGTTCACAAATAATTCACAGCCTGATATATACCTTTTTGGGGAACTTTGTTATTTTTTAGCAAAACATGTAACCTTTTCACTCCTCTTCAACATAACTAAATATTCAAACTATTTACATACAGTGTCAATAGACAAGAGGTCAGGGTGTTCCAAAGGTCATTGATTTGTGCTGATTTAGTGTGAGTAATAACTTGTCATAAAATGCTATATTTTTTGTTTAAGCATTTTGTCAATGGAGGGCCCAGCACTGAGTTTCCCCATCCTCACCAAGCTACAAGGACTGGATCTACTGTAGGAGAGAGGTGTCGTCCATCTCCAAAAAAGAGGTAACTCAAACGCGTCTTGGGTGCACACATCCATGAACTCACACAGGTTCAAGTCACACTTGATCAAAAATCAAGCTGAAGGCAAAAATCAGAAAAAGGATATGCACACTGTGAAAACATTTCCCAGCAGCTTTAATAGCAGGCAACGTTGGGTTTTGAGAAACACGAACATTTTCTGACATTTTATAAATCCACTTAATATCGATTAATCCATAAAATAATCAAACGATTCATTGATAATGAAAGTAATTGTTACTTGCAGCCCTAATGATGTTATTTTTCTTTCATTTACAGATGTGCTCCCAAAAGGACCAAGAAGGACCGAAGAATCGGGAGAGGAGTTTCTTGAAAGGCGCTATATAAATCCAAGTTATTATTATTATTATTATTATTAGGAGGTGAGATCTATTTCTTGGGACAAAACTTATTTACATGAAATTCATGAAGCTTTGCAACCATTGAATTGATGAACAGGACATCTTTGTGAACTCTCTCAATGTACAGATCTGCTCTTGTGTAAAGGACAAAATCACAGAAGTCAAGTCCACTTAAAAGCAGCTGCTCTTGGATTTGATAGTAGCAGTTGTGGCTTTTTGGTACTTTGATGTCTTGTCCATTGTTGATGACATAGAAGTCTTTGATAGTTGAGGCAGCTTCTTCTATGGTCATGTCTCTTGATCCAAAGGGGCACTTAATTTCGAGCAGTCCAGTTTCCCCATCATCACATATAATAGCATCCGGGGTTGCACCAAGAAACTGCAGCTCTGGCTGTAGCATTAGGCCAGCATCGTGTACATGTCCTTCTGGATATTTCTCTTGGTAGAGCTGCTTTGCCTTTGGCTCATTGGCAGTGCCATAGCTTGTTGCCTTTGCAGTGAAGGGTTTGGGATATTACATCGCCTGGACGAATTCCTCTGTAACTTTTTTTCTTTTGAAAATTGTTCCAAAGTTAGAGGCTGTCAGCCTTCCCTCGCGCTCTTTGTACCATTTCTCACAGGCAGCCTGTGCCTTTGTCGCCACTTGAATTTTCCTTGCTTCTTCAAGATTGAAAATCTGAATGACCTGTTCAGTAGGTGCTGGTACAGTGATGTCTGGGGAGAGGGGCCTGGGGATGTTGTCGGCACAGGAACAGGATACGGGCAGGGATGATGCCGGCTTGTTTAACAGTGGAAGCTACAGGAAAAGAAAATGTAAGTAATGACAAGTACAGAAACAGCAGAAATTACAATATAACTAATAATAACATATGTTGTTTCAAATGTTATGTGCTTTATCAAGTGTACACTTTAGTTTGAATAATTTTACTGATATGCTGGTTGGTTTGTGACATTTGGCTAGTACCAGAACATCTTTATATGTTTTCCTTCATTCATTTTAAACCATACATTTATATTTGCAGTGCCGCCAGAGGATGAGCAGCCACCCATGCAACAGCAGCCAGAGGAAGTGCTAGCTCATCTGGACCAGCATCCACCACTGGAGCTGCCCACAAGGGAAGTGGAGCAAGAGCTGCTGACATTAAGGACTATGCTAGCTCAGAAGGATGCTGAAATTGAAGAATTAAAAAAAAATCAGATTCCATCTAGACTGACACCAGAACTCCTGCACCGCAGCAATATTGCAAACTATTTTCAGTATTGCACTGGCTTTAGTTATGATCAGTTTAACAACTTGTGCTCTGTGTTTGCAGTGCCAAATACTGATACAGCTCTACAAACTTTTGTCCCACTAATATATAAGAGGGTTGATCGGAAAAAAAAAGGAAATGACACTACGTCACCAACTTTTGCTAGTTCTCATGAAGTTGCGACAAAATCTAGACTTAAAGGATCTGGCTTACAGATTTCAGATACCTGAACGAAGTGCAGGCACTCTTTTCAACTCATGGGTTGATTACATGTTTGGTGTACTTGGGGAACTTCCTGCATGGCCACATAGAGACATCATAATCTCTCAAATGCCAGATAAATATAAGAACGACTTTGCAACAAGTCTGGCAATACTTGATTGCACAGAACTTAAAATTGAGAGGCCAAGTTCATTAGTACTGCAAAGTCAAAGTTTCTCAAACTACAAGTCAACTAACACTCTGAAATCACTGACTGCATGTGATCCACGTGGCGCTATCATGTTTGCATCTACTCTTTTTACTGGATCATTGTCTGACAAGGAAATTGTTCAGAAAAGCAACTTTCTAGAGTTGATGAAAACACTCACGGCTCATAGCTACCTGAACAAGGGTGATGGTGTAATGGTTGACAAAGGATTTCTCATTGAGAAAGAGTTGGAAGAGATTGGACTGAGAGTAAATATCCCTCCTTTTGCTCAGTCAAACAAACAGATGTCTGCCACTGATGTCCACAAAACAAAAAAGATAGCTGCTCACAGAGTTCATGTGGAGAGAGCTATTGCCAAAGTAAAGAAATTCAAAATTGTATCGGGGAGAATACCCAACATCAGGTTGGGCAACATAAATCAAATTTGGTATGTTGTGAGCATGCTCTCAAATGTTCAGCCTCACATATTATAGTTATCCTGTATTCCTCCATGTGTTGAGCAGGGGATTTAAAATGTCGAAAAGATGGCTCATCTGAAATAATTGTATTTCATGTATATACGTATGTGTACAGATTGTTTTTGAGACTGGAATAGTTGTATTGATTGATAATCTACTGTGATTAGCTGCAAGTGTTCCACATTTTGACCTCTGGGGGTCTCCCACACATCATTATGAGAAATGATGTAGAGGAATGCACATTGCTTGAATGTTTTGAAATGTAAATAAAAATGAATTGGTCAGCCGTTAGCTGTCATAGTCTACTTATGTTTGTATGAATATTTGAACCATCTTTCCTCCAGATACTGTGCAGTGTGCAGACTCTAAGGGCCTGATTTACTAAGATCCCAATTAAAGAGTACAAAATTGCGTGATCACTCCAAAAAATTGCGCGTTTGGCTTGTGGGCGTTTTGCGGGTGATCTACTAAGAAACTTTGCGTGAATGATAACGGGTGCAAACCTTGTGGAGGCGGTAGTATTTAAGTCAGGCTTTTGCGTGTTCTACTGGGTTACGTCACGGAGAGTTTGGACGGAAAGCAGAATGACTGCAAGCGCAAAATAGGTATTAGTGGGAGAGGCAAATGAACGTACAGTATTTTCGAGTTATAGCAGATAAATCTGAATATAACAAAAATAACATTTGGCTTATAAGAAAACCTCGGCATTAAACAGGGCCTCTCTTTTCTTCCCTCCATCTTTTGAATGAATTGTCATACATTGCGCAGGAGGTGCGAGCTGTGTCCTCTGTGGCACCGGCGCTCAGGCGCGACACTCGGGCTATTGTTGCGCACCAGACTGCTGGCCAGCGCTGTGTCTGATCGGACATAGTTGCCCTGGCAAGAGGTATCGAAGACGGGGGTACAAGCAGTGGTGAGGTTCCCAAATCCAAGTGCCTACAGCTTGGCAGCAGGGGGCTCACAATGTTACAGTCATACTTGGATGCTGTACAGTACATGCAGCATCGCAAAGCTGAAAACAGGCTGCTTCTCTGAGTTCATGAAGAGAAACATGGTTATAAAATGTCTACATGAAAGTCAAACACACAGGCACTGTTTAACTAAGTACTTATACTTTGACAATTCAAGATTATTTTGCTTTAAGTAAGGCTTTAAATGCCCGGCTGTTGATTTAAGAAGAGGATCTCAATCCTTTGCCCACCACTGTGTACTGTACATGACATCAACGTATGATTACCTGTTTGGGTTGTAGGAGCAGATGACCGGCTTCTTTTTCCGTTTAGCCTTTGCTTTGGCAACAATGACAGACGTGATAGGTTGGCCGCTTGTGATCCGCTTGCCTCTTGGCCGATGCCACTGCTGGGCCTGACTTGTACAAGACAGCTGATCTCTCCCCCGCAGCAGGTCCACATAGTGGAATAGGCCAATAATATGGGAGCAGTAACCCGGTTCCCTAAGGATTCAATCCAAATGATGTGTCAGATAGATGACATGGAACTTGTTAGTGTATATTAACAGATCTTTAGCAAAGCCTAGTATATTACAAAACTCTGCTTTAGCAAAATAAAAATCTAGCTCTGCTAATACAGAGCTTTAAGCTAAGTTTAGATAAAACAAATAAGCTAGTAGCAGTTAGCATAGCCTATTTTCCAAATCACGTCAAGTTAGGTTAATTAATTGAAGGTAAATTACACTTCTTACCCTGCAGTGCATGAACAATGCTGATCCTCTATCTTGTTGTCTGAGATGGTGATGGCAACGAGATGCGGTTTATCACGTTTGCACTGGGACCTGTACATTTTGGCTTGTAACTGAAGCTTTTTATCGACCTTCTCAACAATAACATGATTAATATATCCCTCCAATGCGTAGTTTATACCCTTTTGGTGACTTCTAGATGATATCTGATCTTTCTGTCTCCAAAAATCATCGATGGCCTCCTGCGAAATGTCTCCTACTGTGACACCTGCCATAGCGCCCGTTACTGAACGTTGATTGTTTGTCCGAGTGAGTGGAGGGGGGCGGGGCTTAGCCATAGGTCAATTGGAATCTTGGAAATTCCTGGCAGCAAACGGACTCTATGTCTGTGTCTATAAGCAAACAGTGAGAGCACCGACACCACCAGTTCGCCCCAGCTCGAGCCGGCCCGGGTTCCTCGTCCTCACCGTCGCCTGTCGGCAGCAGCCGCCTCCTGTTCCTCCATCAGCCTCAACTGCTCGCTGCTATATTGCAGCTCGTAGAAAGAGCCACAAACATCCAATTCGAGCACAAGACCTTCAAAATCCCCTTCATCCATATCAGTTTGAAGTTGAAATATACTTTTTTCGCCATTCTCGGTTCTTATCAGCTTTCTCCATAGAGCCTGTTAGCATAGCTTCCTAGCAAGATGGCGGATGTTGCTTTTAGATTCTGGCAGTGAGGTCCCGCCCACTGATCTGTGATAGGTCTGTAGCTTCAGTGGGTCGAAAACATGAGGAACTAATGATGTAGTTTCACCCCCTCTAACCAAAACAGACTCCGATGACACAAAATGACGATTTTTGCGTCATTGGAGGCTCCTTTTCAGAAAAGAAATACGAAGCTTCCCCATCTCAGGGGAAAATGAGGGCGGGATGCACGACCATTCAAAAATACTACCAGGTTTCTAATGATACAAAGCTTAATGCAAATGGGTGAAGTATCCCTTTAAGATCTCATCTGAACATTGTAGCATTGACAAAAGCCAACTTGTTTTTGTTTTTTTTATCAGAATTTGGTCGTGCTCGGGCCCATAAATACAGCTACTGAGACGGGCTAGTCCCGGTCGAGGAGAATGTGCACAGGCCTGGGAAGGTTCAGACCAGCTTTTTTCCACGCTCCAGTTCCCGTAACGACATGCAGAGAGGTTACTATTTGACCTGCTGAGATCCCTCCCAGACTGTCCCCTCCTCATCATCCCGTCGCTGAGCTCATCATCCATTTCACATAACGACTGATGCTAAGGAGGGTCTATTCAAAAAGCTGAACAGGTCAGGTACATCAGGGATCCTTTAAATGTCAGAATGATACATTACCGCCGAGGCTTCAACGCTGAACCTCTCTCAGCTCCAGATTGTACATTGTTAACACACGGCTGTGTTAGAAATGTCACACTGTGATTGTTCTCCTCTCCCTGGAGGATCCCGAGCTTCCTGAGAGACCAAAGATCTGACTCTTACGCTCTTCCACGAGCAGGAAGTGGAACTGAATGCTTGGTTCTGAAGACTTCTCCCAGTGCAGACCTGGTGTTTGAGATGCAGATTGAAGCGACTGTAAACACAGCGTGATGTGGAGTTCAGGGTGTGTCCCTGAACTCACACACACAGATCAGTCTCGTGCTCGGGCTGCATGAGTGCAGACAGTGATGCTGCTCAGGTTCATGTTCACAGCACGAGGTCGAGTCTGAGACGAAGTCTAAATCTGAACAAGCTCACGCTCTCCAAAAGTCAATCAGGATTTTTATGACTGATTTGGGCTGGTAATTAGTGACAAGAGGAAGCAAATCGATCATTAAAAGCGTTAGAAACCATATTGGTTGTTGATTTGTTTTGTCATGGGATGATTATGTAACTCGCCATGGCTCGGAACTCTTTTCTGTTTACAGACAGGAGGTGCCACTTCAATCAATCAATCAATCATTATTTGTATAGCGCCAATTCATAACAAGCATTTTCTTGAGACGCTTTACAACAGAGCATATGGGATAATATACAGGAAGGATTTCTCCTTTGTGTATCGTATTCCTCACGTTCCTGTTGTCCACACTTCCTTACCGCTGAGGTGGAGGTCGGAGCAGGCCGTGCATGAATGAGGACGGTGGTGGTTGACGACACAGTCCGATGTTGTTACTTGGTTAGCTTGAGCTGTGTTTATGTGAATAAACTTTACTTTGATTTATTACAACAATGATAACAATTTAAAGGTGCACTCTGTAGTTTTGGTAGAGAAATGTGAAAGTTGGAGAAATGTGGTTTATGTTCATAACTCTCTACATGAACTGTCCTCAGAGGAACATGTGAACACTGTTTGAAGATAAAATGCTACACGAGAAGTTACGGTGGGGGGCCCGCTGCAGTGAAACTGTAACTCTCCTGGTAGCTTTTTAGCTCCTAACAGTGTTCAGGGGACCCATTCTTTCCTTTGAGTAAAGCTTGTGTATTTAGTTCAGAAAATATAGCAGAAATGTTTCACTTCTCCAACTTTCAAATTTCATTACCAAATCTACATAGTGCACCTTTAATGATTACCTGAACATATGAGACCCAGCTCCTTATGAACACCGACGCACATAACGAAGATGACCACATTCATGATGGTTTTGATGCTGATTAGAACTCTAATGAGCAGAGGTCAATGTTGTTGATGACGATATAATAACTTTAATTTCTTAAAAATAAAAAGTGCTCTGTCTCTATCCTGAGACGAGTCCTTCAGAAAGTGGTCTCGAGACCAACACCAATTACATTTACAACAGGTTCGATGGAGGAACCTGGAGCTTTGGTTTCAGATGAGAATTTTCCTTGTTAGCCATTGAGGGAGTTGGACTAATTAAAGAAGCGTTCTGTATAAGATGTAAAGCAGCTTTGTTTCTCTTACATATAAAGAGCGGATGTGTTGTTGAAGTTAAGCAGTGCACACTTTTAAAGTTAACACTTCGGCACCAAATCGTCCAAAAAGTCATGCTCCCCGACACAAAGGCAGCCAGCAACACCTAGCACCAGCTGCATTAGCAGGAAAGCTAGCTATGCTCACATGCCATCTCGGTACAACACACACACACACACACACACACATTGAGGCGTTAACACAGTCCCACACACCCCCGCAGTCAGCTGGGAAAAGGCAAACTTAGAAGTGCTCTCAGAGGGGGAAAGTTGGGACAAACACACTGTGAAGCAGAAAAGTGACAGTGACAGTGAAGACGTGCACTTACACAAACACACACGTGTTACATTGTGAGGTGTAGAAACATGGTGTGCAGATGTCATTAAGCGCGAAGCCCTGTGCATGCTGTCTAATTAGCTGTCTCAGTGTGTGTGTGTGTGTGTGTGTGCGCGTGTCGGGGAGCAGCAGTGTGGCAGGTTGACTGGAGCGTGTTGTACTGATTTGTAACTCTTAACTCATGTCGGCTGCTTCGCCACTTTCAATTTACAGCCTCTTCTTAACGAGCAAACCCCCGAGCTCCTGTGACGACCCCCCACCCCCAATACACACACAAATTCAATTATGAACACACACACCACACCCTAAGCTATCACCCCTTACTCTTTCCAATCATGCCGTCACTACCACCTCCACACTTCCAGTCAGCAGCGGGGGTGGGGGCGGGTCTGACTTTGTCACCTGCAGGCTGAAATCACCCCCCGCCCCCTCTACCTGTGTCTCTGTGCCTGCGGGGAATCAAACAGTCAAACATAATTCCTCTGATATCCGAGACGTGTTTACAGGGAAAGTTTCCCTCCCAATTAAAGGGATGAGTTTGTTTTGTCACGGAGGAAATCGAGCGGATAACGAGCGAAAGACGAGTGACACCAACGCTCCGTTTCTTCACCGGGAGGCCTTTGATTCTGTTTCTCCTTTTAACTCGTCTCATGCATGAAGAGGAGATTGTCAGACATCAAACAGCCTCAGAGGGCCACCGGAGGGGAGGAAGGGAGTTCAAAGGTCAGGATAGCCTCAGGACATCGCTCCTAAATCATCCTGTCAGCGATCGACCGATAAACAAAGACTGACTTGTTCCAGCAAGCTTCTGAAGAAGGTCAGGGTGTAAAATTAGATGCTAAATATCTTCCCTGCTCCTCACTGGGAGTCCTGCAGATGAAGAAGATCTTACAGCACAGAAACGCTGTCACCAAATACTCTGACGTTCAAACAGTGAGCCGAACACTCACACAGGCGTGCAGACCTTCATTAAGAACGCTCAAACCTCGTTGTAATGTCCCACCCTGTGTTCACAATGACCGGTGTGTGCTCCTTTACTGAAGAACATGAGCACTGATTGAGCATGAATAACTTGGATGGATGGATTGACCGCTTGTGACCTCTTGTGTGCGCTGTGGTCCGAGAGCCACGATCCTCCAACAGAGCGTGCCAGCAGCACCACTACGCTCTGCTCCATTTAAAATACGATCCAAGTCTATTTTCTACTGAGCTCGCTGAAAGAACACGTCAAGCTGGACAGAATAGATCGACCTGGACAGGAAGTCAGACAAGGAAAGGCACAGAGCGTCAAATCAATTTCAAAATAAAACACAACATACAGACTCCTGATCGTATTTTCCATCATTTTATCAACATTACATCGAAACAGGCACCGAATGAAAAACAAATCATCCTCAGAAAGACAAAGCTACATGCTACAAGTTCCAGAAACTGGGCAGGGCGCGCGCCATCCGATGGAGTGAAAACATGGCACTGATGTAATGAGCGTGCACACACTATGTGTAACCTGGCAGCAAGCCCCGTGACATAGTACCACGGCTCTTCAAGCCGATTCCTACTGCGCAGACTGTCGGTCGTTAATTAACGATATGTCATCATGTAAAGTAGAATACTTCCTTTTTTAATCTGAAAACAGCTGCGAGTGAAAACCTTAAACGTGACTTTACTGACACAGATTTGTGTTTGAGGGGGAACATTTCTGATTCATGCATAAAACCCTCCCTCCTCCTCTAAATGCAAAATGTTTTATTTATTTTGGATATTTTTGGAGACTTTCAGATCTCGCAGCAGGCTGGAGAGCGTTCAAAGACTTGTGTGTGTTTCTGTAAAGTTTGGAGCTGACTGTTCCTCCTGTCTGTCTGTGAGGAACAATGTCTCCTCTGTCTGCCGCTGTCACATCAACGCCATGCTAACTTATCTGTGGAGACAAATTAAAGCACTGTGCCTTCATTTAGCACAGGAAGCAAAATGTCAAAAAATGAAGAATAATAATAAAAAATAACAAAATCTACAAGCTGCAATGGAGTGCATGTAAGAAAAAGAATGTAAAGTCCAGTGAGCGTTAATGTACGCATAAAAACAGTTTCAGCCTTTAATTCATCTTTCTGTATAAATCCTCAGGACCGGGTCACATGACAACAGTGAGAGTGTGAAGATGTGTGCGTGCAGGGATTAAAGTTGCTCCAGACTTTAATATTGTATCAATATTCGTGGTTGACCATAGACTCTATCAAACATGGATGTAGTCTCTGTGACATCACCGTCTGTTTCTGAAGACCCTAATCCATCATCTAACCCGGTGATGGCAGCCGCCATATTGGAAATGCTGTCCCTACCTTACTTTAAATAAACCAAGACACAAAGAGGCGGAGCCTAAGCCTCCTAGGAAACAGCCAGTCAACTCGGCCATGCTGTTGTTTCTGCAAATTCATCATGCGTTATAAAAAATCATCCCCCATGCAGTTTTTAGCAAAAGGAAAGGAGCTATAGAGAACAACAGAGTTCACGTATCAGTCTGTAACCAAGCGGCAACCTCCGGTCTTAACAAAATGAAGCCAATGCTGAAGTGTAACATCCTGCAGTTCCTCAAATGTC
Organism: Tautogolabrus adspersus; assembly: GCA_020745685.1. Classification (NCBI taxonomy): domain Eukaryota; kingdom Metazoa; phylum Chordata; class Actinopteri; order Labriformes; family Labridae; genus Tautogolabrus; species Tautogolabrus adspersus. Next base: position 1,957,951 of record CM036540.1, on the reverse strand, counting down.
CACTAGAGGCTGGCTGCAGAAGCACAAGAAGTCAGATACACACCCATTCAAAAAAGCCTGTTTTTACAGCAGACATTAACATGGTTACAGCCTGGTTCAAAAAACCAAATAGGTCTGATTAGTTATTGTACGTCACACACTGTGCGGGGGATGATTTTTTTTTTTAAACGGCCCCATTTCGATTTTATGAACGTTAGTGTTATCCATAGTTAGGCGCGTAGCTGACCTGATTGACAGGTGGGCGCGATGTGATGGCTTGTGAGGCTTAAACCCGCCTCAGCTCCAGCTCTCATCCTGTCGTTAGGTTGACTAAAAGTTAGGCTGAGATAGCATTTCCAGCATGGCGGCTGCTGCTGATGCTTCTGCACAAGAAGCATTTGATGTAAAAGTCTTTCTCAGCTGTCTAACTTTGTCCAAACACCAAACACTGAGAGGAAGAACACTTGTATGAAATGTCTCCTGACGGTCTGACTCATGGGCCGAGCAGCTAATCAGCAGAGACGCTTATGATGCTGCTTTTGTTTATAATAATACAATTAATGGAAGAATGTGCGACATGTTCCGTGTTTACATGGACGGGACGGCCGGCTCCTCCCCTTGTGTATAAAAGCTGTTTTAGTCCAGGATGCTGGTGCTGGTGCACCACGCTGGTGCTCAGGGGTGACATCTACTGGATCAAAAAGTCGCACATTCTTCCTTTAAAAACTTTTACCTGAATTCACTTTAACATTTAAAATACTTCAATGTGGTTTGTTGCAACTTTGTACAGAAGGACCAAAATGTTCATATTTGGAGAAAAGCTAATTTATTAATTTAAAGAAGAATTACACCAGAATCCAGTTCCACTGAGAGCTCCCCCTACAGGCCTGGAGTCTACATCTGTGATGACTGGATCTTTTTGTCTGTCATGTTTTATAGGTTTGAGTTTTTCTGTATCTGCAGCATGTTTTTCATTTGAAGTATGTTTCATTCGTCATTATTTTGGCTGCAAATTCGTCCTGGTGGAAACATTTTGCAGCACCGTACAGGCCCTCCATGGTTCCCTTATATTAAATAAACTCATGGATCTTTAGCTCATAGCTGTTTGAGTCGTGCCATGAATCATGTCAGTGTATTGATGCATCCTGCCTGCTTCTCTCTGTCATCTCAGAAGAAACTCCGCCCCCTGCCCTCCTGTAACCTCGTTAATGACCGTTTGTCACGCCGACCTCCTCCTCTGACAAACTCACCTGCTTCTCACCCCAGAAGCAATAAGTGTGTTGCATTGTTTAGCAGCTGTAACTGCGATTAAAACTACAAAAGTCTTTACAGATTTTTATCAAACAGCAAACAGCAAAGACTTTAATGGTAGAATTGTTTTTATCAATTTGTTTCCTCCTAGTGTTTGTAAAATAACTGAGCTGCTTTAGAAGAAGCTTTCTCCCTTTTGACGTCATTTAAAGTCACTCAGGTTCGGGGATGTGTTTGGAGCGAGCATGCTGTAATGGCAAGCGAACAGTGGACCTAACCTACTTACAGAGAGAGAATCTCCTCCGAAAACATCTTGTTGACGTGTTTGAAGCTGCCCCGGGCAACACAAGCTGCCGCAATGTGCATTTCATTACCACGAGCAAACCCGTTTTCAAATCCTGTTAGGAGTGTCAGAGAGCGCCAGCAGTTTGTGAACATGAGAGACGGACTCATATATATATATATATAGCTTGTGACGGCAGAGGGAGTGTGTGTGTGTGTGTGTGTGTGTGTGTGTGTGTGTGTGTGTGTGTGTGTGTGTGTGTATTCTCCCTTTAGGACTGACGACTGCTAAACCATGTAAATGTTTAAATTATGAAACACAATGAAGATAGTCACTCATTTGGAGTGCCAAACTCTGACCACATCGTCTCTCATCATCCATCATGGCGCTGTAGATGATTCTTCCCCTTGGTGTGGATGTGAATTTCTCTGTATTACCGGGGGGAGCCAGCAGTTAGCATTAAACCACATCCAGGAGAGACTTCCTTCTCCGTGTTGCGCCCGTTCATCCGCTGAGTCTCAGCTCAGCAGAACTCTCATCAGAAATATTGTCGTAGTAGAATTAAGGTCACGCAGAGGCTTCACTGTGGATCACTTCAGAGGTATGAAGCAGAAACATAAACTGTTTTTTTAACGGGTCTGAGGGTTGCTGAAATAACAACGTCATGATGGAGATGAATCAAAAGTGAAGCTTTGTCAGGTCTGTCTTCAAGAGGAGAAGAACACTACTTTTAAAATGTTTGTTGAATGGAGGTCAGATCGAGCGTTTACAGAAGCCGCCATATTTACGCCCCTGTGTCGTGGAGATGTAATGATCCCTCCTCTGTAGTAACAGAGGCGTTACAGAGGAGAGACAGGATCAGCTGAGTCAGTGGGGGAGCACAGTGCTGTGTGTGTGCATGTCTCACTGTGTGTGTGTGTGGAGCTCAAGCTGTGACGTGCTTCCACAATGCCCAAGTGCAATGTGAACTCAGACTGGGACAAGAATATTGCGCCGTCGCAGAATCAATATGAACATACAAAGACGTGATGACGGCTGAGCTTAGTTTCGGCACTTTAGCGAATAAAGCCGTCTGAAATGGGCAAGAGGTTAGCTTCAATGAGACCCAGTCGAGCAGATCTGTGTCTCAAGTTAAATGTTTGATCTGTAATGGATTGTTAGCTGCACTTACATGCACATATCTGGTCACAGAGATCAAAAAATCAGCGTCAGAATACCATCGGTGGAAGCTGCTATGTCACAATTGCAGATACCGTTCAATCTGTCCAAATGTACTGTACTGTTTCTCAAAGCCTGCTTAAACGTAATTGGTCCGTACAGCTCGGACTACAAATGTAACTAAGTACATTGTCTGGTACATTTGTAGGGAAGTGTTGTACGAAAGTACAACACTTCCTGTCCTGAAAATCCAGTTGGATGTGTTCAGATTCTACATCTTTATGTGGAATATGTACATAGAGATGAACCGTGTTCAGAGGCTGTAGTCCTTTAAAGCGAACGCACCTGCTTGGACTATGACCTTTGTCTCCTTTTACCACATTTTATTCTCCGCTCATTTCCTGCTATAACCAATGTGCTGTCTCTCAATTAAAGGCATAAATATCAAAAAGATCTAAAACCAGATAAAAAATAAAAAATAAAATTGACTTCAGACGTCCTGAAATATTAAACTCTTACTCCGCGCCTTTCAGAGCAGATTTTCAGACCAAGACAAACTCTCTCTTTGGACACACCTCCTTCATCCCTCAGCTCTGCCCTTCCCTTCTTTCTCCACACGTCCCCCCAGTCGAGTGCTCAACAGACTGATTCACTCAGATCTTTTAACTTAAGATTGGTTGTGCTGGCTACACAGTAGACAGCTTTAGGCCTGATTCTGGGCCTGATCTGCAGATTGTGCTGCCTCCGATTGAGAATACAAAGCAGCCAATGAGAGAGAGCAGACTAGGAAGCGCCACCAACTGGATGTTGCGTACTTTTACAGCTCACAAACATGGCGGCGAACATAAACACAACTGAGCCCCGAGCCAAGAGGAATATAGAAGAAGAAATTAGCTTGTGTAACTATGGCAACAACCCAAGTGTCTTTATAGAGTCTCCTGAAGACAAACCACCCAGCCAGCTGACCACGACCATTGCCTCCATGTTTGTTTTTCTTTTTAAAGTTTGATCACATGAGATTCTGTGAAATCTTGTGTCTGTGGAATCGTGAATACAAACAGCAGGCGTGTGGTCCGACTGAGTCGTCTAGTTCAGAGGATTATGACGTGAAACATCGGTCGTTACTGTCCTCATGTCTGTGGTACTCGCGTTTCTAAGATCAATCAATCAATCTTTATTTGCATAGCGCAAATTCATAACAAGTATTATCTCGAGATGCTTTACAAAAGAGCATATGGGATAATATGCTAAAGATTTCTCCTTAGTATCCCTCGCGTTCCTGTTGTCCACACTTCCTTGCTGCTGAGCTGGAGGTCGGAGCAGGGGCGTCGGTTGGTATAATGCCAGATCACCTCACTGAAGGTTGGGGAAGCTCTACTCGAGAGCCTGGCTTCTGCTGCCGGGACAAGGCCTCCTGGGCTTCAAACACACTGACACATACGTGGGGGAGGGGTCTATAGCAGCAGATGGCCGTCCCCACCAACAATCCTGAGGAACCTACAAGACATGGGAGCTCAGGAGCTGTTATGATTTGAAAACCGTTGAGTGTGTAGCCAGCCTTACCGAATCTGTATCTGTAAATCTTTACACCCCTAAAAAGACAAGAAACAAAAAATTAAACCAGCAAATATTTGTCTGGATATACCCCTAAAAGAAATCTGAACTCTTTAGACAACATAATTACTCCTATGAATACATATTACATGTGCAGATATCTTTGTCCCCTCTACTTTGTCCCTGCAAAGTAGAGCACGATATAAAAGATGAAGTGGTTCACCTTCCTTTTGCTCTCTTTAAAGCTTCTCATATTTCCCCTCCATCCAGGGTCCCCCACCTGCCCAGGACCTTCATGTGGTCCTGAGTGGGCGGAGCCTCTGTGGATGATCTTCAAGTGGCTCGATTAGTCTGGGCCTCTGAGTCTGACCGGCTGCCCCACACCTGCACAGAGAGGATTTCCTCCCGGGCCGTGGTGTGGGCTCACGCTCTCCTGCGGCTCTGGAAGTTAACCTGTGCTGAACCTTCTGAAAACGCTGCTCCCGCTCCCACTCTGTCCCCTGGTGCCCCTTTCCGCCAGGTGTCGGAGCTCAATGACTTTTTCCTGCAATCATACATCATCCCTGACATTCTGCTTCTGTAATACGTTTTTTTATCGGGGTGGTTTATTTATCTTGTTACTAAAAAGTCTCACACAAAGACTCACACAGAATTCATGGATTAGCACTTAAAGAGTGAAACAGCAGCTCAGGAGCAACCGAAGCCTGCAGGAGGAAAATCAATCAGGCCGTATTGATGAGTGTAAGTGAATGTGGAGGCTCAAATTCTTCCCAGTTGTTGCTTCCAACAAGTTATATTGACAGCCTCTTTTCTCACATGATGTAGATGCAGCAGGTCTGAGACTCACATTATCACCTGAGAGAGGAGGCTGCTCCGCCCCCGTTTACTGCAGGAGACCAACGATTTAGATGCAGCAGCTGCTCTCGTGCACAACTTCTCCTTCTTGTGATCAATCCCATAAACATTCTGATTAAATCTCAGTTTCATGAGAACCATCCAGCTGGAGGGCGATCTGTCACAACAAACCACAAACTGGGCCACATCCTGATGTGTGAGATATAAAATCCGACTGTTTGTGTTTTGAATTTATGCACGATCGACAGATTCTTTGACCAGCTGGTCGAATGCAGCAGCTCGGTCAGCGGCCTTAAAAATACGAAGCTGTAGGTAACCCTGTGGCTTGAGTTTAGCAAGCACACTGCTTCACAGTCAAGCCAGCAACAATAAGTCTGCAAATACATGTTACAGTTTCAAAGTGAAGTGTTAAAGCAGCACAGGTATGGATCGTCCAAACATGACATTGCGGTGTTCTTGGAGCAGATCCAGGGGAAGTGACATCACTCTTTACAGTTGTCACACCGCGGGAACATAATAACACAGGACAACCTTTAGAAACAAAAACTAGTCAGGACTGAGTTTAGTTAAAAGGACGACTCGCGCCCAAAAATATCTTGATTATAAACAACATATTCTTTATACAAGCCTTCTCTTCTTCTGTTGTAATGGAGGCTCTGCACTCCTTAGACATTAGGAAAGCAAGGGGAGAAGATAATCTAGAGCCGTACTTTTTAAAACTCTGTGCCCTCTAATCACTGAACCAATTTCTTATCTTTTTAATCTTTCAATTGCTACTGGAGTTGTCCCTCAGGTCTGGAAGTCAGCACACATCGTCCCTCTGCATAAGGGTGGTGACAAAAATGAACTTAACAACTACCGGCCGATTTCCAAACTGTCTAGCCTCTCTAAAATCCTGGAGTCATTAGTCAACAATCAACTAAAATCATTCCTTTCAAGAAATTCTGTATTAAGTCCTCACCAATCTGGTTTCAGAGAAAAACACAGCACCACATCAGCAACTACCTTAGTCATAAATAATATTGTGTCTGCTATTGATCAGGGGAAATACCTCTTTGTTGATTTAACCAAAGCTTTCGACACTGTTGATCACACCATACTCCTACAGAGGCTATATGATGTTGGTTTTGACAACTCCTCATGTAAATGGTTTAAGAATTATCTGTCCAATAGATTGCAATGTGTGACTGTACAATCGGAACGCTCTGAATACTTACCGCTATCAAAAGGGGTTCCACAAGGTTCTGTGCTGGGTCCTGTGCTGTTCACAGTCTACATTAATAATATTGCCTCTGTATTCACAAATTGTAAGGCCCATCTTTACGCTGACGACACAGTTTTGTATTGTTTTGCAGAGACTGCACATCTAGCAATGGAAACCTTACAAGGAGCACTTAAAAAATTACAAAATGCCCTTTTCGACTTAAAATTACTACTGAATGCAGACAAAACTAAATACATGCTCTTTACACGAGCCAGAAATATCACACACATTGACTTGCACATAACAAGTCTGGAAGGTCACAATATTGAAAGAGTACTGTAGTATAAATATCTTGGCATCTGGCTCGATCAATCCTTCTCATTTAAGTTTCACATAGACACATTAACTACTAAATTACGACAGAAAATTGGATATTTGTACAGAAACAAAGGGAACTTCCCTCTAACGTGTAGAAAACGGATAATTGAAGCCATCTTCCTGTCTGTTCTGGACTACGTAGATGTCATTTATAGACATGCTTCTGCCTCCACCCTAAAATCATTAGACCCAGTTTATCATTCCGCTCTTAGATTTATCACTGGTGACAAATACTCCACTCATCATTGCATCCTGTACGACAAAGTTGGTTGGCCTTCACTAACAGTCAGGCGTGACAGGCATTGGCAGATATTTATTTATAAAGCATTTATGGGTAATCTACCAACATGCATCACTTCTCTATTAATCTGGGCTGATAATCAGTATCTGACCAGATCAAGTGACTGGCTAATGTTGAGGGTTCCACGAGTTAACACTAACGTTGGGAAAACAGCCTTTACCTTTTGTGCTGCACACACCTGGAACACAATACAAACCACATTAAAACTTACCATAGGTCAATTTAAAAACATGATCACAAATTACTGTGCTCATGAGTGTAAATGTTATTAACTGTATTTGCCTGCTTTGCTGCTTATTATTCTGGTCTTATATTCTATGTATTTGTCTCTGTTGTATTGTTTTTTGTTTAATTGTACTCTCGACATCATTGCAAATGAGCTCTTGCCCTCAATGATTTCTCGAGAATAAATAAAGGTGAAATGAAATTAAAGGATGAATGTGGGACTTCTTGGTCCAGTAGATATCACCCCTTGAGCTCCGGCATGAAACCAAAACAAACTGCTGTTTGGCCACACCTCCTCCATACTGAAGCCGCCGCTCTCCTCCAGAGACACACCTCCAACCCCCCTCCGCTCACATTCGCACAAAGGAGTTTAACGCAAGCAGCGGACAAAATCATCCTCGGCTTGAGCCGAGGGTTATGTGTCCTGCATTGTTGTGTTAGCATGCTAATGTTAGCGCTCTTTAGTTAGCTCGTAGTTTCACATTGCATGTAAACTGACACAGAATGAGAGTGATCTAAAAACTCTTACGTAACATCCAAATAATCAGTGAGTATGTTCTTCTTCTTCTCTCTAGTCCTTGACTAAAACAGCTTTTATACACAAGGGGAGGAGCCGGCCGTCCTGTCCATGTAAACACGGCTCTGACAATAACACAGCCAGCGGGACTCGAGCTTCTCACTCATTGTAGACAGTCATGACGCAGAGAGACATTTACACAGGATAGACTTGAAAAGTGTAAAGAAAGATCAAATATGAACTTTAAGTTTTTCATACAGTAGAAGACTGTTTCTATCCACCCGGGCAACTCTTGATAAACCGGAAAGAAAAAATTGCTAATTATAACAAATCAACTTTAAAAATCCTGAGAAATTAAGCAAAGATCTCTGATCTGGGATGCTGTGGGCGTGTCCGTTGGATGAACGACCACAAAGACAAAGAGGCATTTGTTAGGACACATAACGTCCGACAACCACAGATGCATTTGGCTGAAAGTCACCAGATAACATGGCATCTCTTTGTACCGTAACATCGCCAAGGACTGCTGTTTGTACAGATTGAAATATTGTCCCTTGGGCTGAATGAGAGTCACAAGAGTCCAAAATCTCAGTATATCGTCATATCTCTGTTTCTCTGTCGTTGTCAGACGATGTAAACATGCATCGTTTGGAAATGAAAAAGCCGAGCTGCAGCTCCACTGAGGGTTGGAGGGTGGACGCTCCTTTCCTGAGATGTCTTCGCCCTCCATGGCTCCACGCCGGTCACATGAATGAAGCTGTGAACAAAGTGTGTTTAGAGTCTGATGTTGCTTTACACAGACTTTAAGGTTGCGTCACATGTCAGATTTGGTTTCGTCCACAGATTTTCAGTGCACATAAACAACCTGTAACATTGTGTTCACTGTCAGGCTGCTTGTTTGTCCTCACACATACAGGAAGTGCAAAAAAAAAGCGTGTGTTGTGTATCAGACTGCAGCGTGGATGTCTTTGTGTGTGCGTCTGCAGGATGGAAACATCTATAAATTACAGTTTCCTGCTGCAGAGGTCGACCTCATGTCAGACTGTCAATCTGCATTAAAAATAGAACCAGTGATTTGATCAAAAACCCCGAACACGATGAGTTGGAGCCTTGACGCTGAGACAGCATGAACATTTCAGAATCTGTAACAAAATCTATTTTTGATCATGTTCCATGGCGGGCGTTCAAAACAAAGTTTGAGAAGTGTAATGAAAGAGGACTCATATCAGTGAGTGTGGAATAAGACGGAATTGGAAAAAGCCTCGGGGTTCATTATGGTGCAAATGGTCTGGATCTCTTACCACAAGTCTAATACAATACATCGCCGGATCAGCGTCTCATCATTATTTCCATTTTATTCATCCACGCAGGCAGAAAGCAGAACATACAGTTTGAAAAAAGCACGCCGCTGCCGCCGGGGGATATTTTCCGATGCAAACCTCTCAGAGAGATAATGAAAGTCGCTCTGACTGTGGAGCCCGTCCCAACTGTAATGGAAAGTCTCCCTTCAGCACTCCTGCTAATGCCTTTCTGCAGGAGATCATTCAGTGAGGAGCTCATAACAATGTGCACACACACAATAAAGTCGAGTAAAGTCGAGTGCACACCTGTAATCACGCACACTCAAAGGGAGGAGGCTGGGGTTTACCCCGCTCGCTAATTGAACTAATTGGCTAATCATAGGGACGCACCCCCACCTCTGCTTTCCAATTACTGCGCTGAAGTAGCTCATCAAATAATACCTCAGATCCTCAGAATGAATGAGTAAATTACAAAGCTATTATGAGTGTGGTTGCTGGTGGTGGGCACCTATAAGACATTTTACATGCTGGTAATTGGCAAATAATGGCAGGAGGGAGAGGAGCGCAGCGATACGAGTTGTCCCCTCCCTCGACGGACCGGCAACTCATTATTCTTGTTCAGTGAGGTGGAGAAACACTACTTTCTTGGGAATATCCTGCACCACACACATGTATTTAGAGACAACACACACACACATGGATCATGCAGTGTTCCTGAGAGACGCTCAGAGTTGATTGTTGTGCGAGAGCTACTTTTAAACGGAAAGAAGGTGGCTAACGCCATAATGAAACAGCGCTCTCCGGGGAGAGGCAGCGCAGCAGACAAATAGAGGATGCACTCTTCATCGAGGTCTGACCAAGGTCGCTGCAATGCTGCCAGGACTGCGTCGACCTGTGTGTGTGTGTGGATATGCTGAAACCTTAAACATGCCTGAGATGAACTGACCCTGTTGACTCAGCCTCCTGCCCCTTAGTAATGAAAAGGATTGCATCACAAACATCTTTGATGCAGATCGAAGGTCCTTTGGAAGAGTTACAGAATCTGTTTGTCTTTCATCCATTGTGTAGTTTGCAAAACAGCTCGAACTATTCCTCGCTCCGAACTCTTGAAGACGTGAAGACAAAAGTCCCCCTCACAGCGTTTCTTGTGATCTCTGTCCTTCTGCTATTGATGCGATCAGTTTTTTTGCACTTCCTCATTGGCTTCATTTTTAACAACAGAGATTGTCTGTTTGGTTACAACAACCTTTAGAAGAAGAAGAAGAAGAAGGTATACTTCATTAACGCCCAGTGTTGTAGTACTCCAGATCGGTCTTGGTTTTCAAAGGTCTCGGTATCGTCCCGGAGTAGAAAGCATTTTTACTCCGTCTTGTCTCGGTCTCAGACTGGACTGACTCTGGATTTAAATCAAGACCACCACTGACGTCATTACTGGGATTAGAAGGAAAACGCCTCTTCCTAAAAGAACAATTAACTGCAATTCATTTGTATTTTTATTTTATCCCCCCGGTTACGTCCGCAACCTTCCCGGTGTTAGGGTCTAAGGGCGCACTCACACAAGGCGAAGTTGCTCCGTACTGTGCTGAACCTCCCCATTCCCCTGGCCTGGATCCCTAAATGTCTTGTTGTCTCGGTCTTGTCTTTCTCTTGCCCTGCCTTGGTCTTTGGTCTTGGTCTTGGTCTTGTCTCGGCCTGGATCTCTAAATGTTTCGGTCTCGTCTTGGTCTTGCACTGCCTTGGTCTTGGTCTTGACTCAGTCTTGTCTTGGTCTTGCCCTGCCTTGGTCTTGGTCTTGACTCAGTCTTGTCTTGGTCTTGCCCTGCCTTGGTCTTGGTCTTGTCTCGGCCTGGATTCCTAAATGTCTTGGTCTTTTCTGGGTCTCGTCTTGGTCTAGCCCTGCCATAGTCTTGGTCTTGACTCGGTCTTGATCCCTAAATCTATTGGTCTTGTCTCGGACTTGGACCACTCTGGTCTCGGGTATATCTTCACTCAGTTTTTAACAACATGCTTCACACAGATGGGCTGAATATCCACCTCCTTCCCTTCTACAGAATCATGAAGAGAGTGTGTGTATTACATCACTCCTCATGATCTGCAGTGGAACAGAATCTGAGTCCTGAATGTCACGAGGTAAATCCGGTTATTTCCCCCATGTGACTGAATTATAAGAAATTACATTAAACAGTCTTTTTTATCCCCTCGTTATATTCGGGGCTTTTTGGTGCTGAGCTGATTGCTGCTCTGAGTTATTGTTGGAGAAAAGACATTCAAAGTAATCTACAGAGAAATATACGAGTGATAATGATGACAGCGCTGCACACACATTGTTCTTTTATGCGACTCTGTGATTGGCTTGAACAGGTGAAACCCACCTGATGATTCCTGTCAGCTTTTTATTGCGGGTGACACTTTTAAAGAGGAAATCTTTAACCCGAGGCAGATTGCTTTTTTAAATATCATTCCCTCCGCTGTCACTGTGCAATTATTCTTCAATGTGTGTGAGAGATAATAGAGAGCAGATCAGAGGCTGATAGAGACAGACTGACAGAGATAAGAGGGAAGGGGGGGGGGGTGCAGCCTCGGGGCAGGGGGAGGCTGGGGGTCCAGATCTGTCTGAAGATGGCATCATCAAAAGAAGAAAAAAAGATTATTACATCATTTTATTTCAACACAAAGTGAAGTTAAAAAACATAAAACATTGAAGCGTATTCATAAAATAATGAAAATAACAGATTCAATGAAGGCAGAGAGATGTGGAGGGTCAGGGGGGGCTGTAGGGGGGCTGCAGGGGCACCAAAGGTCGACTCGACACAGGATGAATCAAACCTCTGGATCCACGATAACCTCCTTGGTTTGTCAATCAGATTGTGTTTTAATTATCGAATGCCCCTCAAAGTATTTTTATTTTAATTTCATCTTGATTTAAAATGTTGTCCTTTACGTTTCTGTAAACGTTCCTCTTTCAGGGTTTTTAATTACATCTTATTATATCATCCAATAAACCAGATTATTTCAATACCCCCATTCCTTTTAAAGGTCACATATCCTCCTCCTCTTCACTGTAAATAAGTCTCCTCACTCCTCAAAACATGTGTGTGAAGTGTCTTGTTCTAAATCCACTCTGATCCTGTATTTGATCATGCCTATAAACCCCTCTATTTCAGCCCTGCTCAGAACAGGCTGTTTCTGTGTCTGTAGCTTTAAATGTAAATGAGCTGTGTCTGACCACGCCCCTCTCTGGAAGGGCTTGGGTGGTGGATGATGTGGTTAGTAACTGAGATTTACAGATAGCGACATGCATAAATATGATCTCACATAGAGAGAGAGAGAGGGAGAGAAAAGAGCTCAAGGTGCCAGTTCCCCCGGTAGTCCGCTAGTCTAATCCTATAGCAGCATAACTATGAGCTGGTCTACACCTGCGCCAGCGCTAACTTTAAGATTTATCAAAAAGGAATGTTTTAAGTCTATTCTTAAAAATACAGAGTTTGTCTGCCTGTGTTTGTCGACTGTGGCTCAGTTGGTAGAGTCGTTCGCCTCTCAACCGGAAGGTCGAGGGTTCGATCCCCAGCTGAGCAACATGTCCGATGTGTCCTTGTCCCCCACATTGCTCCCGCTGCTTTGGTGGCGGTGTATGAATGGATTAGTTACTTCTGATGGATGATACTACATAGCAACCACTGCCATCAGTGTGTGAATGGGTAGGTGTGACATGTGGTGTAAAAGCGCTTTGAGTAGTCAGAAGACTAGAAAAGCGCTATATTAGCTCAAGTCCATTTACCATTTTACCATTCCAGAGGAGAGGGACCTGATAACTGAAGGCTCTACCTCCCATAGTACATTTAGAGACTGTAGGTACCACGAGCAGGCCTGATAACTGAAGGCTCCACCTCCCATAGTACATTTAGAGACTGTAGGTACCACGAGCAGGTCTGATAACTGAAGGCTCTACCTCCCATAGTACATTTAGAGACCGTAGGTACCACGAGCAGGTCTGATAACTGAAGGCTCTACCTCCCATAGTACATTTAGAGACTGTAGGTACCACGAGCAGGCCTGATAACTGAAGGCTCCACCTCCCATAGTACATTTAGAGACTGTAGGTACCACGAGCAGGTCTGATAACTGAAGGCTCTACCTCCCATAGTACATTTAGAGACCGTAGGTACCACGAGCAGGCCTGATAACTGAAGGCTCTACCTCCCATAGTACATTTAGAGACTGTAGGTACCACGAGCAGGCCTGATAACTGAAGGCTCTACCTCCCATAGTACATTTAGAGACTGTAGGTACCACGAGCAGGCCTGATAACTGAAGGCTCTACCTCCCATAGTACATTTAGAGACTGTAGGTACCACGAGCAGGTCTGATAACTGAAGGCTCTACCTCCCATAGTACATTTAGAGACTGTAGGTACCACGAGCAGGTCTGATAACTGAAGGCTCTACCTCCCATAGTACATTTAGAGACTGTAGGTACCACGAGCAGGCCTGATAACTGAAGGCTCTACCTCCCATAGTACATTTAGAGACTGTAGGTACCACGAGCAGGCCTGATAACTGAAGGCTCTACCTCCCATAGTACATTTAGAGACTGTAGGTACCACGAGCAGGCCTGCATTCTGGGAGCGTAATGTTCTCGACAAGTAGTACGGCACTATTAACTCTTTAAGATAAGATGGTGCCTGAACATTTAGAGCTTTGTAAGTGAGAAGAAGGATTTTAAATTCTATTCTAGATTTTATAGGGAGCCAGTACAGAGAAGCTAATACAGGAGTAATGTGGTCCCTTTTCCTAGTTCTAGTCAGAACACGAGCTGCAGCATTTTGGACTAGTTGAAGAGTCTTTAGAGATTTACCAGAGCACCCTGTTAAAAGAGAATTACAGTAATCCAACCTGGATGTAACAAATGCATGAACTAGTTTTTCTGCATCGTTTTGCGACAGGATCTGCCTGATCTTAGATATATTACGAAGGTGGAAATAAGCTGTCCTTGAAATGTGTTTTATGTGAGAGTTAAAGGACATATCTTGATCAAATAAAACTCATAGATTCCTAACAGTGGTGCTAGATGCCAGACTGATGCTATTGAGGACAGTTCTATCATTAGAAAAAGTCTATCTGAGGTTTTTAGAGCTTCAGTCTTGTCTGAGTTAAGTAGCAAGACATTTCTGTTCATCCAGGTCCTAAAGTCCTTAAGGCACGTCTCTAGTTTCCGGTAGTTGTTACTACTAAACGGACATATCACATCACATTATTTCATCATTAAAAAGGAGATGTCACCGTGGCCTCTCTGATCTCCTGCATGTCCCAATAAAGTCCTGAGAGACAACAAGACTCAAAGAGCAAACTCGTAGCTCCACCCACACCTGTGGCACGCAGGAGGTGCTGTCAGTGTCTGTACTGAATTTACTGCCTCGGGTTTCTTGCTTACGTTAAAGCTTATTTAACAGGTTTTATGGTATATCATATTGTCAATCACAGAGTCTTGCTGAACAGTGTTTTCAATTATTCTACTTCATCATCTGATCCTTACTCAGGTGACTTAGGTGTGTAGGTTGTTGTGGGTGGGGCCTGTTTAGTGTCAATTAAAACATCAACATCCACACCCACACTGTCTTAAAAAATGGTCTGCACATTAAAATGAGCTGTTTTCATCTTTGACGAAGCAAGCTGCCTTTTTTTTCTTCTCAATTTCCAGAACTTTAATCGTCTGTTTCTGTCGTCGTGTCGTCTGCAGCTGCTGAGACCAATCTGCAGAAAAGTTTACCCCGTCTCACTTTGTTTATCTCTGCATGCAAATGATGTGACCTCGTCTCTGATGGTGTTCCAGTGTGAGCGGAGATAAATCAGACACACCTCATGTAATTCAAATGTAGTTAAGAGTGTTTCATTCCTCAGATCTGCACAGACACAGGGACACACACAACCATGAAGGTCAATCTGAGTGAAGCCAAAGTCTTCTTGTAAGTTTCTTTTATGACCAGCATGATTAAAAGGAACTCAAATCCGTGACTTGACTTAAGACCCGTTCACGCAGGATTATTTTTACCTGAGGACCTCGGGTAGTTTGGGAATTTCCCCCCAGCGTCAGTGTTTTTTCTCAATATAATGTTGAACATCATTCAGTTTTACAGTTCTGCATATGAGCTTCTATTCAAAGTATTTTTCTCTGAATTGTCTCTGTTTGTGTGTGCGTGTGAGTCCACGCGCTGGGATAAGGAAACCCCTCACCATGCGCTGTCACACAGCTACCAGCAGTAACGCCGAGATCGAAAAGTTGACACATGCCACGGCATCATGCATACGATCACTCACGTTGTCAACAAATACATCAAGTACACATTTACGGCAGCAAATGTTGTAAAGCAAGTCCACTGGTAATAACGACACACGGTGGTGGAAGACTGGCGATTCTGGAGTAAAATACGAGTGGTACATGGCGCTGGCCCTCTGCCGACAGGCCAATGGCATTTCCATGTGCCACTTTTCGATCTCGCCATCCCATCACTTGCCGCCAGCTGATCCCTTCATGATGCAGACGGGTGAGAGTGAACGCAGAGAAGCAGCGTTTGAAACAAAGCTACCATACACATTTTGAAAGTCCTCAATTTGAAGTCAGGCTTGACAAATATAAATTTAGGTTCATTAAAGTGATCATGTGTTATTCTGTTATGTATTATATAACTGTGTGATTTAAAAACGGCTAATCGTTGGCCGTTACAGGATGTCGCACTTGGAGAAACTCCAACTTGGCTCATCCGATCAAAGTGAAATTTGGTGCACAGGTAGACAACGCCCTGGTCATGCTAAGTTTAAAGACTCATCTGCAAAAGAGCGATGGTGTGGCTGTGATGGTCAAAGTTTTACGTGACAGGAAGTTGATGTTTCTCAAACACACAAGGGCTTCAACAGGCCCAGACTTTACCTATTGTCCTAACGCCCCCCTTTAAACATGCCAGTATTGTATTTCTGTCACAGCATCTTATACTGGTAAGAAACAGGAAGTAACGCATTAACATAAACTCAACACTGTGTCCTCTGCCCCCATGTTGTCTCCGACCTCTCAAGACTTCTGAACGACCAAACATCTTAAAGTTTCTCGATGTGAGGGTTTTGGGTTCAATAAAAAAAGGGCAGGGTAATGCTTCATGTCAGTGTTGTTCTTCATGGTTATAGAAGTTCAAACATAGATCAGCATGTGCGGCTGTGAAAGAGATGGACTTCTGTATATGTTTGGAGTTGGAGCTGATTCAGCACCACGGACAGAGACAACTCTGAGACTCAAAGTGCTTCATTACATTTATTCCGAGGAGGATGTGGGTACAAGACACGAGGGAAATATACATTTGGAAAAGAGTGCCAGTGACATCAACAGTGCCTTTCTGAAAGTTGAAAGATTTCAACTGGAGCGCTCGGAGCGGCCACACAAAAAGGTGGGGTGCTCTGAAAAAAGACGCTGGGCTCCAGGGCGCCACTTTCTGCTGCAAACGCTCTCTACTCATTGAAAACAATTGAAAACAGACGCTGGCGCTCAGAAAAAAACACATGGAAGCACATTTCTGACAGCTAAATAAAAAGAAAAACATGAAAGCAAAGCATTAGTGATAAAAAAGGCTTATCTTTAATCATTATTACGAAGTAAGTCAAAGTGATGAGATAAAGAGTCATAATCATCAAATGTTTATTCTGAATCTCACATTCAGATAGTGTGAGACTCAGATAGTGGACTCTTATAAGTACCTGGGTGTTCACCTGAACAATAAACTGGACTGGACTGATAACACACACGCTCTCTACAAGAAAGGCCAGAGCAGACTTCACCTGCTGAGGAGACTCAGGTCCTTCGGAGTGCAGGGAGCACTCCTGAGGACCTTTTACGACTCTGTGGTGGCGTCAGCCATCCTTTACGGAGTGGTCTGCTGGAGCAGCAGCGTCACGACTGCAGACAGGAACAGACTAAACAAACTGGTGAAGAAGGCCAGCTCTGTCCTGGGCTGCCCCCTGGACCCTGTTGAGGTGGTGGGAGACAGGAGGATGATGAAAAAGCTATCATCACTGATGGAGAACGTCTCCCACCCCCTGCATGGTACTGTAACAGCACTGAGCAGCTCCTTCAGTGGCAGGCTTCGCCACCCGTGGTGTCTGAAGGAGAGATACCGCAGGTCCTTCCTTCCTGCTGCAGTCAGACTGTTCAACCAAGCCTGCTCCCAGTAGATCACAAAACTCTCCCACAAACTGGACAATTCACTTAAACCTCTGTGCAATAATTAATGCTGTATTCTGTCATCACTACCTGATTTATTCGCATTGCAATAATAATTTATGGGACTACTTGTGCAATACCATGTTCATCCTCATATGCACTGTGTGCATGATAGTATTTTGTTTATACAGACTGTTACTGGCTTTTTTTCTTTATAACTCTTGTTTTGATATATCATGTTCATCCTCATAACATGTAACATGCAATAACATGCTCATCCTTATATGCACTGTGTGCATGATAGTATTTTGTCCATACAGACTGTTACTGGCTTTCTACATAATTGTTTTGATGTATATTTTTTACACTTTTTTTGATATTTTTTATTTAACTTATTTTTGCACTGTGTGCTTTTTTTCTTCTGCTGACTATCCTGCTTTGCTGCTGTAACACTGTAAATTTCTCCGTTCGTGAGATGAATAAAGGATTATCTTATCTTATCTTATCTTATTCAGAGTCTTTCTCAAAGATGGCCGATTCTTGTGGCAGGAAGTAATATGAAGAATGTTTGTTGTTGTTGTTTCTGTAACATGCAATTGGTTTCCACAGCAACCGTGGTAAAGAAAACAACACTGAATCACTTAGCGGATGTGACAGACAGAAGCAAAGTTTCCAGCCGGCTGTGACATGGACCGCTGGAACAGATATCTGTGTGAGCTTTGTGCTAGCATGAAATTAAAGCTCTCATATTTAGATGAACACACATTTATTCCAATCATGTTCATCTTTTATCTTACTCCTTACTGCGAGCCAATAAATCCATGTGTGTTGAATCAAACCGAAATTAACTGAACGCCAGCGAGCGTCGGCCATTTAATAAAAAGAGCAAATGAGAAGAGGTTGAGAGCACGAGGCGGAGAGATTAGAGAGTGAGTACAATGATGCTGAAACTGCTGACAGCACTGATGTTATTAGTGATATGCAGAATGTGATCCAGCCTGCGATGGTAACAGAAGCGTTTGTCATGTCGTTTAAATAAAACCGATTAAAACCAATTTGATTAGCTTGAGAAAAGAGGGACTAAGAGATGGAGAGTGTGTGTGTGTGTGTGTGTGTGTGTGTGTGTGTGTGTGTGTGTGTGTGTGTGTGTGTGTGTGTGTGTGTGCGCGTGTGTGTGTGTGTGTGTGTGTGTGTGTGTGGGGACCATAAAAGGCTCATGGATGGCTAAAATGAAGCTGATAGTGGCTGTGTGGAGACATCATGTAAAACCCCGACAGGTCCGTCTCACAAAAAGTTGGGATGTGATCTGGCACAACTACCACCCGACGTCCCTGACGCCATCAAACTGTGTCGTCCCCACAACCACCGCCGTCCTCATTCATGCACGGCCTGCTCTGATCTCCACCTCAGCAGCAAGGAAGTGTGGACAACAGGAACGAGAGGAAAACAAAGGACAAATCTCTGGTGGTGTGGTGACCCAGAAAATGGAGATGTCAAGTTGTCAGTAGGCTGTGTCAGGTTAAACTGGTATATGATCACTAGACTGGAGTGATGTGTTACCAGCACAGGTATGTGGATGTTTATCTGCAGGGTCGACTGAAGGTTGGCGGTGCTAGCAATGCTAATGTTAGCCATTTGACATTGTTCACTAGCAGACGCTGGGATCCTGCTCGGTCTGAAACGATTACACGCGTCATCACGATCAAGATATTCGTCCCCCAAACTTCAATAAATTGGACTCCATTTTGACTGTTGCTGTCTTACTATTAGGCTATTGGCGGACTGAATGAACTTTTCTGTGCAATGGGGTCAAATGTGCTTGATGAAAACCACCGACTGTAAATATATGTATATATATATTATATATATAATGGGCGAAGCTTGAGTGACGTCCACCATCTCTTCCTGCAGTGGACTTTGGAGTCCCTGTGTACAGTTTGAAGTCTATCCAAGCTGAAGCTCTTGGCTGATTCCACAGGATCCCTGTGTGCAGTGTTATGTCTCTATCGTGGTTTCGCTCCGCCTGACAGTCCACTCTCCAACGATGGGTTACTGAAGCGTAATCCCATCCTTAAGCAGCTGGACCATCGACTCTAAATATTAACGCTTGAAACCTGAGCGACGTCCCCCATCTGTTCCTGCAGGGGGGCGCTGGAGTCCCATCGATGGCGGTCTCCATGCTGGAAATGCTGTCTCAGTCTAACTTTCAGTCAACCTAACGACAGGCTGAGAGCTGGAGCTGAGGCGGGTTTTAAGCCTCCTGACAAACCGTTACACCGCGCCCACCTGTCAATCAGGTCAGCTACACGCCTTATTGTGAATAACTCTTATCCTTCATCAAATCAAAACTGATGAGTCATCAAAACATTCACCCCCCGTACAGTGTGTGCTGATCGAGACATGAGCTAATCTGACCTGTTTGGTTTTTTATCCAGGCTGTAATCATGTTAATGTCTGCTGTAAAAACAGGCTTTTTGAATGGGTGTGTATGTGACTTCCTGTGCTTCTGCAGCCAGCCTCTAGTGGACACTCGAGGAACTGCTGGATTTTACACTTCAGCATCAGCTTCATTTCTCAACCCCGGAGGTTGCTGGTTGATCAAAATATTTCTACTTAGAGTTTTTACAAAGTCAACAGTTAAAGGTCACAAAGTGTCGACAACATTACAGAAAGGATCCCTGCAGAGAGAAACCTGCGTGAGCTGTTACATCACTCTCTGCAAAAAGGTCATTTTACCTCACAGGAATCTATCCGTGTTTTTTTTCTCATCTTCTGATTCGCTGCTTATCGCTTGTTTCTCATCCCCAACCCTAAAACTCATCAACCATGATCTGACGAAGGCAGCAGACAACATTCACTTCTAGTTTTTTTCGCACATTTGAATATATGTTATAAGGATTCCCTCGCAAACATCTCCTCCTTAGTGCGCTGCAGTTTGGGTTGAGAGATAAATTATATATCTATACAGTATACCGTAAAATCTTTTCATCTGAAATGTTGGCTGGGTCCTACACACCGGTGCGAATAATATACCGCTCCAGTATGTATAAAATGCTGACACACGAGCCGTCATTACACGTTGCACGCGACCTGACGCTATCAAATATTCATCCCATTCATTGTGTATTGCACGCTGATCGCACGCTTTGCTGGGAGAGACAGCGACACAGACCAGTCCTCGACTTTCTCACATCTTTTCTCCCCCAGGAGGTCATAATCATGCATTTACAGAAAACGGTGGTACACAGTAAAATCAGCAGTGTTGATACAACACTTAAAGAGTCAATTTTAACACTGAGTCAGTGAACATATGGTCCCTATCTACAGAGTGTTAAAGTAACACTTGACGTAGTGTTGAATTTTCAGAGTCAATTCAACTCTCGTAAGAGTTAATATTTTACTCTATACTACACTGAGAAGTGTTAATCAAGTTTTACACTACGAGGGAAATAACACCCGTAGTGTAACTTACATTTGACACTGAAGGAATTAAGTGTTAATCATAATTTACTCTTCTAAATCAACTCCTCGAGTGTTAAAACTACATCACACTCAGTGTTGATTAAGAAATTACTCTCAAAACTTCATTTTTAAATGACTCCTGCCAGTGTAAAAATATACCTGCTTTTTTACTCCCTTTAAGTGTAATTCTTAAATACAATTGCATTAGCATTTTTAATGTTCTATCTTTCCATGCCCAACTAAGACTCAAACAACTTAAAGGTGGGAACAACAACAAACACAATTATATCCATTTCTAATAGACATTTATTAAACACAAACATTAAATCCCAAGGTTTAATGAATTTAAAATAATTGTTCATTTTCTTTTTTTCATGTGCAATAGCATTCTGACAATGTGTTACATCACAACATGTAAACATTTTTACCAAAAAAAACAAAGTTATTTTCAGACAACACGGGGATGTAAGACAGCAGGATTACCTAAGTCAGTCACCAGATAACCGTTTATTTCCTGAATGGTGACTATCAATAAATGACTGACTTTTATTAAGTATTTCAGTTGGATTTTAGAAAGAAAGCTTCACAACGGCCATCTTACTTGTGTTATCCTGCTACTTCAATTATCCTCCAAAGAAAATGTCTGCAATGTAAACATCTTGAAATATTGTGGCCAGCTCCACTACAGATATACATAGGGCATTGTAAAACACTGTCAACATTGTTTTTCAAAATGCTGTTCAATGTTGGCTTTCGTACTACATTGAATGCCATGATACCACTTATTTCACTCAGTGTTATTTGATATTATGGGGTTGATTTGTTTTGTTTGCAAGGCTCATTTTGTGAGCACCAACATGCTTGTAAGGCATATGCGATTGATTCATGGTTTCTGTCCTGGTACGTCACTGCGCCTGAAATGTTCTCAGTCAGGATGTTGTCATATTTTTGGTAATTTTTCGGGCTTCAGGAAACATTTAAACGCAAAACATGCAGAGCAAATTGAGCCTGTCGTTGAAAATGATATTGTAGACAGTTATAGTGTTTCAGATAATGGTGAGTCACAATATATTGAAGAAGCAGCCAGTCTCAAGTCCTGACAGTATCCAACACGAGATGATTGTAATTGGTACCAAATATGTAGTGTGAAGAGTTCACCAAAAGCTCCAAGAGAACTAGTTGACTTGCATGGTATGACCTGTTTGTCCAGGACGATGAAAAACTCATGGATGGTGCTTCTCTTCATCCTGACGGCAAGTAGATAGGGCTGTGTGATGCTCTTGATAGCGTCAACATGTTCCTGGAGGCTCGTTCCACTCTGAAGATAGAAAAATGTTAAAAATTAGATGTGTCAATTAGGTTTAAATATCTTGTTAGGTCTTAGAATGATCACTTAAGGTACAGGATATGGAAAGTGTTTCGTAGTCTCTAAGATATGAGATAATTTAAGTTATGTTTTGGCTGTAAACTACTTTTACACAAGAAACTATTTTATACATGATACATACAGATAAGAAAAATGGACAAGCAAAAATCTTAAACACTTCGTCATAATCGCAGCTACAATACAAACCTTCTTGAAGACGACGAGATGCTTCTCAGCTTGAGATGTAGACACCTTGCCTGGTCTTTTACGGCCTTGAGCTGAAGGTGGAATCAAGTGGAGGAAGAGGATAATGGAGGAAAGATCACTGTCCCATCCTGTTAACCAAAGGGACAGACACTAGTCATTCAGATTAAAGTAATCTTGAACAATTGACAGTAAACACACCTAATAAAATTAACAATCAAAAAAAGGGCGACCCCTAATAGAAGCTGTTGCAACACAATTTTACACTTAACTTACATTTTTGGCATCATCATCCACCCTCTGCCGTTTTCTGGCAGGGCTGACATCTTCATCCACGATGACTGTAACATCAGAGCTGCAGGTTGAAAGTTCCAGGATGATTGTGTCATCAGAGGCAGAGCGTTCTAGCAGTGAATTACTTATGACAGTAAGCAGTGGACCAGCAGAGGAAGTTGTTCCTGGGTAACAACTGGAGGAGGCTGTCCCCTGGAAACCTAAATGTAGTTCAAGAGAGAAAATTGAGGAAAAAAAAGCTAGAATAGTCATTTACCACATAAACAATGTCTAGACTATATTTCTGATTAATTTAATGTTATCTTCATTGAAAAAACAAATTTGGACATTTCTAAGTGACCCCAAACTTTTGAACGGTAGTGTACATGCATGTATCTTATGTAAACACTGTTTTCATCACAGACTTTGATAATCAGGCGAGCCCACCCACCCAAGTATCTTCAGATCAGATGAAGGGAATACATTAGAAAAAAACATATCAGTATATTTCTGTTAATGTCTTATTTCTGACGAAATTTAGTTTATTTAGGGAAATAACGCTGATATGTTTTATCATAGTAAATGTTAACACAGCAAGACACAGAACTAGAGTAATATTCGACTCTCCACCGCAGCCCGTGTGTGTGTTGTGCGCAGCCCGTGTGTGTGTGTTGTGCGCAGCCCGTGTGTGTGTGTTGTGCGCAGCCCGTGTGTGTGTGTTGTGCGCAGCCCGTGTGTGTGTTGTGCGCAGCCCGTGTGTGTGTGTTGTCCGCAGCCCGTGTGTGTTGTGCGCAGCCCGTGTGTGTGTGTTGTCCGCAGCCTGTTGTTCAGTGTGTGCGAGACCAACGATGCACACAGAAAGCAGCGGAGCGGTTGCAGTGATAACAATAAACTTACCTTACACCAAAACGTTTATACAGATGAATCGGTGACGTCGGACCATATAATTGATATGACTTTGATAATTTCTTCGAAAATGTTACACACGCTTTTTTTATTGATTGTGTCTATAACAACTGTTGTAGTCTTGCATTAACAAACAACACTTTTAAGTTAAATTGAAACATGCTAACAATGCTGTCACACATGAGGCAGAGCTGCATAACATTTAGCGTTAGCGGTCACGTAATGCTACTCTGAGGAGTTAATATTCGGCTAAACAAGCCAAAGTGAACCAATATAATTCAGTAACATATTCTATGTGTGGGCGCTCATGTTTACGGCCGTGTTCACCTTGTACTACCCGCGCATGCAAACGTTAACTTCGGATTCATGGTCGAGCTTACCTTAGCTAGTTTAGACAAGTCCCCACACGTGCAGTATCAGCTAATTGACTTGACTGTGTGGCTTTCCAAAGAATAAAACCCATTCATCTCTCCCCATTAACATCATTTACGTTACCTCTTGCTGATATTGTCGAGTTTTGCTTTAGTTAGTGCATATTAGTAATACTAGCATTAGTACTAATAATGTTACTTGCACATTTAAGCTAGCAATCCACTCGGTAAACTCGGTTCTTTGAAATTCCGTACACTAAGACCCAACATTCAGGTGGAGTGTATATTGAACCAAAATATTAAGACGTCCTAAAACACTGCTTGTGTTGAAATCGAAAATTGGTAGGTAATTAGGAGCAACCATGAGAGCAACTTACCGCAGTCTTTCAACGACAAGAAAATGGCGACGTGAACCTCCTGGTCGGTTTGAAACAGGAGTAGGGAGTGGGCGTGTCTTCTCAGAGTACTTCATGGCTTTCAGAGTAACTTACTTTTAACACCATGGCCTACTGGAGTACTTTTTTACTCTGCGTTTTTAACTACGTAATTTTTCACCAACACTGGGGTGCATGTTACTCAGGCTGTTGTTAGAATAACTCTGACAGAGTATCAGAACTTTATTACTGCATATTTAACACTGCTGATTTTACTGTGTATATTGTTCCGTAAATAAACCTTGTCGAGTGCTCTTTTGATTGAAAGAATCTTATATCAAAGGTAAAGAGTGACCAGCGGAGTCGGGCCGAGAGCTCGCAGGCCAGGAGTCTGTGCTTCACAACTTTCACTGCAGGCTGAGAGCTCGACTACCGTACCGTAGCTAGGAGAGCCAACTCCACGAAACAGACGGAGCTGCACAGAAACTGCACGTTGAAGACTTCACTGACACGATAGAAATCGTCACGCAGGAAGTCAGTTTAAACTTTCTTTCTCTCTGAGAGACCTTCAAAAACAGACTGTGTCTTATATACAGGTGTGACTTATTTCCAGATTTTACAGTATATATTCATATATTTTTTTACACCAATATTCAACATCTGTTTATAGAGAATGACCAAAAGCTTGTTACTGGATATTAAATGTACTGATTGTATTTCTGTCAGTGTCTTCCATCTCTCTGTCTTCAGCTATTGACGCTCCACGTTAAACGGCCTCTTTCATTGTCTATGTGTTTCTTCCCGCTCTACGTTCTTTTATATACCTGTGTACCAGCTGTGCAAAGCAGGGACAACTAATTTCCCCCAGGGGGGACAATAAAGTTTTGTATTGTATTCCTGTAAGGACGGTTTTCATGTGTACGATTTTGATTTCACAGACTATCTTTGAGAATATGTTTGATTGGTCAATAACACAAAGGCTTCTACAAACAACAAATCGGGTGGCTCATGAATTTTAAACCTGTGAAGGATCTTTGGACTCTTTTGAGGCCTGAGTGAGACCTTCAGAGTACAGAGTCGTGCAGACCGTCCACCTGAACTGTTCTGTGTTGTGTTTACACCAGTAAAGTGTTCGCCTGTCTCTTAATAATGTTTCTGAATTAAGGAACATGGACCTTGGGAGAATTAGATTGAGTGTTTGCCTGTTGATTGAGCACATTTTTGAGCAGAAGCCATCTGACACTCGGCAGTTCACAGGTATGCAGATTAGACGAGTCTGCGCTCTGAGTTCTCGTTTCATGTCTGAGGCGGAGGAGTGTTTGTGAGGCAGACAAGCAGCCGAGAGTTGGACGCAGATCTGCCGGCAGACTGACTCCAAAGTGTGATTCAAATGAACTCCAAATGAAATGATAGAGAGGAGAGCAAAGGCAACCGGATGAGGAGAGTCAAAGTTTGAGGAAGGTTTTGAAGTTTGGAAGAGACAGAAGGAGAAGCTGAGACAGAAGAAAGGAGTCGAGCGGGTGTTTGGCAGGCTCAGGGAGAGAGAGAGGGAGAGAGAGAGGGAGAGCGAGAGAGGGAGGTGCAGGCGGCTGGCAGCACTCAGAGCAGGACCCCAGTGATTTATCCCTCAGTCCTGCATTAGTCAGATGGATGTTGCTGTGTGCAGATTAAGATTAGGATACATTCATCAATGCAGCAGCGGACACAAATGCATTACAGCCGGGAAGTAAACAAGGCAGCGGCCGCCAAGGGAATCAATGTGCATAATTAAAAGGATAATATGGAACCGCCATCCGTCACTCGGCCATACGAGCGTCCACTATAAGCTGCAAATCACTGCGCAGGACGGTCGGACGGTGGCTGAAAACACAAACAGATGGGGCCGTATGAAAAATAAACGATAGGAAACAGATAATGTATCAGTTGAAACAGGTCGAGTCCCCTCTCAGGCCTCATTAACACCGAAATGATCCACTGAAAACAGCATCAGACAAGTTCAGCACTCAGACAATAAGCACACTCTAAGAAATGTGTCAGTGGCTTAGTAAATATCACAATAATAAAAGGTTACAACGCCGCAATATATTCTCTGATTATGGCGTAAAGTGTTTGTTTGAGTTGGACACATCGAAATAAATGCTTAAACATCCAACAGTTTGTTTTGGTTACATTCACAAGTTCTGTCGAAGTTGATTTCATGAAAATATTGTATTTGTTGATTTCCTTATTCCATCCATACAGAACAAATAGGCTGCTGTTACAGTGATGTCATAATATGTTACACAGTGTTTCCCACAGAATGACGCGATACCTGGGTGTGGAGCGGTACTCTTATCTCAGTGTTTATTTTAATATTAGTTTTGTATTTATATCAAATGTGTTTTCCCCTCTAAATTAATTGAGTTTTACTAAAGTTAGATTACTTTAATCTGCTCAATTTATCCGCGCACAGACCCAAACACGACTACCCCTCCCGTTTTGAAAAGTTCCACTCGATATTCCGTTATTTATAGGAGTCCAGCACAGAATCAGCTGCAAGCAGCTGTACATTAACATTTTTAAAACAAAGCATGAGAAGCTTCAGTTTTGATGGAGCACGGTGCATTTACAAGAGAGATGTGCGGACGACGCGACAACTCCGTTTGGACGAGGATTTTAATAAAGTGTGGGGCATGGCCGCGGCTGTCAGCGCGTCACTTTGACCCGCAAGGCCCAAACGGAGACGCAAAGCAAACACAGATATTGATGCTTGCGTCCTTTCGGGAACAACGTGTCACAGAGGAGATGATGACCAAAAAAACAAAACTTCAGAGACTGTATTTCTGCGCTCTGGACGCGGTGCGTGGTGAAATGGATTTCAGATTCAGCGAGCGCAACTCGCAGCTGGACAGTGCACTTGTTGCAATCAAAGTTATTTAAACCATACTTTTGACTTCATTTCATTTGGTTTCATGATTATTGAAAATGTTGAATGATATAGTTCATTTAAAATGATGCTCTAATGCAGGGGTTCCCAAACTTTTTCAGCCCGCGACCCCCAATATAACGGTCCTAGAGACTGGGGACCCCCATTGTCCCTGGAGGTGCTTAAAACATTTGACATTGCACACAGCCACACACACTATTAGACCTATCCAAACACTGGCATTAGAACACCACATATTAGCCCAAACACCGTCATATTTGTGGATATATTTTCAAATTAATGGGTGAAATTAGAAAAAATATCATATCACGATTTTTTTTCATACTGATCTTAAAAATTTACTGACCAGTTCAACCACTTAATACCTCGTATAATGTTTTTAAATGCACAAAAACTGTGATGATAAGTTTAGTCTATTCAAACATGTCTTTGTTGAGGGTCTGGGGGTCTCCCTCCTGAACATTTTTAACACCAGAAATGTCTTTCCTACATTCTGATCCATTTTTATGCACAATTTGAGGGTTTTCTGCTCCACTTTAAAATAATGATTTAGTATTGTGTCCTCTTTTGTGTCTTTAAATCTATTTTAGAGTTCAGGTACATTCACACAGTTATCATTCATTTAAAAACATGAGGACTTCAAACATAATACAGAATGTGTTGATTCTGGGACACATGGTCAAAGTAAGTTTTACTGTTAGAAGAGTTTTATTCATAGAGAGGGCGGGACATCGTTGATTGACGAACAGACAGTCACCATGGTTACTCACTCTCTCCTGCATGATGCACACTGAACGAGAGGAGAACGAGCTGCTGACTGACATCACTTATAAGTTATAGCAGTATGCATGGAAATCAATGTATAGAAATAAATGATTGTACTAATTCAAACATTTTTTAAACCACCGAGGTCCGGACCTCGCGGATATGATCGCCTCCCTCCGTTTCATAACATCGTTTAATTCTCGTTTCCGTTATCACAACAGGTGAGCTTCAGGTGGAGAGGCTTGTTGGTAACTTGTAAAAAACAAGAGAGAGCAGAATAACATCGTAAGCATGAGTTTAAACACCGGGGTTATATCTCCCATCACTGACTGTCTGAGCTCTGCTCTGTGTGACTCTCTGCAGACTGTTTAACGTCTCTCCGGCTCGTTAAAACGGTTCGTTGTGTCGCCATCTGAAGTAGGCTACAAACCTTAACTTTGCAAACTCTTCAGATAACTGTTTCTCGAGCCCTGTCGGTTTGGACAAATCTCAAACAGTTGTATATAACCGGGATAAAGCTCTTTTAACGGACTAACTTTTAAGTTTCGTTTTCATGTTCAGCAGGGATCCCGCTCCTCTGCGGAGCAGACGGTGAGGGGGAGACGAGTCTGTGTAAGAACCATAGACTGTAAATATTAAGAATATAAACTGCAGCAGGATGGAATAAACACATTAGCCCGGTTCTATGATCTCTCTGCTTTGGCAGATCGTCAATACGTTCATATCCAATTTTAAACCATTTCCCATTTTTAAATGTTTTTGGAAGGAATCTCGCGACCCCCCTAACAGTGTCTCGCGACCCCCCAGGGGGTCCCGACCCCCACTTTGGGAACCACTGCTCTAATGCGCGCAATGCAGTGGGTGAATTTGGGTGCGTGTCGATGTGAGATGGAGAGAGAGGGGAAAAGAGAGACTTGCAGGCTGTGTGTGAAATATAAACTTTGGAGCATGTTTTGACCCTGACCCAGCACAATTCAGACAAATAAATCACAAAGCAGCTCATTCAATCGCCCAACATGAACAAGCAGTCTGCTGTGTGGTGTGTGCGTCACTTTTATATCTAAATCACCCCCCTGGTTTCCCATGGACAGCTTACGTTCAAAAGCGCTTCCCGAGGGCATTTCACGGGGTAATGCATCACAACTTTTCCTTTTACATCCCCTTGCAAGTGACAACTGTTGTTTTCTTTTCACTGATTTACACGAAGATATTTTCATTCATTCTCAAAAGGTCCCGCGGAAGGCTAAACAGGAAGTGTCAAAGCATACCACGTGATGCGTCTGAACGAATCACGTTATCAGAAACCAACACAAACCAATGAGATTACGTTCTTAGCGTTAAACCCCCCTTTAAACTTTCAGGTTTGGTTGCTGGTAGAAAGGAAGTGTCCTTATTTGGGTTACATAGAGTTGTGCAGGAGAGAGAGAGCTTTTGAGAGAACAGCTGTTACACTGCACGTCCCGTTAGGATGCTAACTTTCGGGCAAATTTACGAGAAATCTACCGCCGCGGTCAGACAAAATGTATTAAAATATACACATAAATGTATAATTTGGATATTTTCTTTATGGTAGTTTGAAAGATTACATGTTCAAGGAGTGAACTAGCCCAAAATCTCCAAATTGACCAGTGCATAAAAAATGGATGTCTCGCCTTAACACAGGACAATCATTCAATCAAACAGGGACAGTTTGGGGAATGACATGCGGGAAAGGAGCCACAAGCCATATTCGGCCGCACGCTTTGGAGGACTTCATCCTCTGTACATGGGGTACGCGAGCTAACCACTAGTCCATCGGCGCCCTGAGCTAGCTGGGGGAAAGACATGCAGGAAAGAGCCACAGGCCAGGTTCCAACCTGTGGGCCGCCCGCTTTCGAGGACTTCAGCCTCTGTACATGCAAACTAACCACTAGGCCACCGGCGCCCCAAGCTAGTTTTTTTTAGCTTTTTTAAGGGGAGGAGCCGGCCGTCCCGTCCATGTAAATACGGCTCTGACAACAACACAGCCAGCGGGACTCGAGCTTCTCACTCATTGTAGACAGTCATGACTCAGAGACACATTTACACAGGATAGACTGGATTGCTGATATTTTGATGTGGAACATGTTGCACATTCTTCCTTTAAACTGAAATAAATAATCAGAGACTTCAGGGAACTGTCCCGGCGGCTCGAGTATTAACGGTCATGCCGGTGCAGCAAAGTGAATTATTGATAAAATGATGTAATGATGTAAACGTAGCATCGAAGAGAAAGGTTAGATATTATAAATGTATTCTGTCTCTGTAATCACATCAGAGAAGAGGGCAGCTCAAAGCAAAAGACCAAAGAAGAAGAAGAAAAGAGAGAGAGAGGCCGAGAGACAGAGAGATTGCACACTCTCCAGCCAGAATGTGACCCTCCGCCCACTCGGCTGAACTCTGCGGTCACACAAAGTGAGCGCTCCCCACCAGGCGAATTGTAATTTAAAAGGATGGTGGTGACCTTTCCTCTCTCTCTCTCTCTCTGGAGCAGCTTGATGCGTCCATTTTTAAACCACTTTCTCTCCGCCTCTCGTCTCACGCTCTCCTCTCCCATATGGCCCCGTGTAACCTCATCCATCCTGCTGCTGGACGCTCCTGTAGCTCATGAATATCCAACATGTGAGCAGATTAAATAATGAATGTAAGTGTGTGTGTGTGTGTACTCCAGGAGGTGAGAACATGAAGGCGGAGAGAAAGTGTTGTGTTGTCGTTAAACAATAACATGCCTCAGTGTCTCAGTCAGCAAAAACTGCAAAAAAAAGGTTGAAGAAATGTTTCACTTCCTCCTGCTCTTCATCCCTGAATGCAGCTCGAATGACTCACACACACACACACACACACACACACACACAAACACAAACACACACACACACACACACACACACACACAAACACACACACACACACACACACACACACACACACACACACACACACACACACACACACACACACACACACTGTGGATATACTCCTGTTAGAGCACCTGAGGCTGCGCCCACAGGCTCAGGATTCTCGTGGACCTGCAGAAGTCAGGAGCTGATCCTTACGGCTCACTGCGTGCTGGTTCTTTCTTAAATCAGAATTTGACAGGTCAGTTACATTTCTTTACTCATTGTGAGGCCTGAACATAGTCGACCTGTTCACGGCCTTTTCCCAACAAGTCAAACCAAGAAACAAAGAAGTCAGAAAGATATCAAACATGATGCACTAATGAGACTTGAGAACAAGCAGTGTTGATTCCAGACTCTGTTGGGGCCCAAAAATTCAGACTGGGGGGCCGCTCCTACCGGCATTCATCACCTTGTGTTTGAAAATGACACCAACAACAATATTGTGAAAGGTACATTTTTATTTATTTGATTATCAAAATATACAGAACATTAAAAACTTAAAACTCATATATAATGTGGGCGGCTGTGGCTCAGTTGGTAGAGTCGTCTTCTCTCAACCAGACGGTGGAGGGTTCGATCCCCAGCTCCTGCAGCAACATGTCCGATGTGTCCTTGGGCAAGACACTTAACCCTGAATTGCTCCCGCTACTTCGTCTGCGGCGTATGAATGTGTCTTTCTGATGGTCTAACTACACAGCAGCCTCTACCATCAGTGTGTGAATGTGTAGGTGTGACCTGCGGTAAAAAAGCACTTTGAGTAGTCAGATGACTAGAAAAGAAATATACAAGCTCAAGTCCATTCACCATAATGTGAAATCCTCTTCACCATGTTCCTCTAACACTCTAATGTGTCTCTAGTCTGTCTACAAACCTCCCAATGATGAGAAAAGTCCATCCTCTCCGTCTTTTGCCTGCTCCACTTTTCAGAAAATGTGTGCTCAAACAGGCCGTTTGGAGATTTTCCCTTCATGACATCACAAAGGGCAGTAACCCCTCCCCCAGGTGGGTGACACTCCCACAGCTAGGTGTTTGTTCTGCCCTCTGAGTCTGCCTTCTCACCGTAAACAATAGGACATGGAACGAGAAAGCCCGAGCCACCCAAGCCCTTCCAGAGAGGGGCGTGGTCAGACACAGCTCATTTACATTTAAAGCTACAGACACAGAAACAGCCTGTTCTGAGCAGGGCTGAAATAGAGGGGTTTATAGGCATGATCAAATACAGGATCAGAGTGGATTTAGAACAAGACACTTCACACACATGTTTTGAGGAGCTCTGAGAATTATTTACACTGAAGAGGAGGAGGATATGTGACCTTTAAAAAATTAAATAGCTACTTGACAAAAAACCTTTGAAAACTGTGCTGCATGATAAAGAGTCAGTGTTCATGTTAGTAGAATGTAATATAAAGAACAATATAATGTTGTTAATAGCTTCTAATTTATTTTAAACAATATCAACAAAGAATAAAATACCGTATTTGTCACGAATGCGGCTCAACCAAAAAACAGACAAACAGGTTTGGTGTCAAAAAGAACTTTATTCAGAAACTTGCAGGGGCGAGCTGTCCAGGGCTGGGGGGTCAGGTGTGTATAGCTGGGGGGTGAGGTTTCCAGGGCTGGGGGGTGAGGTGTCCAGGGCTGGGGAGTGAGGTGTGTATAGCTGGGGGGGTGAGGTGTGTATAGCTGGGGAGTGAGGTTTCCAGGGCTGGGGGGTGAGGTGTGTATAGCTGGGGGGTGAGGTTTCCAGGGCTGGGGGGTGAGGTGTGTATAGCTGGGGAGTGAGGTTTCCAGGGCTGGGGGGTGAGGTGTGTATAGCTGGGGGGTGAGGTGTCCAGGGCTGGGGGCGAGGCAGTGAGCTGGAGCTGGCGGGCTGGATTTGTTTGCAGTGAGGCGGAGTTGGCAGAAGAAGGTCCTGGAGATAAGAAAACTGGTGTAAGAAGCACCAAAACCATGTTTAAAGGTTAGGCAACAGGGCGAAACTGGAGCTGGATTTAAACTTAAACAAACCCTGAATGGCACAACTAACCCCGTACCTAATGCTGCGTTCCAGTTGAACTGGGAAGTGGGAAATTCCGAGTTCCCAGTCGGAAGTGTCAACTGGAACGCCCCCTGAAGTCGTAACTACTAGTCGGAAACTCGGAGAAGTCGGAGTAGCCCGAGTTAAATTCCAACATGGCCGCTACGTGCATCAACCGTAACGTTAAAGCTGTAACTATAGTGTTTATTAGCCGCTTGTTCCTCTTTTTGTGTGATTAAATCAATCACACTGATAATATCGTGATAGTTCTATCTGTGGACATGTTGTCATGTTATTTTTGTGCACAAACTATCACGTAGTGTGTTGTTATCGTCTGGTATTAGCTAACAAAACAAAGGTACTCCTGGAGGTGTCCATGTTGCTTTTCCGACTTGCAACTGGAACACGCTCAACTCGAGTGTGACGTCATTCCCAGCTCCGACTTCCCAGTTCCGAGGTAACTGGAACGCAGCATAAGTGTTGGTAGGTACGGGGTTCATGTAGGTGAAGTTGATGGCAGGTGAAGTGAGCAGAGTGTAGAGGACAGAATGGAAGCAATCACACAGAAACACACACTCGTGCAAACTGATGTCATGAAGAAGGTACTGTGACAGTATTGATCTTCAAATTGAATAGTTTCAGGATTCTAACATGCAACTCCTTCGATTCTTAGGACTGAAAATGTGACGGTCCTCGTCCTTGCCGTGGTAAGAGCATCCGAACCAGGAAGCCAGTCACGTTAGTTAATTAATAATAATAATAATCTGTTTTGACATCAGCAAGATAAAAGCTTTATTAGTTTCTAACTGAGGTGATGTTATGATGTGTTCAAAGTCGGCTCAGTAAAATGAATATTAGACAAAAGTTAATAAAATATTATCCTGATGTGTTTAAAGCACCAATCAGTGAGATGTGTAGAGAGTGAAATGATAAAGTGAGCTTACTCTATGATCAGACTTTAAGGAAACATGCTATGTTGAAGTGCTGGCTTCTCTGACAACAATGCAGCAGCCAGTATGTCCTCCTTCTAACTTTAGATTCTGGTCCTGAATGGTCTGGATTTGTTTGGACCAGAGAAGGTAGGCGGTTTTAAGGCACCCCCACACGGCCGTTTTGGACGCCCCTCGGTTTGCCAGATATGAGAGCAGTTATCAGGTCAAACCAACAGGTGTTGCAGCGATGGAAGCGGGCAAGAGAACTGGTTCAGATAGAAGTGATTGTACCCGACCTAAAAAGCCTCTGCATGTTTCTAATAAGCTCCACGAGCAGAAACGTGCTCAAACTAGGATCAATATTGGAGATGCTTTTGAAAAATGGAGAGAGGTTAGAACGCAGAAAGGTTTACAGACCGATGCAGAGCTGGATAAACACTGAAGCTTCAGTGTCCACCACATGGTGACCTGCGTGAGCATCCACTCTAGAGAGGAGGGGGGGAGGGGGGGAGACAGCTCTCTGTAATGTTTTGAATTTAGACTGCAGTACCCATTTCAAACACTAGGGGTCAGAGTTACATATTGCTTCTTTAAATGCAGCGTAAACAAAAAGACGTTTTAGGTTTTTGTAGAGATATAACTAAACACAGATGTTTGGAGAAGTTTTTTTACAGCTCTGTCAATCATCTCGTCTTCCCATGAATAATAGAAAAGTATTGATCGTGGTATTGATAAAGACGTTGATCATTTCAATCAATCAATCAATCAATCTTTATTTGTATAGCGCCAATTCATAACAAGTGTTATCTCAAGACGCTTTACAAGAAGCAGGTAAAAGACCTTACTCTTTGTCTATTAATATTACAAAAGAGCAGGTAAAAAGACCATGCTCATTGTTTATGTTACAAAAAGCAGGTAAAAGACCTTACTTATTACCTTACATTTAGGAGTATTGATAACGGTTTCAATATCAGGACAAATGAATGAGCTGCACGCTGGGCTGTGGGGGCTGAAGTGAACCTCTTTTTGATGTGTGACCTTGTGAAAGACGCTCAGTGTGGAAGTACATATATTATTCAAAACAAATTAAAAGACTTTGTTTTCATTACATTTATTAACGTGAAGTATAGAAAAGGTTTTTTCTAATCACTCTAAGTTGTTTGTTGTTGTGTTTGTTTCGAGTCAAGCTCTAATGCTTCATCTCACGGATCACATCCATGGGGTCGTTCCATGAAGCAGGATTCAGCAGAATCCTCGCTTATTTGGATAAGTCTGGCTCATTTAAGTGGGAGTTTCATTCCATAAACGTAGTTTATATGAATCCTCTTGTTGTTTATGAAATATAAACAATGTAAACTTGTCAGTTTTTCTGTTTGAATAAGTTGTGATGGAGCGTTTTGTTTGGCTTGAGTTGAAAGTGCTCATATTTACAGTCTCTTTGTGAATCACAGACTCATTTTAAAGCTCTGCCGCGGTCTAGACGCTTCACTGTTTGTTTACCTCAGCTCTGTCGACCTTGTTCTTGTTGCTGAGCATTTATTTTTCTGTAAACATGGAGAAAAAAAGAAAGAGCCGACATTTGTGCTCACTGTTCACCAATAACGCTGATCCAGAATCTGCAGAATAGTCATAAAAGCATATGGATTAAGTGCAGTGAGTGAGAGAGCTCCATAACGGAGCGAGAGGATGGATGCACTGGAGGAGATCTGGATCCTAATAAAAGTTGTAAAGCAGTTCTATTGGCGTCATCTATCAGCAGGCTGATGTCGTGCCCAGCCGTGTGTTTGCACGGAGGAATCTCCGCCTCATAACTTGAGTGGAATTCATCTCTGTGTAGCATTAAGGATTGTCGATGAGGATAACACCGGGTGAAATGAAGACCATCATGGGGTGTTTTGGCTGTAGAAGGAGGGATTGGCCACTGAATGGCGGGGGCCATGTTGACACAGTTAGAGGAACATAGATTTCCTGCAGCAGCCATTCATCTGTTGTTATCCTGCAGAGAGCTGTAATGAAGGAGCGAGGAAAATGGCTCCCCCAAGTCATTTGTTTCTCAGAGAGGCGGAGGGTCGGCACACATTTGGATCTGCTTCTCCCTCTCCAACTACTTTAACCAATGTTAGCAGTGACGTGACGCAGCAGGGACGGCGATGTCTGTCACTTTGGTCCTGACTTAAACATCTGAAACTTTGGTTCAAACCTACTTGATCATCTAGGCTCATTCCCAGAGCAGATTGGTGACCCCCCTGACCTTTCATCATGCTCTTTAAACAGGTTAGACCTTTACCTGTTCAACACTTCAATTAAAACGTATTAAAGGAAGACCGTCTCACAGGAAGCAGATGTACTTGTCAAGACATACTGCAAGCGATGCAACAGTTTTTCACAAACAAAACAGGTCGCTGCGATCACTTCACATCCAGGAACTGATGTTCCACTTAGAACTTTAAACTCTGTTTTGTTTGATAAATCACAAAGATGGTTTTACTCCGTCACACGGGGCGCCCTTCCCCACTGGGTATGTTTCTGAAGCGTGCGAGGCAGAGCACAGCCATGAGCTGCTGGACTCGCCAGATCTCAAGATCTCAGGAGAACTTCAAGATCAAGCGGGAATAACCAGAACAACGTACAAACAACACGTTGCTTTGTCTTTCTGAGGATGATTTATTGTATGTTCGGTGCATATTTTGACGTAATGTTGATAAAGCGATGGAATATATACTATCGTGAGTCTGTATATTGTGTTTTATTTTGAAATTGACCAGACGCTCTGTGCGTTTGTTTGTCTTACTTCCTGTCCAAGTCAATCTGTTCTGTTGAGCTTGACCTGTGTCTGCAACGAGCGTCATCAAAAATAGACTCTGCATGTTTTTGGAGCGAAGCAGAGCGGAGTGGCGCTGCTGGCTTGACCGCAGCACGTGCAGTGGAAGACAAAAGAAACGCCACACAGCTCCAGTGAGACAACATGCGAGACAGACCTACATCCGACTTCAACAAGCCCCCACCCTTACTTACTGCAGCCTCCATGTCAGGACAGCTGAATGGATGAACAGCGTTTATGGGTGGAGGTGTGTCTGTGACGTCGGTCTGACGTGCATGGCTGTGTTCACTAAGAGTCACTATGAGCTCTAACGTTCAAACTTTCTTCCTTCCGTCTCAAATCTAAAAAAGTCAAGAAGATAATTGCTCATCATTAGGTTATCATTATTTATTATTGTTGACAGTTTGAGGGTAAATCATGATAAAAGCACATAAGTAGACATGCTGAGGACGACATTAAAGGCCTGAATCATTTTGATTTAAATTGTCTTATAACAAACGTAGTCCTCATCGCACCTCTTCCTTCCTGAAGCTCCTTTTGTCTTTCTTGTGTTACTTTTGTCTCACTTTTTATCCCCCCTCCTCAGATTGTGCAGCTCTCTGAAAAAATCACACAAGCGTACATGCACTTTTCCTCCAAGCAATGTCAAGTCATCCTTGATTATGTTCGCTCTGAAGGTGCCATGAGAGAGGGCATTAAGAAGAATGTGTGTGTGTGTGTGTGTGTGTGTGTGTGTGTGTGTGTGTGTGTGTGTGTGTGTGTGTGTGTGTTGGGGCTTTTAACGTGTTATACATCTCTCTGACGTGATGTGATGAAAAGCAGCAGCTACGTTTTGCTTAATAATCCAACGCCTAAATGTGTGTTTTATTCTAGACACACACGCACACACTGCTTTTTCAATGTGTGTGTGAGTTTGCGTGTGCGTGTCCTCCCTCTCTTTCCTGCCGGTCTCATTTCTCAGGAACAAACCAAATGTGATGACCTGACAACAAATTCGTCCCTGTCTTCAAGCAGCTCAGTGCAGAGTTCAGTCGCTTCCCGCTGCAGGTCGTGAAGGAATAGAAGAAAGAAGAATGTGTGATGTACAAAAGGAGCGAGGGGCTGATAGAGAGACATACACGAACAATGAAGTGTCTGCCGGCGGCGGCGGTGGTGGGTCTTATTCTTGGAGGATAATGCACCCACAGGGGGGAACATGGGTGACATTTCAGCTGGCACGAAGAGGAACATAGCGCCCAGCCTCACAGGGTCAGCAATGGGATGTAATGGAATATGATTGAATGTGATGGAGGAAAATGGAAGTAATAGCTGTGGAGGTGTGGTGCACTCACATGCAGGAAATGATGTGAGGAGACTTGATGAAAACAGAGTCCAGCAGGCGGAAGAGTGAGTGAAGTGAATCAGAGCGCTGATGAAGTGACGGATTCAGACAGTTTACTCTGAATTTATTTTTCCCACTAACATTTGAAAAAGCTGCAACAGACAGTTTATCAATACACACAATTCATCATATAACTAAGTGATAAACTTAGTTTAAAGTCAACATTCATTTAAACTTAAAGCCAAACCTCTGGTTGGCAGCAGGCTAAGAAAGTCGCCCCAGGCTTCCCTCTCCCCAGCAACATTTTCCAGCTCCTCCTGAGGTGTGCGACCTGGGGCTCGTTTCAGAAAGAAGGTTTAGTTCAAACTCTGAGTCAGTTAACCCTGAAATGAGGGAAACTCTGGGTTTTCTGTTTCAGCAGGGGAGGTCACTAAAACCCGAGAAAGAGGAGTTACTCAGGCCTGTTCCAGAGAGGGAGGTAACTTTAGCTCTGAGTCAGTTACTATGGTAACTGAGTCTGTGAACCTAACCTGGTCGGGAGCAGGTTTTATTCAATGAACCCCGAGTTTCTCTCCGTCTACTCTTTCAGATCCAGAAACGCCGTTTCATTTCCTCATTCTTTCATTCAGTCCGTATCACGCGCGTAACTAGCGAAGATTCACCGTTTGTCTGAATAAGAATCCAGATTGTTTTAATATTCTATGTGAGGTAGGCTATACTCTACACTGTAAAACCTGATAAGTTAATTGAACTCAAAAAATTTGTTGAAACTGATTACATCGAAAATTAAGTTGCACTAACTCAATCTTTTAAGTTATAAGAAACATTATTTTTAAGTACTATCAACTTAGCTTTATTAAGTGACATTAACTCAATTTTGCATGTTAATGTTACATTAATTATTAAGTATTATTTACATGTTTTTTTTATTTTGAAAGAACAAATAAAAATTAAGTACTACAAACTCAATTAGTTTGTCAAGCGTTACCATAAACTATTTATGTACTCAGTAAGTAAATATTTACATTATGTTAACTTCATTTGTTTGAGTTTAATTTAGTTTTGATAACTTTACTGTAATTAAAAAATCTGCTTAATTGCAACTCAAAACAACATTTTGAAGTACTTAAAACATTTGTTGAAACTGATTACATCAACTTTTTTAAGTTGCTTAAACACAATATCCTGAAATTCACAAATTCTTAGTAAACATTAAACACATTTGAACACAACTTTAAATGCAAATCACTTTATTAAATGACTAAGACATTAGCCAAACATTACAGTGATTTTTTTTCCAGCTGATTAAATATTGCAAGGGCTTTGGGAAACAGCCTATGATCATTTATGATCAGAACATTTACATTATCCCCAGTGCAAGATTTAACGTAGTAACAAACGTTTGCAAATATAAAAATGATTGCCTCAGAATAAGCAGCACGTCAAAACATTAGAATGACATATCTGAGTAAACATTGTATCTCCTGACCTGTCCTCATAACATAACACAGGATCATAATAAACAAATATCAAACTTCAACCAGAGAAAGTCCAATATTGATTTCAGAAAGACGCAGCAACAACTATTGGAAAATAGTTCAGAAACACAGTGACAACTATTAAGAATAGTTGACGACTTAATACACATAGATAGAAATGCCAGAAATGCCAACTTCAGCATAATCAGTATGGCAAAAAGGCTTACCTTATAGTTCTGTACAGCTACACTCCAAAAACCCAAACATTTCCAACAGAAATGCATTCAAACTTTGAGTTCAACAGGCATTTTTTCAAAACCTCTTTTTTGAAGTAAAAACCCCTAACTTTTTTTTTTACTGCTCTTTGCAATTCCAAAATTACACAAGTCCATGTGCGCAAACAGAAATTCTTCAGTGAAGTATTATATTTGGTGGATGTGTGTTTGTGTGCGTGTTTGTGTGTGTGTGAGATCACTCAGTTGACAAAAGGTCGTTTTTAAGGCTCAATACCCTAGGCTTCAACTTGCCATCCTCGAGGCCCATCAACACTTTTTGGATGAAGTCAAATGTATTGGCCAAGTCTTTCGGGTAACTTAGATGTAGTGCATAAATTAGAGCAAAAAGCATGACAAATGCGTCAGCAAATGTGGGGAAATCGACAACTGTGTTACCCTCAAGCACAACTGCAACCTTCTACGGGCAGAAGAGCGCAGCATCTGTTGAAGTGGCACTGATCAGGAGGAGCCCGACTGGTATGTTGTCGATTTGCAGTTCATCTGACAGGGCCTGCTAAAGACAAGGACAGAGAACATACATATTGACTGCCTAAGCTTCAGTGTTTCCCATAGAATGACAATGTACCAAAAGCAGTTGTTTTTTTTGATGATTGAGGTTTGACCAGTAAATGCAAAGTTTAATTAGTAATTCCTCACAGGTAAGATTAAGCCTAGATGTTGCAGGACAATGTCACTATATTCAATGTTTTCACTTTTTAATATTATGGCAGTCATACTCCAAAATTACAGCATCTGAATAAAACAGATGAAATGTATAACATGTTCAACAGCCATATTACAATTCTTAATAATATGCTGACTTACATCCCACAGCTTCAGAAATCCGGAGTCATCCTCATGCAGATATGTAGGGAGAGCACGGAGGACAGCGGCACGTCGGACATTGACGTCAACTTGTTCCTTAGGTGTGAGAAAAACATTCTTCTTAATTTTAAATGCTAAAGAGAGAATGCACACAATTTATCACAAGAAATAGCTCTATGATGTCTTTAAATACGGTTAGGTAATGCCTACCAAACGTCAAATGACGATATCAAGGGTGGAACACTTGATGACATTGTTTTTATTTTGATTGTTGGTGTTGTTTTTTCCAAACAGTCTTTCATCATAGAAGACTGCTAGCCATGCTGTAATCTGAAGATAGGGAGTTCCAACAGAGTTCTATTACTATCACGCATTAAGAAGTATAATCAACTCACCTGGAGGTCATAAGTGTTGAAGAGCTGATCCAGGACTTCGGACACCTTCCCTGTGCGCGCAGCTTTCTTCCTGAACAAACTCTGAAGACGAGGGACATGTCGGTCTAACTCAGCATAGAAGTGCTTCTTCAGGTTGATGTTTGTGATTCTGTGAAACTCTGCACACATCTGTAAAATAAAACAATAGATGTAAGTTACATTGAAGTGCATTTGTATCTCAAAAGAAAAAGGAAAATTAAGGTGTAAAAGCATTTAAACATGATGCTAATGCAGCATTATAAATGGCAGAACTCTTAATTTGTTTTGCCATCAATAGTCACTTCCTGCTTTCTTACAGTGCAGACGCTTTTTAGTCCAAAGTTAATGTCAGGAAACCTGTCAGGGCCACAGCCACATCTGCTCAAACAAAAGTAAAGGAAAAAGAACCTCACCTGTGACTCCATCTTTAGGGCAGGCCAGCGCTCCAGGATCTCTCCAACAGGTAAGTCATCATTGATGACCTCTTTGCGTCGCAGGGAAAAGGTGGGCTGCATCAACTTTGCAATCAGAGGGAGATTTTTGTCAGTCTTCATAACTTCATCTACAATCTGGAGTCTCTGTCGCTCAAGGCTTGCACCATCTTCTCCTTTTGGAAAGTTGGGGAGAAAATTCACTTCTGCCCTTTTTGGTCTCTTGATGTTAGTGTGGGGAAATTGTTTGTCAGGGTTGTTTCTACTTCTCTTCCCAGAATTTACAGCTACCTCACTATATCCTGCCCGACTCAACTTAGTGCGGAAGTTACCCATCTTAAACTTCAGACTATTTTTCCAACCATACCATCCTGTCAGCGATCCTGCTTCTCTAAGACAAGGATGGGTGGTGACAAGTGCTTCTGCAACCAGTGAAATCTCCTTATCATTGGGATATGCTTTAAAGCTATGCATTTTGGCTGCAAGGCTTTCAAGAATGTCATGCTTTTGACCCCTTGATAATTTCAGGGTTTTCCCTGTTCTCTCATGATTAAAATTTCCCTCACCAAGTATGAGTTCTACTTCATAAGAAAAAGCTGGCACTGGAAAAACATCCGGCCATCTCTGGGCCCTTTCTGGAGTCATTGCATGGGGCAATATTATTGTGTCATCTGATGCAATTGAGCTGGCATCACTCTCGGATCTTACAAGTTTAAGTACCGCCTTCTGTGGAAGCTCTTCAATGTCTACAAGGGAACATAACTGCCCGTCAAAGTCTGGCTCTTCATATGATAAGCAAAAATCAAAGTCTACACTAAACTTTTATCATTTTTTGAAGCTCATTCACAGATTCTGGTCGTGAAGCCAAAGTCATCTTCCTGACAATTTCCATGGAGGTCTGTATGTGAAGAAGGAAATTTTGAGCAGCCATTCCCTATTAAAATGAAGAGAAGGGAGAGAACTGATTTATTAATAGCATTCAACAACGCACACACAAGAAGTATTTGTGTGAAACAGTGAGACAGATATTATTCACCTCAAAGATTACTGTTTGAAAAAAAATTACAGTTGTACCAGTTAAGTCTTTCTAGGCTTGTAATGTTAGGAAATGTCACTGGCATATTACATGTTTAGTTTATACCTGTCTTACTTTGCTACACACTGTTCCATGAGGCCATATGTCTCTTCACTTCAGATAACATTTTACACCTGGAAGTCTCTGATCAAAATTAATCTTTTTTGTGTCAGTATTAAGCGCCCATCTAAGTTGTATGCAGACAAACTTACTGTGTCATTTAGTTCTGACAGCTGGATGACAGAGCAGGTGTCTGAGGATGTCAGCTCAAATGACCTCAAATGCTCGCTATACCAGCTCTCGTAGTTTCTGCAAAGAAAAGAAACAGAGTTATTCACAAGCAGTGTTTGGTCAATCCTGCAGAAGTTTGGAAGTCCTCCAGCCTGGCCTGCAGAAACAAACATTCCGTTGGCATACTCTGTGCCATCAATGGAGACCTTCGTGGTACTGTAGATGTTTTGGCTGTCTGTCTTTGTTTTTATAAAGTCTTTTGCCACTTGAGGCAGTGTGGCAACTTGGACAGAGGTGACACTGGAGGCTTGTGTGTGGGGTTTGAAAAACAATGGTGCACTTAAGTGATACGCCATCATGTGCTGATGCCTGGTGGCAAGAGTTTTCAAGACATTCTTGAAATTGTGCGTGTCCTGTATCACTCTTTTGAAAAAGCGATGTTTTCCCTCAAACCTCATTGTCCAAAGGTGAACAAGAGGCCCAAAGCGCCTGGTCATTTCTGGGTAATGCTCAACATAATGATGCTTAGGTCTGAGTTTAAAGTCTGGAAACACCGCTTTAAGACCCTGTCGATGATCACTGATTTTAGTCTGCATGTACTGTAAAGACTCTTCTGTAAAAGATGGAGACAATACAAGCTGCATTATTTCTTTAAGGTCCAACAATATGGCCCATGTTTCATCTCCTTCAGGGACTTTACTTCCTACCATTAGCGGTAATAACCTTAGCAAAGTTGAATTTTCATGTCCATTTCCACCAATGCTAAGTTTGGCAGCAAAATTCTTTGGAATTTGTTGCGGTTTATCAAGCCTATCAGTGTGCTGATATGGAAATGTGCGAATTTTAGTGTTTAGATATTCAAGTGTGAAATACTTCAGACGAATCATCTCACGGATGCACAGCGCCAACTCAACTGGCACGACACCCTCAAAGAGGTCATGAAGTATATCAGGGGGAAAACCAGTGATGGGATGAAAATGCTGCAATGCCATGCTGAGGGCACACTGACCTTTAACACCTAAGTGGTTTGCCTTGTCTTCTTCCACAACATTCTGCACATGAAGATCATGGGAGGCCCTTGTTCTCATGCTAAACTCCCCTTCAGAAACTTCAGTGCACTGAATCTGGTCTGCGGTACAGCTGCAAAATCTGCAGACATACTGAGCTCGGAAACACTGCACAAAGCCTGCAAGACCATGGGCAGCCAAATTATCGGC
Source organism: Tautogolabrus adspersus (assembly GCA_020745685.1). NCBI lineage: Eukaryota > Metazoa > Chordata > Actinopteri > Labriformes > Labridae > Tautogolabrus > Tautogolabrus adspersus. The sequence goes on along the minus strand of CM036540.1, from coordinate 1,914,145 downwards.
TGCAACACACAGCACAGTTCCCCTGACACATTGACCAACACTTTCGATGAAAATTCCATCCTGCTCAAGAATTTGCAAGTCTTTCAACAAAGGTGAAAAAATACTCTGATAACTAGACTTCTGCAAATCAGAGACTTTACACAACAGAGCTAGCTGTATGACATGCAGACTGGACCTATACTTACTGGGTACATTGGCAAGCAACCAGTAAACTGCACAAAGCTTGTGGATCTTTCTAGCTGTGCCTAAAGGATTAGCAAGTTCAATGTCATCCACGTACAAAATCAGGGACAATTTCAGCTGCCCTGCTTCAGACAATAACTGATTGTCTTTGAAATATATAAATATAAACTGTTCATATTCTCCGTATGTCCTCATGAAGATGGAGGTTATATTTAGAGAGGGTTAAAGTACCAGGATCTCTTTTTGTCACCTGTTGCCATGGTGAATCGTAGTATCGGGGCTCCATTAATGTTGGCTTTTTATCCTCTTGGTGTTCGCGCTGAAGACCGAGTGAACTTACTCAGAGTTGATTTAACAAATTCTAATCAGCTGATCTGGAACCAGAAACTGAGAGTTTCCCACCTGAGGGTAAATCAACTCAGAGCTCAGAGTTACACTGAGAGGTTGTTGAACCGTCTTTCAGAAACGGGCCCCAGGAGGCCTCCCCATCAGATGCCCAAACCACCTCAGCTGGCTCCTTTCAATGCAAAAGAGCAGCGGTTCTACTCTGAGCTCCTGTTGGACGTCCGAGCTCCATACCCTGTCTCTAAGGCTGAGCCCGGCCATCCTTTTGTCATGATCTAGTCTTGTTTTGTATTTCAGAGTTTAGATTTATCTTGTTTTAGTTCTCATTCTTCCCTGGTGTTTGTTTCCTAGATTAGTCTTTAGTGTCTCCTGTGTTCTTTTGTTTCCTTGTGTCCCTCGATGTTCTAGTCTGTATTATTGTTACATTCTCCAGTTCTGTGTGTCTTCAGTGTTTCATGATTTAGTTTGTAGGTTTCCTCAGTATTTCTTGTCTTGTATTTTTTTTCCTGTCTCTGTTTCCCCTCAGTCCTGATTGCCCTGATTGTCCTCACCTGTGTCTTTAGTCTCACCTGTGTCTGATTACCCCTGTCTATTTAGTCTCTGTGTTTCTTCCCCTCTGTGTCAGATCATTGTTCTATGTCAGTGTTTGTTACTATTCTCCATGCCAGACCTTACCAGTGGTTTTCCTCGTGGCTCTTTGGTTTTTCCTTTTGGATTTTGATGAACTTTGTTTGGACACTTTTTTTAAGTAGTTTTGTTTGCCTTTTTGTTTAATAAATAGTTTTCTTATTCTGCACTTGGTTCCACCTCCTTAGTTTTCAGGAATGTGACACCTTTGGAGGTAATCATTTCGGCCGCTTGTATCCACGATTCTTTTGGTCACTACCGACAACTCATGACCACAGATGAGGGTTGGAACGAATATCGACAGATAAATTGCTTGCTTCGCACTCGGCTGCAAACCGCACCAATGCCTGCTGGAGGTCCCAGCCTGAAGAAGCCAACAGAACAACATCATCTGCAAAGAGCAGAGATGAAACTCTGAGGTCCACAAACTAGAAACCGTCCTACCCCCCCACCGGCTGCGCCTTAACATTTTGTTCATGAAAATCACAAACAAAATCTGAGACAAGGGACAGCCCGGTCAGAGGCCAACACGCACAGGGAACGTGTCCGACTTTGTGCCGAGAATACGGACACAGCTCTCACTTTGGTCATACAGGCACACGATGGTTCGCAGCAACAGCCCCAGGACCCCATACTCCCACAGTACCCCCCCACATGACCCCCCGAGGGACACGATCATAGGCCTTCTCCAGGTCTACAAAACACTTGTAGACAGGATGAGCATACTCCCATGCCCCCCAGAGAAACCCTGTGAGGGACAGAATCCACATTGTTCCTACAGTATCCGAGATTCAACAATCAGCCAGAGCATCCTTTCCAGCACCCTGGCATAAGCTTTCCCTGAGAGGCTGAGAAGTGTAATATAAACGATAAATGGACATCTCTGGATGATTGTATTGTAAAATCTGTAAAATCTACTCCTCTTTGCAGCTATAGGGAAGTGACAGAGCAGCTACAGAACTAGTGTTCGGCCATACTGTGTGTGTCCCTTTGAAACTGCTGAAAGAAAAATGTTTAGCTAACCAGCCCCCTGCTACTAATCTCTTAGACTTTGTGTCTAACTTCCGGTCGAGGCTTAGCAAGGCATGTGAGCTGGCCAAGCACAACTTGGGAGAAGCCCAAGCAAAGATGAAGGGATATGGTAAAAAGGGGAAGCACAGGCTGTTTTCTCCAGGTGACAAAGTACTTGTGTTCTTGCCACTTCCAGGGTCTGCTTTGCAGGCGAGATACAACGGACCATATGTGGTAGAACGTCAGATCAGTGAGGTTGACTACTTGGTGAAGACTCCAGATAGAAAACGTAAAACACGCTTATGTCATGTTAACCTGTTGAAGCCCTACTGTGAGAGAAACCAGGATGTGTCCTCCCAAGTCAAGTCTGTAGCTGTTGTGAGCCTTCCAACTTGTGTTGCTGATGAGGATGATGTTTTGCAGTTATCAGTCGAGAGAAGAGGTTGCCAGTCTAGATGCTCATCTATCCTACCTGGATTCTCCAGCATGCTCTGACATTGTTGAGATAGTTGTGAAACATTCTGCCCTTTTTTCTGATGTACCTACATGCACCAATGTTCTTCAGCATGATATTGATGTTGGTGGTTCAGCTCCTGTAAAGACCATCCTTACAGAGTAAATCCTGAGTGTCCTGAGTGTAAGTGTCAGATATTACAGAGAGAGGTAAACTATGCGCTAATGCAAGGCATTGCTGAGCCCAGTGTTAGTTCTTGGAGCTCCCCTTGCCTGCTTGTCATATCAGACACCTCGATTTTGTACAGGTTTTCGTAAAGTCAACTCGCTAACCAAGACCGATTGTTTTCCTCTTCCTCGTTTGGATGATTGCATTGATAAAGTTGGTTCTGCACATTTTGTGACAAAGTTAGACCTTTTAAAGAGTTACTGGCAAGTCCCCCACACTGAGAGAGCTTGTGACATTTTTTGTAAATACAGATGATTTTTGCCAGTATGCCGTTATGGCCTTTGGAATACGCAACGCACCTTACAGTGTTGAGGGGTGTTGCAAATTGTGAGGGTTACCTTGATGTTGTCATCAACAGCTCTGCTTGGTCTCAACATGTAGCTCAACTTGAGGAGGTGTTTAGTAGGCTAGCTGCAGCCAATCTGACCTTGAACCTTGCCAATTGCAAATTAGGTCAGGCCACAGTGACTTAATTGGGAAAAGTTGTTGGTTTTGGAAAGGTCTGTCCAATCACAACGATAAGGTAGATGCTATTTTGACTTTTGCTGTCCCGAACTCTCATCTTGAGTTAAAACGTGTCCTTGGTGTGGCAGGTTATTAGCTGAGTTTTTGCAGGAACTTTGCAACTTTCGCTGCCCAGCTGACTAACCTGTTCAGCCCTAAGGTCCTGTTTGTTTGGACAGATGTTTGTCTGCTGGCATTTGAGAACTTGAAGTCTCTGTTGGCTAGTGCCCCTGTTCTTGCTGCCCCTGACTTTGATCAGCCCTTTAAGTTGGCCATTGACGCCAGTGATGTTGGTGTTTGGGCTGTACTTCTCCAAGAGGACTCATCCAGAAGTTGAGCATCCCTTGGGCTATGTCATCCAGTCAGCCCCCAGTGGTCTTCACGGACCATAACCCCCTGGTGTCTTTAAGCAGGATCTGCAGATCAGGCATATTCGGGGAAAGGACGACGTGATGCTCTATCAAGGTCGCAAGTGATCAGTGTAAAATTCAAATGATGTATTTTTTTTCTTGTAAAGGGTTATCTTAGAGCAACCCATTTATGGGAGGAGGTGTTATGTGCAAACTTGACATTGTTTTCTTTTCTTTGAGGCACTACCTGACTGCCATACATTCCTCAACTTCTGATCTGCTGCACCTGTGGGCTGACACCATTTTTCCCTTCTTCTTAGTTTCTGTTTAACCTTGTTAGAAATAAAGATTTTTGCTGATAATGTTTTTGACTACTTTATGTTGCTTCCCCTTAGCCAGGGTCGTAACGTATTCATACTGCCACCTGCTGTAACAGGCTGTGTACTGTACATACTCTACTACTACGCTACTGATGTGAACGCAGACCAGCGGGGGAGAGGGGAGGGGCACACTACAAAACGATTGCGCCTAATGTGAAAACACCTTGAGACCACCTCTTCAAGTGGGCTCAGGCACGGAACATTTGTGTTCACACTGATCAAATGAACCGGACTTCGGCTCCCCCATGTGTACTCTGATCCGGGCCCGGGTCCCAAGTGTGAAACTAGCCCGGGTCCCAAGTGTGAAACTAGCATAATAAATATTGCAATAACATACATCTAATGTGCTCTCATCCGGTTGAGTGAACGCTGGCGCGTGTAGCTGCCGCTGCTCTCCGGTTCCTTTTACTGACTTTTTTTTTACAGTTTTAACTGATCTATGGACTTTTGCATTGTTGTATTTTTTACCTGGACATACTTCCAAATGATCTGATTATCCGGTGAGTGAACTCTGACTTGAGTGAACTCGGTCGAGTAGCCTACCTGTTGTGTGCAGGGCTCCCACTCCTCACCTGGGCTGCTTTCGCCGGAGCCCTTATCTAGTCCATCTTCGGCAACAATGTGGATTAATAAAATGTTTGTATGGTCTGTGCTTGTCTGGACTGCCCTGTCCTTGATTTTCAACCCAACGGCAGCGGTACTCCGTTACACAGCCGCTGAGCTACTACAACTACGCTTCCACCTGTCCGATCCTCCACCGGCTTTGCATCTCCACCCGGTCATCGCTCGTCATGCCCGTGGGAAATATATTCACCGTGGTTCCCGACGGGGCTTTCAAATAGATGACTCCACACCAATACAAACCATCTGGTCTTCGACTCGCCATCCCCGAAGAAACTCCAGCCGGAAAGTTGATCACTCTGTCCTAGCCAGCCTAGCCAGGTCGGCTAACGTCAGCGTCAAACACGACCACACCGATGTCAACTTCGGATTATTCAACATCCGCTCTCTTACGAGCAAAGGTCCTCTCCTCCAGGAGCTCCTGATTGATCGTAAGCTTGAATTTTTGTGTTTAACTGAAACGTGGCAACAACCTAATGACTTTTCACAGCTGAATGAATCTACTCCTCCTGGGTTTGTTTACATCTGTCAACCCCGTGTCTCTGGCAGAGGGGGAGGTCTCGCGATAATTTACCGCGAGAATTGGAAAGTGTCGCCTGTTACTGTCCCTGTCCAGTTGTCATTTGAATCCATTGCCTTACAACTGAATGGGCCCACACCTACCATAGTTGCCACTGTCTATCGTCCACCAAAGCCCAATATTGATTTTTTAAATGAATTTGCTGCCTTTTTAACCCATCTGTGCTCACTCTCCCCTAACATAATATTGCTGGGAGATTTCAATATACATATGGATAATACTAACAATGCCTTGACTAAGGACTTTACATCTTGCATTGACAGCTTTGGACTGCAGCAACATATACATTTTCCTACTCACTCCAAAGGACATATTTTGGACCTAATTTGCTGCTCTGGTGTCACTCCTCTTGATTGCACTGCAGATGTCATTCCCATTTCTGATCATATGTTAATATCTTTCAATGTCAAACTTACACTATCCAAAACAAACCTGCCACGTGTCATTTCATTTCGCAACATCAAAGACATTAACTTAAATGCTCTCTGCAGTGGTATTGACAGCCTCCCCAGTATAAACTTTTTATCCACCCCCGATGAACTGGTGTCTCATTACAACGATGGTCTTCACAGCCTCTTAAATGCCCTGGCTCCTTTAAAAACCCGGACTGTTTCCTTCACCCACTCTGCTCCATGGTTTACGCCTGACCTACGCCAGCTCAAGGCAAAAGGCCGTCGTCTGGAACGTCTCTACAAGAAAACTGGACTTGTTATTCACAAAGAAATGTACAATAACCACATTCTCCACTACAAGGACAGTCTCTCTACAGCAAAATCCACTCACTATGCATGTATAATCAGCTCAGGTGAAGGGAATACAAGGACCCTGTTCTCAATGGTCAACAACATACTGCGACCACCGGACTCTCTTGCTCCTCATCTGTACTCAACCACTTACTGTAACTCTCTAATGTCATTTTTTACTGCCAAAATAGACAAGATTCACCAGCAACTGACTTCTAACACCTCATCTCTCCCAGTCTTCTTACCCCCTCTCTCTCGCTCACTTTCAAAATTCAATCTTCCTTCTGTTGCTGAAATATCTGACCTCATTCGGAAATCAAAGCCATCTACCTGTGTATTAGACCCTCTTCCTTCAGTCCTGGTAAAAACCTGCTTAGCCCCTCTGTCTTCCCTAATAACAGTCATCATACATTCCTCCCTCACTTCTGGTCTTGTTCCCACTTCTTTCAAATCAGCTGCAATAACCCCCATACTTAAGAAACCTGGTACAGACCCCAATGATTTCAATAACTTTCGTCCTATCTCTAATCTACCTTTCCTATCTAAAATTCTTGAAAAAACAGTTGCATCTCAGGTTCACACTCATCTCTCTGACAATAACCTTTATGAACAATTCCAGTCTGGTTTCCGCCCCCTCCATAGCACAGAGACAGCACTGGTAAAAATCACCAATGACCTACTAATGGCAGCTGACTCCGGACTTTTAACCATCCTCATCCTCCTTGATCTGAGTGCAGCCTTCGACACCATCTCTCACAACACACTCCTTGACAGACTTGCCTCCATTGGAATCACTGACACACCCTTGCACTGGTTTTCATCTTATCTCTCTGGTCGCACTCACTTCATTCAACTTAAAACCTTCAAATCCCAGCCATTTCCAGTCACTTCCGGTGTTCCTCAGGGTTCTGTCCTGGGCCCCCTTCTGTTCATCATCTATCTCCTTCCTCTTGGCCATATCTTCCGTAAATATAACATCCAGTTCCATTGCTATGCAGATGACACCCAGCTCTACCTGTCCACCAAACCCACCTCCTCCCTCCCGCCTACTTCCCTGACCGATTGCCTACATGAAATAAAATCCTGGTTCTCCTGCAACTTCCTGAAATTAAACAGTGACAAAACTGAACTTCTCCTCATCGGCACCAAATCCACAATTTCAAAACTTGACAGCTTCTCTCTTATCATTGATCACTCCACAGTTTCTCCCTCCCCTCAGGTTAAGAGTCTGGGTGTCATCCTTGACAGCACACTATCTTTCCAAGCTCACATCAATAACGTCACCCGGTCTGCTTATTTCCATCTACGAAACATTAATCGCCTCCGCCCGTCCCTCACTCCCAACAGTACCGCCATCCTCGTCAACACCCTGGTTACATCCCGCATTGACTATTGCAACTCCCTTCTCTTTGGTCTCCCTCTCAAGTCCATCCATAAACTTCAACTGGTCCAGAACTCCGCAGCTCGCATCATCTCCAAAACCCCCTCCATTAATCACATCACTCCTGTCCTTCAGCAGCTTCATTGGCTCCCGGTTAAATATCGCATCAACTTCAAGATTCTGCTCCTCACCTTCAAGGCCATCCATAACCTCGCTCCTCTGCACCTCTCTGAACTCCTGCACATCATCAAGCCTACCCGCACTCTCAGGTCTTCTTCTTCCATTCAACTCACTGCACCACCCTCACGCCTGTCCACCATGGGGTCCAGAGCTTTCAGTCGATCTGCCCCGCACCTCTGGAACTCCCTCCCACCACACATCCGTAACATCGACTCTCTCTCCATTTTTAAATCTAATCTCAAAACACATCTTTTTAAACTGGCATACTCGGTCTGATCATTCCCTCCCGGTCTGTTAAATTCACTACATCTTGTACATTTGTCTTTTTAATGTTAATTTTATTGATGTGTTGTTACTTTGTTGTTTTTATATCTGCTTTGTAAGGTGACCTTGAGTGTTTTGAAAGGCGCCTTTAAATAAAATTTATTATTATTATTATTATTAATAAACCCAAAACGTAATCATGTTAGCATTTTAATTATCTTAGATCATGTTAGCATTTTTTTTTTATGATTAACATTTTATTGAATTTTCCAATTATTAAGTTCATACAGGCATATTGGTGATAAATAATCATTGAAGTACGTGTATATAGGGTAAAGAACAACAAACAAAAACATCAATGTGACAATCTAACAAAATGAGACTCAGACAGGAAAAAATTAAATTAAATAAAAAAATAAGGAAAAAGCTATCAACCGAAAGAATACAACAAAAAACAAAAGAAACAATTACAATGCACACAGTGCTCGGTGACGACAGACCCAACGACAGGGCACAAAGTACAGTGGGCTGACTCCTGAGGGGTCATCAACACCCATCAAGGATAAGATTCCCCCAACCTCTCTTGCCTCCCAACCACTGATTTTAGATATCGCTCCCATTTCAAATTGTCTGACAAGGCAAGGAAAGTTTATTATATCGTACATTTCAACAACAAGGCAATTCAAAGTGCTTCACACAAGACATCAAAAGCATCATGACAGAGGAAAAAAGAGACAGACTCGGACAGTAAAACCTGATTCATGCTTCCTACGGTCGGCGCGGTCGGCACGGTGCGGACGGCGAGCACGGCCCCTGCGAACGTCGAGTCGTTTCATACTGAATGCGGTCAGAGCGGCCAGAACGGACCTCTTCAGTAGTCTCTCTCATCTCTTCGAACCCCTCCATTTCAAAGCGCCGAACGGCATAAAGTACTTTCGGGCACTGTAGCCAATCATTGCAATGCGGTCGGCGCGAAGACGTCCGCATTGTTACAAAATCTTGGAGGTGCGCGGCTGGGCACTCAGACCCTTGGCGGACCGTCCTCGCGCTGTCGCGCCAGCTGCGATTGCGCGATATCGCCTCGCCCTCCGGAAGAAGCATGAATCAGGTTTTAAGGCACATCGCGCTCAACAATATGCACAAGATTTTTGTGAATTTCAGACCAGAAGTATTTTAGGGCATCCCCATAACATATGAGTCAATGTACCTTCTCCATCCTTACTTCAACCTTGATGGAGTCCAACAAACTCTGTTTAAGATCTTGAATTGAACAAGTCTGGTTTTGAGTTCCCTAGACATCTTTTTAAAGTTACGTAGTATCCTGTTCCATTCTCTCTCTGTAAATTCTACATTGAGGTCTGCCTCCCACGCCAATCTTAACAGGCCAATGTTAATTTCAAGGGACAGGCTCAGGCTGGTAACACCAGTCAATCTAGCCCAAAAAAACAAAACATTTGCAAAAGAAATGTCTCCTAGTTTTTATTGGTCCTAATACCCTCCTGAATCATAAACTAAAAGTCTACCTCCGTGGATGGAGTGGAACAGATTTTATTTCAGATTAAAGGCCCAACACTCTCAGTACATTGAGTAGAATAGGAGAACATTTTCAGTTAATAGCTATCACTATGAAACTTCTCCAGTTGATTAGTGACATCATACCAAAGAAAAAATGTATTGCAAGCTTTTGAGATTTGATGTATAAAATGTACCATCATTTGCATAAACACAACATTTGAAGACTGGAAGAAGATTAAAAATGATGTTTCATTATGTTGACACAATACAGAAAGACAACATTAAAGAAGGGACTGTGTTTCTATATCATCCCATACATTAGAAAATACGATTTAGAGTCATCAAAAAATCTATGTTCACCATGTTTTTGGTATAATATAAAATATCATGCTATTGAAAATATATGAACAGAACTCCTCCCTAATCAAACACAAAGTATAGACAGGAAGAATCTGTAATGAATAGTTTATGTGGGTGTTACTGGATATATCTCCTCCACAGTGTACGGAAACCTCAATTTGGGAAAACGCCCTTTAAAGATTAGAGTGAAAGCAAGCACGGCGCTACACCGGGGCTAGGGGGCGCTATAGCCCCATCACAAATCTGTCTAGCCCCGGTTAAGCCCCCTCACGTATTTTGGTAGTTTTATTTTCTTTTTAAATAAGTATATATCTGGCCGCCCAAGTATATGTCCGACCTGTTTTAAATTAATTAATTTATTCATAAAATCGCTGCGTGCACGAGAGAGCGAGAGTGGGGGAGAGAGAGAGAGAGAGCGCAGGATAGTGTAGGCATGTGCGTTTTTTGTAGCTGCAGCTACTTCTCTCTGCTCCTCTCTACTGTCATGACTGCAAGCATCGCGGGGCACGCTGAGAGCGTAATATTTACAGTCTATGGCTGAGACACATATAGCCTACATTGCCGCACAAGCGCGCACACACACACGCACACACACACACACACACGCACGCACACACACGCGCACATTGGAGCGCCAGCCACCACGCGCACCTTTTTACTGTTAGTGCAACAGCACACAGTTGATCCGAGTTGGGAACATGCGTAATTCGGTCAAACGGTCGGTTCGACTGTTCTCCGTTCACTCTCACCGTGTCTGCAGCTAGTTTAACAATAACAACGTCATCTCACAGCCTGCCTGCTGTAGTCTGTGAACATCTCCACTCAGATTAAAGCAGATGAAAGATGTTTGCTGCAAAAACCACATTAATTTAGTGTGAAAAAACATATTTTATATAAATACAAATGTAATATTAACCTAAAGATTTCTTTTTTTTTTTTAAGTATGTAGATTCCCCCCCGCGCGCGCGAACTCCACCGCCCAGGTAGGTACTGTTTCATTCTGTGGGAAACACAGAGCACCCCAAAATAGTAGTCAAGCTCCCCCTCAGCCCCGGGAGAAAAAAAATCCTGGTGCCGTCCCTGAGTGAAAGGGAATCCATTTTTCAGCGGAAACCTAATTATCAACAGACAAGTCATTGAAATCTGTAAATAGACAATACGTACCCAAAACCACGACTCAAGAGACAGATGGAGAAGAGAAAGCACAGTAGGCACTTTAATGTACAAAATAGGAGGTAGGCCATAACACTTTATTTCTTCCAGGCTTACAGTTTTAGATACAAACAAAACCACCAACTACTGTATGTTTATGTAAAGAAATAAAGAGCAGCAAATTAACCATTATCAAAAGAGAAAATAACTATTGTTATCCACTGAGGCACGGCCGTAAAATCCACTTATAGATTTGACTCTGTGGCAACAACAAAAAAAGTTCAATCCATGTTCTCATCCAAGTTTGCCGACATGTTTGCACAAACGCCTCTGCACTCTGTGCAAGCTAGGGAGCAGTCGAGGCCTTGACGACGGCAATTGCAGCGCATTGTGCTGCAACCAGTTTGCACTTGCAGCACACAAGCTCAAAAAACGTAAACTTGTAGCAACTGCCTGTGATCTAAAATCTTGCAAGCCATGTACTGAATAGTTTCGTCAGTAAAGCTATGAGACACAGCCAGTTCCACAATATCTTTTAAGTCCATTAGCACCTCCCAGAATTTGTCTCCTTCTGGGACTCTGGAGCCAATGAGAAGAGGAAGCAGCCTAAGCAGAGTGTGATTCTCATGTCCATTCCCACCAATTGTTCCTCGACTGACAAAAATTTGAGGAATTGGGTGAGGGCGGTCAACCTTATCAGAATGTTGATAGGGAAAAAACAATATTGCTCTTGCTCTTTGGTTCTCAGGTTAACACCAGTGACTGCATCAGATACTTGGGTCTGGGTGGTAAGACAAAATCTACAGAAATATGTAGACCTGAAACTCTCATTGAAGCCAGCTAGCGCATGGGCAGCAAGGTTATCAGCTGCAACTGAGAAGACTGTTCCTTTGACACAGTCACCAATATAGACGCCCACCTCTTCAAGAGTTCTTAGGTCCTTTAAGAGGGGTGCAAAGACTTTTGAAAATCCAAATTCCCGCACATCATTAGAATTGCACAAAAGGGCAAGTTGAGGTGAATGGAGAGCTGAACGGTACTTTGATGGCAGGTTAGCTAATGTCCAATAAACTGCGCATACTTTGTGTATTTTTCGTGATGTTCCTAGAGGGTTTGCGATTTCAAAATCATCAACATAAAGAATTAATGATCATTTCTGACCCTCATCTGAGAGAAGCTGACTTTCCTGGTAGTAGGAGCCATCACAGTTAAAAAGGCATGCAGTTGCTAACACTATATTCAAACTACCGTACATGCAATGTAAAGCACAACAGAACAGAGCAACATTACCTCAAGTAGACAATAAAACGGCTCCCCGGCTGGGTAATGTGTTGAAAATTATCCAAGTTCAGCGAAAAATCAAGAGTCCGCTGTCCCGGAGTTGATGCTAACCATGAAAGATGTCCAAAAGTAGTCCGCTCCGTCTCCTCTCCTCGTCGCTGTGCGTGTGAAGACCACCACGAGTTGAGGTTGAACCGTAGTTCTCTGCTCACGTTGAAAAAAAAGAGCCAGTAAACGGGGTTTCCCAGCTAAAAACGGAGGGCTAGTTACAATCACCATGCAAAAACAAGTCCAAAGTGACCTTCTCTCTGCACAAAGACCACAACGTGAACTGGCAGGGTCACTGATATTGTTTTTGGTAAACGGGTTTCCCCAAATATAAACAAGAGCTAGTGCCTGTTAAAAGACACACAAGCTGTTTGAGACACACACACGAAAATAAGTTGAGCAAAAATGTTTCATAAGCTTATATTGATTTATGCCAATTTACTGTGATTAACTTTACATCTTTACACTGTGAGCATTCAAATGATGTCACAGTTATTATGTTTTAATTGGGCATTGCATAATCAACAGAAATAATTATAAATAATAGACACAGCCATAAAAACTAATGACAGTAAAGTGTGTATAGTCTAATAAAAAGGATCTAGCTACACTTAAGTAAGTCAAAGTAACACACTGGAATAAATAAGTTGTACTTAAAATGTTCCATATTTGAGCAGCACTCAAAACAAAAGAGTTATTACGTCTATTATTATTTTTTAGGTTCAGTTAATTCAGGTGAATGAGTGTCTCCTCCCTTCTTTTAGTAAGATGTACTGTTTTACAGTGAAGCTGAAGTTTAGCAGAACCTCAGGACAGATCTTATTTCAGGTCTGAGGCATAAACAATCAAATACATTTTACTTTACAATGAACTCCATGATTGTTTTTCTTTATTACAGAAGATGCCCTCAGATTCAGACCTCAACCCCTGACAACATGGAGGACTCGTCCCCTGAGCGTTTCCCGTCCTCTCTCGATGGAGTGCTTTGTCGTATGATTTGAGTTCTTCTCTTCATTTATTAACTCTTAAAGAAAGGATCCCAAAATGCCAGACTGTTTGACAAGTCTGTGATTGAATAAAATGGAAATGGAATCTCTTGCCTATCTTGCTTTGCTTATTGGCATTAAATGTTTAGTATAAACGGGGCAGCAGTGGCTCAGTGGTAGAGTCGTCGTCTCTCAACCGAAAGGTCGAGGGTTCGATCCCCAGCTGAGCAACGTGTCCTTGGGCAAGACACTCAACCGGTGGCGGTGTATGACATACAAATACATAGCAACCACTACCATCAGTGTGTGAATGTGTAGGTGTGACCTGCAGTGTAAAAGCGCTTTATAAGCTCAAGTCCATTTACCATTTATTAAAGAAGTTGAAAGTTTGAAAGCTGTTTCTCTCAGACGAGCCCGGCTGGGACAAGCTGAGCTGGTCTGTTAGCAAAGCTGTTGACAGTTGGTCCAGAAGAAATCAACGTCAGTTCAAACCATCAGGTCGAGTTGCGGGGGTAAAGGAGAAAGTACACAAAATAAATGAACAAAGAAATCCCATCAAACATCAAATAAAGGATAGAGACCCTGGATGATTTATTGACTGTCAAAACATGTTGTTCTAAATCCAACACAACCCTCCAGCATTTGGCCTTTCAAACACGGGACAACATCCTGTAGAGAAAAATAGCACTTTAAAATATGTCCATCATTGAATACTGAGCAGGATGTCTGTGTTTTATCTGAGGATGATGCACAATGCTTCCACCAGCAGATGAAACTATGGTATCCATCTCAGTGTTCACAAAGCTGCAGACTTTGTCCACCTTCTTCAGTTGTAGACGTGGATCAGATCCTCTGGCTGACAGGAGTGTATGGCAGAGAGGACAATCCCATGACCAGTCCCAGGTCATTTCTGCCACAGTGGATGAGCAGGGCATCTGGCACAGCTGTTAGTCCAAGCACTGGTGAAAAGAAGGGAGGAGGCTCCTTCAAACTAAGTCACCCCAGCCTGACCACTTTAGACTAACATTGAACTTGATGGAGTCCTTTTTAGGTTCTGTTGACTGTATAATGAAAAAGAAAACACCACCTCTCTATTCAACCTTTTGCTGGTGTGTGATTTCTTTTATTTTAAAGACTGTATTGTTAACAATAGCTTGTTTCTTCCTTCCTCTAATGAACCTCATACAGAAATCACAGGATATATAACTTTGAACAGATGACTTTAACTTACGCTTGGCCTCTGTGGAAGATGTCAGACCAGCTGGATTGATAAAGTCTTCTTTGCCTAAAACGAAGATACCAAAAGAATTGAATCATTTGACTTTAAGTCACCAGGGAAAAGCAGACATGATTTGTATTGCAAACTACCCGTTTATAATGAAATACAACATATCTTACCACGGTCTGTGGTGCTAACCTAGCTTAAATATAGCTTCAATATAGAACAATTTCGGCAAAAGCAGAGGACCTATTTTCAATAATGATCAAAATAGCGGGATTTTTAGATATAATACTTTATATACAGTGGTTGGTTTTACTTACACACTTCATCATTAGACTCGTAGACCGGCAGAGCACTTTCGGCGTAGCTGGACTGCGTAAGACATCAGGGCAGTACGCTGAATGGGCGGGGTGTGTTACCAGGGCTTCTCCCGCCGGACCCTACTGCGCAGACTCTGGCTCCAAATGACGTCAAAAACGCAAGAAGGCAGCGCCCGCAAGAAGGCAGCGCCCGCAAGAGGGCAGCGCCTGCAAGAGGGCAGCGCCCGCAAGGGGCTTATTTTGGCTTCAAGAACGTTGAGTGACAGCAGCTTCAGTGCGCGCCCACTGATGTCAACGCACTGAATAAGATGCTTTACTGATATAATCTGGGCTGTATTCAGGCTACGAGGAGACTCAAGAGACAAGAAGGTACCTTAAAGCTGACAATAATAATAATGATAATAATAATAATAAAGCATTAGACTTGTATAGTCTAATGCGTGAGGTTTTGGGAGCGAGTTCCAGAGGGTGGGAGTGGCAATGGAGAAGGCCCTGTCCCTGGATCCTGGACACTGAGACACTGGTGTTGTACCAGGAGATGCATAACTTGTGATTCTAAAAAACAGAGTAGATCTTTAACTTATCATGTAAATGCAATACGCTGCTATAAATGTCTGACATCTACCGACACTCATTTAACCAAACATAGAGATCAACTGTTACAACATACAAAGCTCTGATGCTGTCTACTTTACATGACTGCAGTGGACTTTCTTTGACATGTGAAGGGTTAAAAAGATAGATTTCGATTGCTGACCTCAAACAGCTGCTGGTTAAAAGGCTGCAGGGATCAGATTTCCAAAACACAAGTTCACTGAACCTGTTTGAGATAAAGTTCAAGTGAGTGAAGTCAAAATCAGTCCTGTGGACGAGTCACCAGCTGCTTATATAATATATATATATGATGAAGATATCACAAAGATCATCATGGAGATCTGAGGAGTTCCAATTACACTGAACTATTAGAGAGACTGTTGATGTTAACACAGTGAGCGGCCATGACAGTCCCATTGATGATGAAGATGGTGATGAAGATGAGGATGATGGTGGTGATGAAGATGTGTGTAATGATGGTGGTGATGAAGATGAGGGTGATGGTGGTGATGAAGATGAGGATGATGGTGGTGATGAGGATGAGGAGGCTCACAGTGATAGTATCTCTGACAGTGATAACTGCAGAGACGCGTTAATTGTCTCTGATTCATGAATTGAAACATTTCATTTCTGATAATTGATATTTGACTCAAACACTCCGTGATTAATTCTCCTCATTCCAGTTTCAATTGAAGGGCCCTCGTCCGTGCCAATTTACCAAGTATGAAGTATAATCCTCGCTTATTACTTCTAATAATATCGCTCTACTGTCTGCATAGTAATTACTTTCAGTGTTAGGCTGCAATTTTCCTCTTGGTGAATTACTCATTAAGAGCTTGTGTTTAGGATATGGAGAATGAAGGCACACAGAGCGACTGTGAGGAGGAATCGTACGGCCAATGTTGGTAAGAAAACGGCTGGTCCAGAATCAGGTAAACCAAACGTAATCAAAGCAATAACCTGTAAGTTCTCCACATTAAAACAGTCGTTTCAAAGGTTGAACTAATAGAACAATAACGTCCAGCAGGGAGAATGGCGTCTCTCTCATGTCTACAGAGGGCCTCGCTCGAATGTTTGTAACTTTGGCAGCAGGCCGAGGTCATCTGGTGAGAAGTGCGTAAGTCTTTACAGCACTAGTTCACACAGCAGCCTTCAGCTACAAAGCAGCCAGTTAGCTCGTCTCTGAACTGTTTGATACGACGGCTGAGGATAAGAGGACGGAGACAGGATGGTTCTTTGGCTCCTCTGCTTGTGGGGGAGGCACAACAGCTGTTTTACGACAATGCAGTTGCACTCAAATACCTATGGGGTCACCAAAGCGCACCAAACCAAATTCCTACATATTCTTGTGTTGAAGATAGTCATCTTTTTTACTACAAAATAAAATATAGACTTTAACAAAAATAAAGCTGCTCCATCATCCCTTCCGGGCCTCCGTACATGTGTGGTGGTGACTGTGTCTGCAGACACCCTGCCCTCTGACTGGATTTTACTGTTCTGCTTTGTTTTGGTAGACTCGGGACGTTTCTGGACGGGGAGCTGGCGTGTTTCCTCCAGCCAATGATGGCGCAGCAGGTGACTTTAGGAGAGGATACACAGGCGAATATGACGGACATGGAGGTAGTGGAAAGAAGAGAACACATAATCACAGTGAGGTGAAACACCGAGCGGATAAAGCTCGTTCTAAAACGATAAAGGTTCACCCTTGTGTTGTCTTTTACCCGTGGACGTGGAGTTGGTCTGCTTCCTGTTGGACAGACAGGTGACAAACACCGGCGGTTAGCTTGTGCTAGCGTGCGGTAGCTTACAGTGTAGGTACAAGCAGTAAACGTACACACTACGTCCTGCAGTGAGTGTGAGCTTCTGGGGGCGATGAGCCCAGGAGGAGGAGCGCAGTTTGAATGTTGTGTTTACAAGCTTCACCAAAAGTTAAGACACAATGAACACACAGCTGCTGACACAGGACACTGCTCTTCAAGAAAGAAATAGAAATGCTTGAATCTAATTTTACCCAGAATAAGTGCTTAGTTCTCCGAGAATTAGCCAAAAACTTTATTTAAATCCAGCACACCTCATGAAGAGGTATCTTTTAGATACCAGGATGTGGTCTTAAATCAGACACTGGTGATGAAGCGCTGTTTCACTCCTCATAATATTGCTCTTCTTTTCTAACACGACATACATTGCCTCAATTTGTTGTGTATTTTGATGATAGTATCCGAGAGGGTACAGCGTTGATGTTAAATGAACAGTTTTTGCTCTGGATTTTTTAAAATGTGTGTATCTGTGTGTGTGCGTGTGTGTGTGTGTGTGTGTGTGTGTGTGTGTGTGTGTGTGTGTGTGTGTGTGTGTGTGTGTGAATCCCCAATTCCCAGAGCCCGTTGGCCAGCTGCTGTTCAGCAGAGAACAGGAGGCCTGTGTTCGTCTCCGGCTCAGGTTTGATTGCGTGATCTGAGTGCCTCGTCTGTCTGCTCGCCCTGAAACCCTCCGACCTGTTAACGGGACCGACACCTGAAACCAGAGGAAGAGGAACACACCCTCTTCTCTTTCAGTATCTGTGGGACTCTCAACATTTATACTGCTTTGGAGAAGAGACTTTGGGGAGGTCACAGACGGACAGCAGCTCTTCTTAAAATAAGCATCTTTGTAGAGACAGTGATAGGTAAAGTTCAGTGTTTCTCATCCTAATACCGCATTGATAATAATCTCTTCCTCCTCTCAGCCTTGGCTGCAGCTGCTCGTTTCCTGAGTTCGATCCCAGTCAACGAGTGCCAAGTCTGAAATTGGGTTCATGGCAGTTTGAACGGTGGAGCCCAAACTCATAAGAGAGGCTGCAGTACGTTAAACTTCGGACCACATCCTGCTGACTTCACCGACCGGTAAAAACTGGATTCTGTTCAGCTTGGAGCAAAGTTTTCTTTTTTCTCATTCACCACCTATTGGGGTTCAATATGTTTGTAAGACGGTAAAGAATTCAGTCACATATTTGGATTTGACCGCCCTCCGTCATCTTCAGGTTTGGTTCTGATTATTAATTCATTTCAGGGACAACGGATGGAAATGAGCTAGTTAGCTAAATCTGGTACAAAGCATCTCTTCTCTTCTGAGACTAATGTTGTTTTTGTACAATGTCCCTGAAACTAATAAACTAAACTAGTTTAACCCATCCTTCCCCCCTAACGCTAACACAAGCAGATTGTAGATATGGAGCGTCACAAGTGCAACTGAGGGACACATGAGGATGAACTGTGTTACACCTGTCAGTTCTCTATAAAATGACCATCAGCCTTATAACAACTGAATGCCTGTTATGTAGTTAACATTTCCTGAAACATTCTGCACACACGGCTGCACGCGTCGTTTTTTAAAATAAATAGTTTTGTTGCAAGGGGCTCTCCCTCCGGCTTCACTCATCAAAGACTCTGGGAAGTTGTGCAGCCTGATGATGAGTCCCTGACTGTGTGCACTGATATAGAAAACTCCACTCTGACACAATGAAGACAGAATTAAACAGAAAGTCTGACAAAAGAAAAAGCTGGCTGCTTGTTTACTGCCATGGATGCTGTCCCCGTGGAAACAGTCTCTCCTGCAGAGCAATCATGAACAGCAGCAAAATGGCTTCTTCTTCAGACGGGGAGGAAGATGGGCGCTCATATCTACCGCTGTGCCGTCTGTGTACACAACTACACACTTAATCCCACGCTAGACCTGCGAAGAAATGAGAACTAGCAAAGTCCTCATTGTGAAGATCTCCTGCTCAAACCGATTCTCTCAAGGATAGAAACACAAGAACACGCGTGCACACACACACACACACACACACACACACACACACACACACACACACACACACACACACACAAAGAAATCAAAGCCCCCCCCTGACATTTGATCCTACCCTCCATATCTCTATCTTCTTACTTTAACTCCCTCGCGGCCTCTCGGTGTAATGCAGTGCTGTTACTTAACCGCTTTAGAGTATGTGTGTGTGTGTGTGTGTGTGTGTGTGTGTGTGTGTGTGTGTGTGTGTGTGTGTGCGAGAGAGAGAGCGGTGTATAATCTTGAATATAGCTTGCCCAGCAGGGAGTCTGCAGCAGAGTCAAGCTGGCAGTTATTAAAAAGCAAAAGCGTCTGAAGAAAGGCTGAGCCACAATACCTGTAGCTGCTTTTCTGCTAACAACAAAACCTCCGTTGTCTCTTTCTCTGTCCCTTGTATCCCTCTGTTTCTTTAAAGTCCAGCACCGCACATCCTTTATTCTTACTTCAGACCAATACCTCGCTCTGCTTTGTGGGATGGAGGACACTAGACTTTTAATTATCTGTTCGAAGCAACACCTGTATTTACAGGGGTGGATTACCGCACGGGTCTACCGGGCCCAGGCCCAGGGGCCCAAGGGCTCGGGGGGCCCCTAAGCCTGAGCTTCTGTGTGAAGTCGCTGTTACTTTTAATGTTGCATAGTCGTAGGGCTCAGTAATTGATGTCAATAGCAGGGTCCAAAAAGTCCTACCAAAATGATAAAGGAATGGCCTGAATATAAGCCTATTCATCATCATGGGCCCCTCAGGGAGAAATAAAGAAAAGCAAGCGCCAAACAACAGCAATAGTAGCCCATCTCTATAGAACATCATAAGGGGCCCCTCATGACTGGCAAGATGTGCGACCGCACAATGCTAGATATATTCAGTCTAATAAAATCAGTGATTATTACTGAGTTAAAAAGCAAAACTATAACAAAAAAGCTCACTCTGTATCTATGTGCCTCTCTTTTTCTCTCTGCACTGCACACTCCTTATGCAAACACCCGATACTAGCCATAAAGAAATTAAACTATTGCAGATCGTCCCTTTAGATTACTGAATACGATTAGACGATTCCATCCCAACCCTTATGTAAAAATGTCAATCCTGCTTTGTTTAGATACAGATTCATTTATCTGTAATTATTGTGATGTTGCCTTTCAATATTCCTGTGCTGTAAATCCTGTGTGTATCTGCGTGTGTGATGGGGGGGGGGGGGGGCTGTAGAGTCCATGTGCCCAGGGGCCCAATATTTCATAATCCGTCTATGTGTATTTATTTGCCTCTTTTTCATTCTACACCTGAGCCACAATGTTCTTTACATCCTATTTAAATTGTGCTGCCTTAGTAAAATACCTCAGAGCAACTGTATCTGTTATTCATAGCAATGTTTGGAGCGTTTGCCGTATTATTGTTTCGCTTTTAGCTCCATTTGGGTCCCCTCCGCCTGAGAAAAACGTATTACTTGCCTGCCCTAAGCAGACATGCATCAAAACACTGATTCATTTGTTAGTACAGAAACCAGTGTTGTTTTTGTAGATAACGTTATAAAGCAGCTGATATCATACACTGTATAAAACACGGACGTGTTCAAGTGACGTCACGCATTGGTTACTGACGCAGACTTTTGAAGCCCATCGATGGCGATCGCCATATTGTAAATGCTGTCTCACACTAACTTTTGGTCAACCTAGTAACAGGCAAAGAGGAGGAGCTGAGGCGGGGCTTAACCATCCTGACACGATGCTGCAAGGCGCCCGCTTGTCAGGCAGATCAGCGGCACACACAACTGGTAACCTTCATTAAATCAAAACGGATGCATTATAATCACCCCCAGCAAAGTGACTGCTGATAAAGAAATTAACTAATCTGACCCTAACCCTACCAGGCTGTAAACATGTTTAATTCTGCTGTCAACTAAACAGGCACTTTAATATCAGTGTGTAGGTGATTTCTGGGTCACTAGAGGCAGCCTCAAGTGGACACTCAAGGAAATGCACTTTTTTGCACTTCCACATGAGCTTCATTTGTCAACACCAGAGGTTGCCGTTTGGTTAAGATGCTTGTTAAGAAACCTGAGTAAAATACATGTACGAATGTCCAGTTGGGGCTTCCATAGATGAACGCTCCTTTCTGCTGACAAGTTCTCATTTCCAAATCTTTAAACACAGCAGCTTCATCAGAGGCTTTGAATTATGTTGATCCTCACACACCTGCAGCGACAGATTAGCACCGCAGGGCTCCTTGGTGATTTTGTTAACAATAAATATTCATAGTAAGATTTTAAAATAAAGCTTGGTGAGAAAAAAAAACATTTTTAGAGTTTTTATTAGGCACAAAAAATTACCCACAGTCGTGCGTCACTGTTTGGTTATGTTAAGGTACCAAAAGTTACTGGTTATGGTAACTGGGGGGTCCAATTTATCACAGATGGACCAGGATGTATTTCTCAATTTGTTAGCTTGATGCTATTTATTTATTTTATTTATTTATTTCAAATGTATTTAACCAGGAGAAACCTCATTGAGATTAACAATCTCATTTACAAGACTGTCCTGGCCAAGACGGTCAGCAGCAAAACAAAAAGTTACAGACATAAAACACAGAGTCATTACAAACAGAGATCAACAGTTCCTGAGTCACAGAGCACAAAGTTATCAGTCAAAGCATCTACAACCTGAAGAATCTTCTTCCAACACCTTCAATCTACTTTTAAAAAGATTTAAAGAAACCCGCTCCCTCAGACACAGATCATCCTGCAGGAGATTCCAGGCCGCAGGAGCAGCATACCTGAAACTCCTTTTCCCCATTTCAAGACGCACCTTCAGAACAGACAACAACAATACGTTTTGTGACTGGGTTGCAGAGCGAAGACTGTGGCTTCCAGCACTTTTCACATGAATACAGTTACACAAGTATGAAGGAAGCAGGTTAAGTAAAGCCTTATAGATAAGGACATGCCAATGAGTTTGTCTACGCTTAGACAATTCAGGCCAGCCGACTCGATCATACAGAGTACAATGATGAGTCAGGGCCCTAAGATTTGTTATGAATCTCAGCGCACCATGATATACAGTATCCAAAGATTTAAGGCACTGAGACGATGCATGCATATATAAAACATCACCATAATCAAGCAAGGGCATGAAAGTAGCAGCAACATGTCCTTTTTTTGCAGCAAAAGAAAAACAAGATTAGTTTCTGAAATAAAAACCCAGCTGCACCTTAAGCTTCTTTACAAGTTGCTGAATATGAAGCTTGAATGACAGAGAATCATCAAATAAGAATCCAAGGTATTTATAAGATGATACATCCTTAATTACATCACCCTGAGATGTTACAATAGAAGGCAGGTTTAGTTGCTTTTTTCTTGATCACATAATGTAACATTTCTTCAACTGGCTAACAGAATTAGCATCGCGATCGCAGTAATTTTAACTGAGGAAACAATCTATTTTTACTTAACAAATAACAAAATCGCTCAGAGGAATATATTTCCTAAACTCTGTGGAAACAAACTTAAAAAGCTGCTGACTCATGCTCTGATCAAGTGACTCTACATGCCTCAACCTTTATGTCTTTATGTGTATGTATTCATGGGACATAACCCTCTAATTCCTCCTGCTGGTTGGTGGTGTGTAATGCGCTCATGGGTGCAATGTTCGCGGACCCTGTCTTCCGCCGTCCCCCTTCATTCGGATACTTTGCTCATATGTTGCCAAACCTGCTCCTTTACGGACAAGGTCCTGTGTCAGCTGCTTCACGGTACCATTTCCCCATGTTGAACTTTGGGTGTGAGCGAGCGTGTGCGTCCACGCTCTTCTGTTTCTGGGTTAGGTCCACTCACCTCGAGCTCCTGGATTCCGGAGACCTTTCATGTAAGACCTCAAGACTGACCCAGCATGTCCTAGCCAAAGGGGGGGTGGGGGGGATCCAGGCCCCGACTTGGTTTCTGTTCAACTCTAGTTGACCTACCGGGACATCGGAGAGAGACCTCTAGTCTGTAAAGACATGTCCAACAGTTTGGGAGTACCAGGCGTGTTTAAAACAGCAGCAGAAATGTGTGTCGTGTTCGTGAAGTGGTCGTCATAGAGCTAAACTTTAACACATCCTGTCGTATCAATATTTTGTCCAACATTTAATTTAAGTGGTGTGTTTGTAGGAGAAATTTTACTGGTTTCACATGAGCTCTCTCTGTCAGACGTAAAGACAGAGGGAACAAAATGGCCCCTCTCTCTCTCCCTCCCACTCTCTCTCTCAAAGGAACAGAAATCAGCATCTTCCCCTCAAATCTGGAGACATCACTATCGGTCTTCAAAAGCCGCAATCAGCCGCTCCCTGTGCGCTCTCTCTCTCTCTCTACCGCCCACAAACACTCTCCCACTACCTTCCCTCTTCACTCTCTCTCCATCTTTGTCTCCCTCCAGCCTCTCTCTCTCTCTATTCATTCCTCCCTCTCACACTCATCCACCCCTCCGTCCTCAAACTAATTGAGGCAGGTGGCCTCTTTTATTCCCTCTCTCCAAACCTCTCAGCGCCAACGTTACCAGGCATCTCCATTACTTTGTGTGTGCATGTGTGAGTGAGTGTGTGTGTCTTCTTTTGTACTCTGACGCTGTGGAAGGAGTCTTCATGCAAGTTGTGCATGTGTGATTGCAAGTGTGTGTGTGTGTGTGTGTGTGTGTGTGTGTATGTGTGTGTGTGTGTATGTGTGTGTGTGTTTAAGTGAGTCGATGAACATGAAAGTGAAATCCTAATAGCTCTTTTCTCTTCCAGCAGTGGCCTCTCCAAACGCCACTCTTTGGGCCTCAACATGCAATTAATCAATTCAGCATGGTAAGAGGGTCTATTTATACCTGCTCACACACACACACACACACACACACACGCACGCACGCACGCACACACACACACACACACTAACACATGCACACACTCTCCTGACAGAGTCTAATGGTAGCTCTCCTCCACAGTTGAGAACATGGCACCCTGCAGGGCGAGGGAGGGGAGGCAGAATTAGGTGGATAGAGAGACATTAACAAAGACGGACGGAGAGAGAGAGAGCGAACGAGAGAGAAAGAGAGAGAGAGAGAGAGAGAGATGTTTAACCACAATGGATTCTGTCAATTAAGGAGGAGTCATTGTTCGGCTGACAGAGTTAACAGTTCCATAAAAGGCTCTGATTCATCTCACCGACAGTCTGAGAGAACAAAGGACGACCCGACGCTCCGGGCAGAGCTTCACTCATTATTATTCATTTTTTATCTTTGTGTTTTAAAGGTTCCATCATCTGTGATTAGATCTCATCCTTTACCAACAACATTTACTGGAAATACTCAATGAATATGCCGTTTGATGGAGATCCCCGTCCGCATGAACTGGTTGAGCCGTTACAGATGTCCAACAAGATCAGATTCAAGGACGTCAAAATCAACGTTTTGACACCGCCCTCTTTGTCACCTGCAGGCCCACATAGGGGTGTCTGTCTGAGGGATATTTCTCCCTTTCTCACACACGGTTCACTGTCTGTTTAATAACGTTTAAGCACTTCTCAGGTGAGTTAAGAACAAAAATCTGAGGGCCTACGAAGCAAGTTCAGCGTTTGTTTATGTTATCTGTCTTTACGAACCCTGACGTCAGAGATCAAGTTTTACAGCCACACAAAGTGCATTGTGGGACTGATTGTTATGATAAGTGTGCTCACGTTTCATACTTAAAAACTCTGGTCGATCTACTGTAGGAAACATCCGAGTATTTCTTACGCACAATAAATTGCATACTATGATTGGGGATCATACTACATACTCTAAGTGACGTCATGTTTTGTATGACTATGAAAGTCTGCGGTTTAGACACAGGTGAGACTAACGACACAGGTGAGACTAACGACACAGGTGAGACTAACGACACAGGTGAGACTAACGACACAGTTGAGACTAACGACACAGGTGAGACTAACGACACAGGTGAGACTAACGACACAGGTGAGACTAACGACACAGGTGAGACTAACGACACAGGTGAGACTAACGACACAGGTGAGACTAACGACACAGGTGAGACTAACGACACAGGTGAGACTAACGACACAGGTGAGACTAACGACACAGGTGAGACTAACGACACAGTTGAGACTAACGACACAGGTGAGACTAACGACACAGGTGAGACTAACGACACAGGTGAGACTAACGACACAGGTGAGACTAACGACACAGGTGAGACTAACGACACAGGTGAGACTAACGACACAGGTGAGACTAACGACACAGGTGAGACTAACGAACAGGTGAGACTAACGACACAGGTGAGACTAACGAACAGGTGAGACAATCAGGGCAGACAAAATGGAGGAAAAACCAGATAAAAGGAGGAAGTAAGACAAGAAACACTACAATGAACTACAAAGAACCAACTGAAGTTCCCCAAGGTTCAGTGCTTGGTCCAATGTTGTTCACCATTTAAATTAACAACATTACCACTTCATTACACAACTGCCATCTCCATCTTTATGCAGACGACGTCCTTTATACTTCCTCAAATATCATGATGCAACTGAAATCTGCAGGAAGCTTTGAACCTTTTACAAAATCATCTGCACGGGCTGAAACTGGTCCTGAATTGTGCAAAGACTAAATGGATGACATTTTCAAATGCGAGGCATACCGACTATAGCAGTGTTCAAATTCAATCCTGTAATACTACAGTAATCGAGAGTGTAATATTATAAATATCTTGGTATCTGGATAAATGAAACACCTAAACTAAGACAACTGGGCTTTCTTTTTAGAAATACATCCAGCTCCCCTAGGAAAATAATGATTGAGGCAGCTTTCCTTTCTGTTCGTGATTATGGGGATGTTATTTATGGTCATGCAGCCAGCACTACTTTCAAACCTTTAGATGCATCACTCTGCACTCAGATTCATTTCTGGAGACAGCTATGGGAAACATTGTCTTCTGTGTCAGGAAACAGGCCTGCCTGCTCTTACTATTAGAAGAGACCAGCACATTTATTCATTTATTGATTAAGCCCTTTTAAATGAACTTCGTCTGTGCTTTATTTTAAGGGGAGTAGCCACGATACATGCTCGCAGTCATGGCTCCCCACAAAAATCCACAAGGAGAAAATGAGGTAAACCACAGGAGCACAGGGAGACGACCAACAAAGACTACATCCAAAACTAACAGCAACATACGACACCGACATAGAACAATGAACTGACACAGAGGGGACGAAACACAGAGACTAAATAGACATGGGGTGATCTGACACAGGTGAACACAATGAGGGCAATCAACACTGGAGGGAAACACACAGACAGGAATTAAGACAACAGTGAGTGTGTTTGCATGGACTTGAGTATCCCGGTTTTGATTGGGGTTTTAAGTATCCCGTTTTTGTATGTGTGCATGTAAACATCACATCCTGATTTCAGAAACCGGGATACGCCCTTATCCCGGTTTTGAGAAACCCGATTTTGCTACCTGGAGAACTCTGAAAGAAAACGGGATACTGTGGCATGTATACGCCATCCCCCGGTTTCTGACAGCTCCCAACACCTGCGCAGGCGCGGACTCAGCCAAGTGACGTACACGCAAAACAAACATGACGGCGGCAACGAGAGCGTCGTATTCTGGAGCGAGGAAGAAGTTTTGTGTTTCGCTAATAAAAAATAAAATATAATTGAAGGTAGCAGGCTATAGCCTAGTATAGACCATGGGCAACGTCCTCAGGATCCAGGATGTGGCGCAGGGGAAAGGAGGAGAATCAGAGTGCCGCGGGGGAAAATAACGAAAAGTGAAGCGCCAGGAAAACGTTGCTGCAGCTGCTGTTATGTTCATAGTCTGTTTGGTTTAAAAGTGTTGGATAATGAAAGAAAAGAGCGCTGAAGGCCTGTGAAAGTGTCTGAAACTTAGACTGAAGATTCCCTTCGAGTCTCCTCACCCGCGACGGATACGCATGGCAGGGCAGAGACAAAGACAGTCGGACCGACCGATTATTCATCCTCCTATCCTGGTGAGATCGCTTTGTTTGTCTTCTGGTATAGCAGTGATCGATCGACTACATTTGTTGGATTACTTTTGTTACTTTTTTTGGATGGACTGAGTTTGTTTTGGATCAGCGAACGGCTTCCTTCTTTTTCTGTGGACTAAAAAGACAATTTAAACTGAACTTTCGTAGATCATATTGCATATTTCGTTTGTTTGGGACTTTTAGTTTATTTTGGATTCATAAAGGGGTAAATTAAAGAGATATGTTTGTTATAATTCAATATTTTATTTGCAGCGTGTGGCGTAAATTAGGCTACTTCGAGAAAATAGCCAAGGATTACAAAAGATTTAAATTGGTAATGTAGGCTACGATGGAGCGATTCTGGTCATGCTGGACAGGCTATAAGAAATATTACTACGACCCTGTCCCACCAGTCACGATTGCGTATCATCACCCATTGCTCCCTTATGCAGTGGCAGTGGCAGACTGACAACCAGTCAGAGTTGATGGCATGTTTAATATTTGCTGTTAAACAGTGCTTAATTTGTGCCAGATCCTGCCGGAACAAGATACGGAACCTACCAGATTGGGACCGGCACCTATTTGATTGGATCCAGCACCTTTGTCACTATCAAAATCTCTCATTACATTTGCCGCAATATAATGTCATTTGTTCTGACATTCTTTTTTGTATTTAAATAACTGGGAATCTCTTGTTTTGCTGCTTGTATGCATTTAAGCGAGCATCAGAACGAGAGGTCAGATCGCGGTCCGTGACTTTTTTGTCTCTTCCTGTCGGCCGGAACAGCACTCTCTGTTCTCCCGTTGCTGTAAATGAGGATATATCATATCTGCAACAAGATGTTGGCATTTAATAAGCCCGCAATATAAGCCACAGTGTTCTCATGTTTCTCAGATTTCTAAATGCGGTTTGTGTTGTAAAAAATAAACACCACGTGCGCCTGCGCAAATAAGATGCAGTAATCAGAAACCGGGATACTGTTGTTGATCATGTATACAGGGATATGAATAATCAGGTTTCTCTCTGTGCATGTAAACGCCATATCCGGAATATGATATATATTTTTTGTACTTTTTTACTATATTTCTATTTTTATTTGTGTATACCTGGATGCTGCTACAATTTCGTTGTACACTGTGCAATGACAATAAAAGGATTCTGATTCTGATTCTGATGATCAAAACCGGGATAAGGCTCATAATCGGGATACTCAAGTCCATGTAAACGCACTCACTGAGGACAACTACAAAGTAAATCATGGAACACTGAAGGCACACAGAACGTAACAAGACACACTAGAACATAGAGAAACACAAGGATAACTAAATAAAACAGGTAACACTTAAGACCAAACAAGGAAACACACAGGGAAACAAGCAACACTAGGGAAAGTGAGAACTAAAACAACAGAAATCTAAACTCTGAAATACTAAAACAGACCAAATCATGACACAAACACTTGGAATCTGCTTCAGAGACATTTGAAGATTGACACATTAATAACACGGATACCATTCCCAGTTTGAATTTCAGATCTTATTATTTGAACTGGTTTTGCTTTTGATATTTTAATTGTTTGTCGATTGTATTTTCTTGCCTTTGAAATGCACTTCCTGTTTGTATCTCTCCTCTCTTTGGTTCCTCGGCACCTATATTGCAAAAATAAAGCAAAAAAAATACACGCAACAGGAAGGAAGAAAGAGACAAACAGGAAATCAAGAAAATGTTACACTAAACAAGAAGAAATCCTGAGGTTTCAAAGACATCCAAAAAAGTCCTGCAGTTTCTCTTTAAACCGCCCTACGTCTGCAGAGAGAGAGCGGATTAAAGTACGAGTCAGACGGTCGACTGCATCACCTCTGAAGTTGTTCCTGATCCGTATTTCTACCTCGGTCTCTTTGGTTTAGACATTGTGAACATCTGTGACGCTGCTTTCACTTCACCGTTTGTCACATTTCTCACAGTTTGAACATTTTCTGGTTAAAATAAGCCGACAAAGACGAGGATTTAAGTCGCTCATCGAGTCTCCTTGGTGTGATATTTGCTGTTTGTTGTCTTCTCGCCCACTCTCACCTGCCTGCCAGAAGTTAAAAGGGGGGAACCGAGCACTTCCTGCTTTTATGCTCTTAATGTTCTTCTTGGCAGCTCGAGGAGGAATCATTTTTTAGCAGATTATGTGAGTGACACAGTCCGGATCCAGTGAATTACAGCGACGCCTGCACTGATTGGAGAGAGAGAGGGATGAGTTTTAAGTTCATCTGATGCGTTGAAGATTTCACAGCTAAAGTTAAAGATTATTTTTTGTTTCTTTTTAACACCTCTGTAACTGGCCTTCTTTGTGTGCACTGTGTAGGTAAAACATTTCTGAGTGTGTCGAGTTTGTGGAGTCAGCCTCCCACCGCCGTCTGCTCGAGTTTCCTCACACACCGAGTCTGTTGTAGTGAAACGAAACCCGCTGTTGGCCACGAGACAAGAAACAAGGGTAGTAAACAAAGAGAAAACTGTTAATAATAAATCAAAAGTACAGAGGCGAGGCAGGAAACACAGCATTAGTGTTTCTGTTTGGTCGGCTGCGTTTCTTTAGTTTGTGTTTCTTCTGGTTACCTGCGTTTAAAACCACCTGGAACACCTTCTGTGTGTCTAATGATGCTGACACCTCTGGACCT
Organism: Tautogolabrus adspersus; assembly: GCA_020745685.1. Lineage (NCBI taxonomy): Eukaryota > Metazoa > Chordata > Actinopteri > Labriformes > Labridae > Tautogolabrus > Tautogolabrus adspersus. Next base: position 1,884,334 of record CM036540.1, on the reverse strand, counting down.
TAACATTCACAGATCAGACATACCATAATGAGCACCTGCCTGATATTGTGTAGGCGCCCCTCTCTTCAGGTCAGGGCCAAAACAGCCCTGAGACGAGGGGCCCTGTCGTACACCTGATGCAGCGTCTTGGCGTGCAGCGCTGGTGTGTTCCTTTCGTTCACCTGATGCAGTTTTAATATTCACGCCCAGCCCTCAGGTTGGGTAAATGACACATGAACTTACGCCCACGTTAGCGACCCGGGTGTGTGTTCTTAAAATGTGCTGTGGTGGAGGTGGAGCGTTCCTTTCTTGAGGACCATAAATAAAGTAAAACCTGAACTAAAGTCAGCGTCTCGTGTCTTCGTAGTATTTAGATGGTCTGTTAGAAAGATGGGCTTTTAGTATATCTTTATTATATGCATAGAATGTGTGTACAGACGGAAATCTGTGTTTTAACTACCAATGCACCAGCCTGCAGGATCGCCTGACTCTTAAAGGGAATGAGCGCTGACCACAGACTGTAAATATTACTGGACGAAGCCTGAGTGACGTCCCCCATCTGTTCCTGCAGGAGGCGCTGGAGTCCCATTGATGGCGGTCTCCATGCTGGAAATGCTGTCTCACTAACTTTCAGTCAACCTAACGACAGACTGAGAGCTGGAGCTGAGGCGGATTTTAAGCCTCCTGACAAACCGTTACACCGCGCCCACCTGTCAATCAGGTCAGCTACACGCCTTATTGTGAATAACTCTTATCCTTCATCAAATCAAAACTGATGAGTCATCAAAACATTCACCCCCCCTTACAGTTTGTGTCAATCGAGACATGAGCTAATCAGACCTATTTGTTTTTTTGAACCAGGCTGTAAACATGTTAATGTCTGCTGTAAAAACAGGCTTTTTGAATGGGTGTGTATGTGACTTCCTGTGCTTCTGGAGCCAAAATCAGGCCATGCATGTGCAAAGCGGACACGAGAGGGGAACCTACAGCGACATCTTCCGTCCAAGGTGCTGTATACGACGAGAAAATATGAGTAAATATTCAGGCTGATAATTCTGTCAGATAATGTATTTTTACAAACCGACCTCTCTGACCTCTGTGGTTATGACTGTACATTCGGATTGGAGTGCTGCATTCACACTCTGGTGTTAATGTGGCACCAAACGTGTCTGTAACCTCTGAAGGTTGTTCGGGTGATCGGACCCGCCCTTGAAACTCTGAAATGTCGGTGAAATAAAAAATGAGCGGGCGAATAATGCCCCTGATGATTACAGGTGCATGTTGTTTTTTTTTTGTATTTCACCTCGCTCGTTTTTCACCAAAGAGTCAAACTGAGCTTTTTTTTTTTTTACTGTCATGTGTTCAAGCATGAATGTGACCACGGTCCTCTGTGGACCGCCTGTCCTCAGTGTTCTGCAGAAAAGTTCAACACTCAATGAAAAATCGAAACAAACCTCACACGAAAAATACAAATCAAAGTTGGAACGAAGAGGCTGGAACAGAATCCAGTGCAATGTGAACTTCCCGCACGAGTTACATCAAAGGGGCTGTTGATGTCCGTCGTCTCGATCTCTGACCTGGCGCTTAGCATTGTATTATCATTGCATACTTCAGAAATACATTTGAAAAATGGGGTAAATGACACGTAGTGACCTTATTCTTTGCATTAAGTATAACATAAAGTTTCAGTTTAAAAGAAACCACTTCATCACGATTGCTCTTCTCTGCTGATGATGCTCGAGTAGTGTAACTTTTACTTTCTGTGTTTTTGAACACCAGACTTTTACTTGTTGGGGATATTTTGTTGTTCTTTTAGGTTCTCTTACTTAAGGATCTAGATATTTCTTCCTCTACTGTTCGTACTCCATCTGTGTCAGGCTCACCTCACAGATAAATGGTTCACCAGGAGAAAAAAGAGAGAGCGAAACGAGTGTTTCCTCCTCTTTCCTACTTTCTTGAGTGACTCGTCTGAGAAGTGCGGAGCTCAGCAGCAAGTTAGAAAAGAGTGTAAAGAAGCAGAGAGGATGTTGAGCAACAAAGGCAGAGAGGCTGAGTTGAAATGACGAGCCCTGAGGATATGCCTCAGCTCGCTCCACCATGGTGAATAGTAGGGATTGGATTTGTGTTGTAGTCGAGGCTGAGAGGCTCGGCTGAGGGCTGAGAGGAGCTGCTCGGCTTCTTTACACCTCAGCAGGTCATTTTTACACCAGTTCAGTCTGATTTAGGAATAATTTAGCGAGAAAAGCTCTTTGAAGTTAGCGTTGGGCGTCATGAATCTGTCCACAGTTCAGCTCATGGTTAGTACAGCAGGTTTAACACTGTTAACAGGATGCATTACAGGTAAGCACCTGTTCAAAGGTCCCACGGTTAGAGGTGAACTTGCTAATGCTATCACTGTAAAAGAGCAGAGCCGCAGAAATCAATCATCCAAGTTAGCCGTGAACGGAGCTCACTGTGCGGTTATTTAAAGGAGAGGCCAGAGGTAAAGTCAGTTACCATCCGACTGACTGGAAGCCAAAGACAAGTTGAACTGTTGAAGTAAAGTTTTATCAAAAAAGTTTTTGCATTAAAAAAAAAGGAATGACTTACCCCGAACCTCCACCAGATACGTTTGCACTAAGGTCAACTCCGCTCCAGTACGGTTCTGTGCACCCTCGTACGTCGACACACAGGCTGCATTCTCAGAGCGAGGCACGGAGCAGCACCGCTGGACAGCTGGAGTTGCGAAACCAAGGAGTTCCTGCGGTAATTACAGAATCACACGAGACAGCGCGAGATAATACGATGTCTGTGGTTAATACAACCTTACAAATGCATCAACAAACAGACATAAGGACATTGTTCTGAACCGTCAAAACGGAGTGTGTTATTTTGAAAATAAACCAGATGTTTTAATGTTGTTTCGGTGTCTGACTTCCTGTCTGCTCTGTGGTAAATTGATCCGCCTTGTGTGTATCTGCTGCAGAGGACTCCAGACTGACGGAGCTCAGACGCAGCAGAATTCGAAAGCAACTTAATTAAACACCATTAATCACAAGCGACGGACAAAATTGTCAGTGTCCTGCATTGTTGTGTTAGCATGCTAATGTTAGCGCTCTTCAGTTAGCTCGTAGCTTCACATGTAAACTGACACAGAATGATCGTGATCTAAAAACTCTTACGTAACATCCAAATAATCAGTGAGTATGTTCTTCTTCTTCTCTCTAGTTCTTGACTAAAACAGCTTTTATACACAAGGGGAGGAGCCGGCCGTCCCGTCCATGTAAACACGGCTCTGACAACAACACAGCCAGCGGGACTCGAACTTCTCACTCATTGTAGACAGTCATGACTCAGAGACACATTTACACAGGAGAGACTGGATTTAATATATATTTATGAGTTGCATGTCGCACGTTCTTTGTGTTTGTGTTTACAGCCTGGTGCAACAAAATCATTTGGTATCAATAGCTCCTTTCTTCGTTGATACCTGCTGGACGGGGGATTCAAAGACTGCTCCTCTCTGAAGAAGAGACATCTTGACATAACTTAAACTATGTTGTTTCACAGGTTTGAGTCTTCGAGGACGAGAGAGACTTGTGATTGACGTCGCTTAAAACCAGGATCATTCCTCATATGAGAGGCCGCTGCTGCTGCTGATGGGAATGTTTGAAAGAGTTGGTAAAGATTTTTCATGATATGGAGAGAAGTTTAAGGAAGCCTGACATTAACATTCATATTTTTTAATGCATAATAACTCACAAAGTCACACAAAGGAAAATTAATTATAGATTAATTTGCTGCATGACGGATAAAAGATAATTTAGGAGTCATTGATGTGTTCAGGTTTAACAACACATACAAACACACACACACTCACTCACACACACACACACACACAGGGCCGGCCTCTGTAAGCGGCCTGTGTCGAGGGGAGCAGATTAGATATAATAGAGTCCTACGGGCTGCACGGCCTCTCTGTGATATAGTGGATGGGCCTGTCAGTTTGACAGACAGCTTATGGTTCTGTGGCGGGATGGGTGCACAGAGGGGGAGAGGGAGAGGAGGCCCAGGAAGAGAGTGATGGATGCCACCCCTCTCTGGGCCGTGAGGAATGAGTGATCTCCACAAATCTATCACCTTACGAGAGGAGCGAGGGATGGGAGGAGAGAGAGGAGCAGTGCGCGCAGACAGCCACATCCATCCCACGCACGTCCGATCCCACCCGGCCGGTGGGGAGCTGAGGGGTAAATCTAGCGCGCCTCTTTTTGCTGATTGCCCTTCTGACAAGATAAAGAGCATCGAAGCCCCCGAGGGACGTCCCGAGCTGTCCCTGGGCCAATCACAGAGCAGACAGCAGGCGTAAATCTGCCCTAACACACACACACACACACACACACACACTCACACGCTCGCTGGCAGTGCTGTTTTGATGGATTTATATCAACCCTCACACACGCACGCACGCACACACACACACACACACACACACACACACAGCAGCCCATGATGAAATAGATTGCAAAGAAGAGAAAAGGTCCCCTTTAAATGATCATGTAAGAATAAGTGTGTTGTTTGAGGAGCCGTGCCTCTCTGAAGTCTGTCAGCCGTCTAACAGTGACAGAAAAAAAGTGAAATCACTAAACTCCAAACATGCCGCTGTTCAGCCGAGCTCCCCGATTCCCCGCTAAGCCTTCATGTCACTGTTTACACCCAAAATAAAAATACAGTCCCTCAGAACTTTGTCAGTCATCGCTGATGGAAAAGAAAGATCTGAGAAACACATCAGCCGTCACATCAGTCTTCATGAAATCCTCTGTTTTCACTCTGAATCCTAAAAGTGACGCAGACGAGTGACTCCAGGTTTACCTGAGAGTGTGCTAATGAACCATCATGACTGGAGCATTCAACACTTATACAGCCACTCAGTGTGTTTTTGTTTTTATTGTTGCATACCGGGGTTGTGGGTCTAACTAGCAATTTCCACAGTCTGTGCACACTGCGGGCCATCAGCGCTGCACACTACAGCGATGTTCCTGTTTCCACAGAGAGCGCCGGCGTTTCTGGCTCTGAAAGAGGGAGGAAGCAGAGAGAAACTCGGGGTTCAATGAAAAACCTGTTTTAAGTTACCCCTCATTCTGGGGTTTGAGTGAGCTCCCGTTCTGAAACGGAAATCCCTCATTTCAGGGTCGTATCTTCTCTGTTTCTTTCAGATCAGCAGACGTGATGGATGCAGGTAGAGCAGGACTCGTCTCACTGCAGCCTGCTGATCATGAGTCTCACATACACATTATTAGTAATAATAATCCTCCCCACCCCGTGGGACTATTGATTCCCATTGTTCAATATTAACCTTCAGTGACGTCCTGTGTGGAACGTATCGATTACTTTGACATTCTCCACATTGATTGTCTTTGTGCAGATAATAATTACCTTCATATTTATTATTTTGTTATTCCATCAATATGTTCTTCATGCTCTCAATTATTCATCATAACTCACGTTAAATCATTCAGTGCAGTAATGCGGCATACATGTGAGCTTACACCATCACACTGGCTGGTTAAAGAATCTGTCTCTAAGGGTGGTTTCACATCAGGGACCTGGGCCTGGATCCGAGTACGCTTGACCACAAAGTCCGGTTAATCTGTTCATTGTGATCACAAACGTACCGTACTCGTGTACCGTCCCCGAGTCCTCTTGAACAGCTGGTCTCGGGCACGATTGATGTGTACTCGAGTACACCGAGTACACACCGCATCGAGTCGCCCTTGAGCTCCAGCATGAAAACCAAAACAAACTGCTGTTTGGCCACACCTCCTCCATACTGAAACCTCCACTCTCCTCCAGTGACACACCTCCAACCCCTCTCCACTCACATTCGCACAAAGGAGTTTAAAATTGTCCTTTGCTGAAACTGCAATCACCTGTTTCCTGCATTGTTGTGTTAGCGTGCTAATATTAGCGCTCTTTAGTTAGCTCGTAGCTTCACATGTAAACTGACACAGAATGAGCGTGATCTAAAAACTCTTACATGACATTCAAATAATCAGTGAGTATGTTCTTCTTCTTCTCTCTAGTCCTTGACTAAAACAGCTTTTATACACAAGGGGAGGAGCCGGCCGTCCCGTCCATGTAAACACGGCTCTGACAACAACACAGCCAGCGGGACTCGAGCTTCTCCCTCATTGTAGACAGTCATGACTCAGAGAGACGTTTACACAGGAGAGACTTGATCTCTGATATATATATGTGTAAAATGACGCACATTTTTCCATTCATTATTTGGGACAATAGAGGAACTAGCCTCTGTTAGCTCTGAGTGTGGCTCAGTCTGGTTAGCACCAGCAGCCTTCAGTCCTACCTGCAGGTTAACGTCCGCATACCTGTGATAAATGTTGTTACTTGTTGCTCTCGTCGATATGACATTAATCTGACAAGAACTACAAAAAATGTTTTCTCCATTTTTAAATACTATCAAACCACGCTGCGCCGACAAGATGCTCGCCGTCCACTGTGCTTGTTTACAGCCGAGCGCAAGGTCGCCTATTCTCTGGTGAGGCTACATCACAGTTCGTAATTATCATGAAATGTTTTTTAAAGGTTAGTTAAGGTGATCCAGGCTCTGTATAAATTTACAATGAAGCAGGAAAGTCATGATTACTATGAAACACGGCGAGACTTCTCTTTTGAATGTTTTTTAGTTCAGTGTGGACGCACGATGTGAATTCTGAACCACTCTGGAGTTTCTATCAGTGAACGTATTCAAGATAATTCTATTCTCCTGAGTTAAAGTTCATTAATCCACATAGGTTGGTGTTTTTCTACGGTTTTTTTTCACGTGAAGATTCATGGGCAAGTACTCATTCAGTAAACGGCACAATGGACGACAGCATGTTGTCGAATATTTAGTATGACTGGACTCTCTTCACTACAAGCAGAGGTTCTATCGGAGCATTTACCTTTTCTCCGTGGATTAGCGGAGAAAAAGCTCCGTGACATAATCTAGGAGGATATAACGCAGGAGACAGTTAGCCAAGCACAGTCAGTGTGTGCACGTGTGTGTGTGTGTGTGTGTGTGTGTGCGTGCGTGTGTGTGTGTGTGTGTGTGTGTGTATGGAGGGCGGAATGGTTCAGCTGCTACACGCCGCACGCACGTACGCACGTGTGATTATTTCATAAAAGTCCCACACGTACACACGCGCGTGCGGGGTGTAAGTACTACACGCAGCTTGACTTACAGACGCACGCACATACGTGTGATTTGTTTTAAGTGTCACGCGTACACACGCGCGTGCGGTGTGTAAGTAACACTTCAGGTGGTGTTATCTATATGATCAGGGATATTTGATTAGAGAGTTTAGCAGGGCTGTTAGCGCAGCGATTATGAGTTTATCATTTGGCAGAGCGGGGTTCGTGAATCATATGGATCATAGTATTTTCTAGTTCATATGTGCCAAACTCACGGCCCGCGGGCCGGCTCAGCTGATTAAGCAGCCAGCTGTTGTGCCTCCATCACCAGCTTTCATCACACTGTATATGTCATTATAACGGAACATTTCCTTATATCCGAAAACAATATCCCTCACAGGGACAGAGCCGCGGAGCAGCGCGGAGCAGCGCGGAGCAGCGCGGAGCAGCGCGGAGCAGCGCTAAAATGCTTCCTTGAATTACGCATGGAGAGATAAAGTCAGTGACAGCGTTAGATTATGATAGTATGGACAGGTAGAAGAACGGACTGCCACGCTCATATTAAAATTCGTTTCACTGAGTTTAATTAGTTGAAGAACGTGAAGCTGATCAGACTGCAGTGCGCAACGCTTAAGGAAACGTTTCTGATGCTTTGAGAATCAGAGGATAAATCTGAAATCTGCTGTTAATATTTTCATTCTATCTCCGATTTTTATACAAAGGAGGGAGAAGGCTTGTTGTCAATCGCCTTGCCTGGTTTAAGAGTTTGTAGTTTTATTAGTTTAAAACGATGCACGTTCCGTTTGACTCCGGGGAGGACCGTAGCGAGCTGCCGGGCTTGGCTCCTGGCATACCGGGACTGCGGTCACTGAATCCCCGCCGAGGTCTCGACAGATGGACGCTCACAAATGCGAGAGGACGGGGAAGTGGATTTATTATCATACCACATACCGATCAACATCACCGGAGCAGCGTTTCTCTGGGGCTATGCCCCGCTGTCTATTGTGCACAAACACGACGTTATAACATGTAGGCTATAAAAAACCACACAACTTTGAGAAATGAGGTCTGGTTGACCGGTGGCTTTGCTGAGTTGGCTGCCCGGCTATCGGTACTGTGGCCCGGCTTGAGTATGGGACTTCAGACCGCCTGAAGTGACTGAAAAAAAAAAAAAAACACACGCACGAACACGCGTCTGTAAGTCAAGCTGCGTGTAGTACTTACACACAGCACGCGCGTGTGTAAGCGTGACACTTAAATAAGAACACACGTATGTGCGTGCGTCTGTAAGTCAAGCTGCGTGTAGTACTTACACACCGCACGCGCGTGTGTACGTGTGGGACTTTTATGAAAATAATCACACGTGCGTATGTGCGTGCGGCGTGTAGCAGCTGAACCAATCCGCCCTCCATAGTGTGTGTGTGTGTGTGTGCACGTGTGTACACGTGTGTGTGTGTGTGTGTTTCATAGAGGTATTGTGAGATCCTCTGCTCTGTACAAAGGACGGTTCAGGCCCCTCAGTGTGATGGATAAAGATGGAGACAGAAAGAGAGAGAGAGAGAGATGGAGTGAAATAGAGCAGAGAATATGAGATAATGACTGAGAGTAAGAAGAGATTTAACTGAGAACAAAGATGGCCATCACACGGGGAGTTTAAATATTTCCTTTCTTCGGTCTTTGAATAAAAATGTCTCATTGTGGACTTTTCAGTTCGAGCTTCATGACCGGGGGACGGAAACTCAAGATGTTCATGTTGATGAAAGAACAAATACTACCTTTAAAGAAATGAACAAAATGTGTGTTCCATACAAGGGCGTAGGTTTGGATTCATCATTGGGGGGGACACATTTTCATCGGGGGGGGGGGGGGGCGTCAGACACTTCATTTCCTGCATTCTGGTGAATTTTTATGCAACAATTTCTGCTTTTTCTGAATTAATTTATGGCGGAAATGTCTTTACTATGTATAGGAAATTATTATTATTAATTATTATTAGCCTAATTATTCAACTGTATTGTTCATAACTTTCTGTTTAATCAATAACAAATTTAAGTCACAGATTCGATCATGTCATCAGATCAGGAAATTGAGAAATTGTAAAAACTATATATTTGCTGGCCTTTGTTTTTTGTATTATTTGTAGGCAGTAGTTCCCAGACTCCCCCTCCTGCTCCCCTCTAAACCCCCCCTGCATTACAACATTACAGACTAAAAACAAAAGTCCATCAGAGAAGAATGAATTATTAATGCTCAAAACAAGTTTTCTCCTGATTTAGCTTTGACAATATTGTAAACTTAATATAATCAGCCTGCTGGTTAGTGGACGTGTATATCTCTGACTGCTGCACGTGATCATTTCAGACCCTGTGAAGGTTTCATTTTACCGTCAAATTGGAAAAAATGTGGTCGGATATTGTCCGTGTTTATTGCACTTCAATTGACCTCTATACAGTTAATGGGACACTAATGCAAACACCAACCTGTTGCTCTTGCTTTGTCTTGTTGTCACTGTCTGCGCCCGCGACCATAGACTGTATAAAACCACGACATGGTATGGTCCACTATAGGGGTGTCTGAAATGATTGGGAAACGTATTTACAGGTCAGAAGGTTATAGAAATGTTTTGAGCCCCCCCGAAATGTTTTTCATTACCTCTTTTTTTGACCTTTAAAAAAAAAAATCTTTCTAAATATTGGGGGGGACAAATCTACCTTTTCTAAATATTGGGGGGGACACATCTACGCCTATGGTTCCATATCCAAAAGTAGTACACAATCGAGAGCTTTGCCTTCAGGCTCAGCTCCCTCCTCGCCACGATGGTCCGGTACAACGCCAACATTACTGCCGACGGTGAGCCGATCCGTCTGTCAATCTCACAGTCCATCTTACCCTCACTGTGAACAAGACTTATGTTTAATATGTAAATATGTATTTTTTTAAAACATTTAGAAATCTTCTAGAACTGGTCGTCCACTGATAAAAGTCCAAAACAGGAAATTAATCCGGAAATGAAAAACTGGAGTCTCTGCTTCATGTGTGTTAATCTCGATGTTTGACTGAGAGCACTTTAGATTAAACACATTAAATGCAATCATTCACTTTAAAAATCCACAGATTGAATAAAAAACACTTCACTGCATTTCTGAATCAATCCACAATAATAAAGTAAGTAAAGTGAGGACACTTGAAGTTTAATACGAAGCACTTCAGCCTCTGATTATGTCGTGATGAATTAATCATGTTTAGCTCTGAAGATTCAGAGAGCACGACGTCGGGTTGATCAAGACGAAGGAGTGATTTTCTGCACAAGTGTTTCCTCTGAAGATGTCGGATGAATCAAACCTTGAGCTTCAGCAACAAGAACGTAAGAAAGAAGTGAAAAGGACCTTCATAAAAAGAACCCGGGATTGTTAGTGACTCGTACAACTTCCAGAAGTCTGACCGAGTACGGTGCAGAAGGACAACGGTAATACGATTCTCACAACAGAGCGAGTGGAAAAACAGGACCTCAGTATGAGACCGCGGATGTTCGCTTTGTGTCTGAATATAATAGAAATCATTTCATCAAGGGCAGCAACCATGACAGCAACAAGAACACACACACCTGTACTGTGTGCATGCTGCGAGTGACCACACGCAGCATGCACACAGACACACACACACACACACACACACACACACACACAAACAAAGCTGAAGTGTAAAATCCTGCAGTTCCTCGAGTGTCCACTAGAGGCTGGCTGCAGAAGCACAGGAAGTCACATACACACCCATTCTAAAAAGCCTGTTTTTAACATGTTTACAGCCTGGTTCAAAAAACCAAACAGGTCTGATTAGCTCATGTCTCGATCAGCACACACTGTACGAGGGGTGAATGTTTTGATGACTCATCAGTTTTGATTTGATGAAGGATAAGAGTTATTCACAATAAGGCGTGTAGCTGACCTGATGACAGGTTTCCAAAGACTTGAAATGTGTCTCAATGAAATGCAAAGAAAGCTTCTAGCAGCCCATTTAGAATTTTTGGATGCAACTTGGCGTTGCAAGCAGATTTCTAGATGGGGTGGCCTGGCGGTCTGGTGCCCCATGTACAGAGGCTGTAGTCCTCGCTACAGCGGCCTTGGGTTCGAATCCGTTCTTGGCCCTTTGCTGCATGTCATCCCACACTCTCTCCTCCCAACATTTCCTGTCTCTCTTCAGCTATCCTATCTAATTAAACAGCCAAAAAAAAACATCTGCTCCTACAGCCCAGGAAGAAGGAGTCCTAAAGCTGTCCCCGTTTGCTTTATTATTGTAAATTAAAGAATCAGCTAACATCATCTGTGGTTCTTCCCCTTGTGCTCAAACACTCTTCCCTCCTGCAGACTTCACAGAGAGCTCCAGCAGCAGCTCCGTCTCCCTGATGTAATCACTGCACCACCCACCCGCCACACCCACCTTCTGTGAACAAAGACGGGAAAACAGGTAGGAAATTACACAGTGGATTTCCCTTTTCGATTTCCTTTTGGACTGCTTCAGTGCCTCATTACAGGAAGCAGAGTGAGCTGCACCTTTTCCTCCCACATCTGCTGCTCTGACGGAGGGTTTAGTGACGCTTTCCGAGATTTGCGGGGCTTACTTTGAAATCTTGAGTCATTTATGCAAATCCCGGGCCGATGGTCTCGAGTTACTGTCCCTGATTCCTGGAGGTTATCCTGGAAACGTTTCACTTTCCAAATCCAAGGCTGCATGTTTGGCCCCTTTTTAAAGACTTTTAGCACTGATCTGTGGTGGATCAGGAGGAGGACTGTGCTCCTCTTCATGCTGGTTTTGTGAAATTGAAGCTGTATACGACACAGAAGGTGATTCCTGCACTGGCTGACCCATTTTTCAACCACAGCATTTACTAGGGTCCAGATAGGAGGGCTGCTCTGGGATCAGGATCCATCAGGACCTAAAACAAATCTTTGAGGACTGAGCAGTTTTAATGTTGCCGCGGGCAGGAGGCCAGTCGAAACAATCACTGCGGGTCCTGGACGGTCCTTGATAGCTTGAACGCTACCATCTTTAACCTCACGTGCTGCATCGTGTTTACTTCATGTGAAATGTTCAGTTTTTACATCTTTTATCTTCGGTTGTTTTCTTCTTCTTTGTCTTTCTTCACAGTAAACACACCAAAGTCTAATTAACCAGACTTCTTTCTGTGGATTGATATGATCACAGTTAAATTCCACCACATGCGTGTTTGGTCCGTCTCTGCTCCTCCACAGCAGCGAGCTGATAGGTTTTCACTTTATTCAATGTGTGTGCTTCCACTGGCTCCGCTGAGCTGCGTCTCAGCTCCGTCAGTCCGGAGTCCTCTGCAGCAGATACACACAAGGCTTCTATTTCTGCAGGATGCTTCTCCACTTGCCTTGCAGTCAGCTCACCTTTGGCAAAGTGAGTCAGACGACCTGCGAGAGGGAACACCTCTTCACTCAGGAAACGTTCCATGACTTCCAATAGTCCTCCTCCCCTGACCTTAAACACAGCAGCAGATAATACTCTGATCTGACCACAGCGACGGACGGTCAGGTAATTAAAATGCTTGTTAAACCATATCCTCACAAAGACTCTTGGCAGGTGGGCGGAGCCTCCGTGATGAATTAAGTCCATTATGTGACATTAATTTAAAATGATTGCAGGTCTTAAGTCAATATATCAAGATATCTTTGGAGACACTTTAATGGATCCTCTGCACAAACCTTCCAACTGGATTTGAAATGTGGACGAATAGAGCGGCGCACTAAATGTGACGTTAACGGCTCAGGTCGGCTCGGTAAACTTAAAAGGCACATTTTAGCGTTCATCAGACAGAAAGAGAGTTGCACGCTGAAGGCCGAGGTAAAACAACGACCATTACATTCTTCATCACAGAAAGTCAAATGAATTTTTAACCATTTAGGTATCTTCACACCGCTCGTATGATTATTTATTTTTTTGCATGTGTGAAGAGGACAAAACTAGTTTTTTTGTGGCAGTGGTGTGAGAGAGCCAGAGGGCAGAGCTTTTAATTGAGGTCAAAGAACAAAGAAGAGAGAGAAAGAACCAGAGAGAGATGGAGGACAGGATAGAAAGGTAGAGGAGCTGGGGGAATGAAGAACAGAGTCGGGAACTCCAGCAGTGAATAAGCACACATCTCTTTGATATCTGCCCTCCCTTTTCTTTCCCAATAATGAGCACTTTTAATGGTTTCTCAGAATGTCAACTCCCAGTCTGAACGCAGCCGAGCACGGCTGTGTGTGGGTGGCGGAGAGACCGGAGGGACAGAGGGAGAAAGGGATGCTGGGAGAAAGAGAGAGGGAGGATGGGGGGGCAGAAACAGAGGGGTTTCTGCACGGCCCTGGATCATTTTTTAATGGAAGCAATTATCTTTAATGCAGCTTCTCACTAACTCATCATCTTTAGCCAGGTGAGGGTCAGGGGTGAGCATGTGTGTGTGAGTGTTTGTGTGAGTGGCCGTACAGGCAAACATTATTACATCAGTATAAAACAAGATGATACCATACAATGCTAAACCATAGGAAAAGATATGATATGATGTGACATGCAACTATACGGTACAAACGATACGATACGAATTAAAGGAAGAATGTGCAACATGTTACCCATAAATATATCATGAATCCTGTCTCTCCTGTGTAAATGTGTCTCTGAGTCCTGACTGTCTACAATGAGAGAGAAGCTCGAGTCCCGCTGGCTGTGTTGTTGTCAGAGCCGTGTTTACATGGACGGGACGGCCGGCTCCTCCCCTTGTGTATAAAAGCTGTTTTAGTCAAGGACTAGAGAGAAGAAGAAGAACATACTCACTGATTATTTGAACTTCACGTAAGAGTTTTTAGATCACAGTCATTCTGAGTCAGTTTACATGAAATGTGAAGCTACAAGCTAACTAAAGAGCGCTAACATTAGCATGCTAACACAACAATGCAGGTCACAGGTGATTGCAGCTCGAACCAAGGAAGATTTTGTCCGCCACTTGTGCTTAATGGTGCTTAATTATGGCGCGTTCTAATTCATAACTCCTTTGTGTGAACGTGAGTGGAGGGGGGTCGGAGGCTTCAATATGGAGGAGGTGTGGCCAAACAGCAGTTTGTTTTGTTTTCATGCTGGTGCTCAAGGGAGACATCTACTACTATCTACTATCAAAAAGTCACACATTCTTCCTTTAAGGAATAAAGATGCATTATCCTAAGAAATACAAAACGAAACTATACGATGTAATGCAAAACGACCAATAGGAAATGATACAAAAGGAAACACCCAAAAAGAAGAAACCAGACCCAGAGATAGCATCATTTGGCTACTCTCCATCTTTACATAATCACAGTCTCTCTGTGCAGAGCACTGTCATGATTGGAGGGGTCAACGATAAGAGAGTGATATTAAACCTCTGGAAGTCGGACACTGTGCCTCGGTTCTAGACCTGGCTACCTGACCTCACTTGTGTTCTGCACATGGAGAAGATCCGCTATGGCATGATGGGCAGTCTTACCTCTAACTTCCACCAGCTCCGTCTCAGCTCCGGCAGTCCAGAGTCGTCTGCAGAAGACACGCAAAGCTTCTATTTCTGCAGGATGTCGGAGCGCGGAGCATCAATTTACCACAGAGCAGATCGAGCGGGACAGGAAGTGAGACACCAATACAACATGCATCCAGTTTATTTTCAGTATAAAACACTCATGATCTTATGTGTGTTTGTTGTTGGGTTTATAAGGTTTTATAAGGCATACATCGTATAATCTTGCGCTGTTGTGAGTGTTATCTCTAATTACCACGGGAACTCCTTTGTCTCGGGAATCCAGCTGTCCGGCGGTGCTGCTCCGGGCTTAACGGATGAGGGTGCACAGAGCCGTAACAGAGCAGACTGAACACGAAATGCACATGCATCTGGTGGAAGTTCTGGGTTATTCGCACAGTACATACATTCCACCACCAGGGGGTTCACATTCAAATCAATAACAAAAGATGACTTTGAGGCTGGCGGGGAATCATTGGAAGGATTCTCTCTGCTACTTCACCCCCCGATGAAAACCAATTCTGAGTTGACTGTAGTCATGACGACCGGGGCAAAACCAACCTGAGGAAGAGAATATGTTTACCGACGAGCTAATGTATCCAAGTTTAATTTACGTAACGTTTTCATCAAAGCAGCACATACAGCAACAGTACGTCAGCTTTCAGTAGCAGCTCACGCTTCCTTATGCAGCGATCTTTGATGTAACAGCCGGTGTTTCCAAGGCAACGATAAACATGACATTCAGTGGCAACCACAAAACACACGGGGCGCTACAACTCTAAAACTCTAAGAAGGATTTCTCTGTCTTTGATAAGTGTTGGAAATATTTGGGGTAATGTAAGACGTCAACAACAACATACAATATATAAAAGGTTTAGTCCTTTTTTAATTAGTTTAGACATTGAAGGGTAAAACACATTTTCAGGATATAGCTGCCCGTTTCAGATGACCTTGCCCGATTAGAGTTCCCGGACAGTGACAGGTTTCAGTTTACTGCTTACCTCTCTTCAAACATTTGTGTTCAGACATCCTGTGCTGGTGATGCAATGTGGCGTAACGTCATGCAATGTTTGGTTTGTTTCTCCCTCTGACTTATTTATACTCTTAATGAAATCATTGGTGCTTCAAGACACTGATTCATGGGTTTAGGGTGATTACTTTTGGCCTGAAATGTTTGAAACAACATCGTTTATATCCCTCTGTGGTCGAGAGTTTTGACACTGACCTTTGGATTGTAAGAACATGCAGAAGGGTTGAGGTTATAACGTGCATCACTCCTCAGTGTGAGCTCAGCCATGTTTCCTCTTTAACGCGACGTGTACACTCAGCAGATAAAAGTCAGTTTTCATGCAGGCGATTCATTCTGACAGATAAAAGAGGTAAAATCATGTAAAGCAAATAAAACTAAAGCGGAGGAATCCAATGACGGCTCCGCTTGCTGCAGGAGAGGATGATGAGAAGGAGGCCGTTCAGTAGGAGAAGCAGCGGATTTAAGACAACCCCCCGTAGAGAACTGAGCATTAAGAGTTTTATCTGTCCTCCACGAGCTCTGCCTCCAGGTACAGCCCATTCCAGCGCTCATTTCCACTATAATTTAATGTGCAGTGTGGTTGAAGGGAGGCAGCACAGCCCTATACTTTATAAAATATGCTGTTCTGGAACTAATCGTGGGTTTAACTGAAAGATGCTTCATGTAAAGAAGAAGACTGCTTCTAAATATGCAGCAAAATACTTTAAGGATCAAGAGAGACCAGTGTTCATTTGTGAAACAATCTAAGTTTAAAATCTGAAGAAAAAAAACAAGGAATCAACCAATGAGTTCTTCAGACTGGATGTGACATTTAACCTGGAGAGTTAGTCCCAGCTGTCACGGTCCCCAGAGAAACTTATTTCAATAATGATGTGTGTTTGTTAGTATTTGTTGGAGTTTATATTTTTAAATGTATGCAGTCTTAAAGATAAGTTTGGTAACAAATCACTCCTACTTGAAGGCTCTAATGTTGAGTTATTGCTTTAAAGAGGTGTTAATTAAACAGATCACCTTTGAGGATGTTGTTTTGGGTGCATTTGAATTATAGAGAGTAACAGTGGATATGGCATTCTGTCCATTTCCCCATCATTATTATTAAGGGATACCTAATAACAAGGACTCTGCATATAGTAATACAGTTCAACAGCAGAACTACAGAACATGCAAATACTGAACATTATAAGTACGTGCATGTTCCATCACCAAGAATTAACAAGAGACAAAAGTTCTCCTGATAGACTTGAATTGGCCCCCTTTTGAAATAAAGAATAACATCTGTCTTCCCACTTACAAAGCTCTAAACGGTCAGACACCATCATATCTTAATGAGCCAATAGTGTCGTAATGACCCTCTAGAACATTACGCTCCCAAAATGCAGGCCTGCTCGTGGTACCTACAGTCTCTAAATGTACTACGGGAGGTAGAGCCTTCAGTTATCAGGCCTGCTCGTGGTACCTACAGTCTCTAAATGTACTATGGGAGGTACAACCTTCAGTTATCAGGCCTGCTCGTGGTACCTACGGTCTCTAAATGTACTATGGGAGGTAGAGCCTTCAGTTATCAGGCCTGCTCGTGGTACCTACGGTCTCTAAATGTACTACGGGAGGTAGAGCCTTCAGTTATCAGGCCTGCTCGTGGTACCTACAGTCTCTAAATGTACTATGGGAGGTAGAGCCTTCAGTTATCAGGCCTGCTCGTGGTACCTACAGTCTCTAAATGTACTATGGGAGGTAGAGCCTTCAGTTATCAGGCCTGCTCGTGGTACATACAGTCTCTAAATGTACTACGGGAGGTAGAGCCTTCAGTTATCAGGCCTGCTCGTGGTACCTACGGTCTCTAAATGTACTACGGGAGGTAGAGCCTTCAGTTATCAGGCCTGCTCGTGGTACCTACAGTCTCTAAATGTACTATGGGAGGTAGAGCCTTCAGTTATCAGGCCTGCTCGTGGTACCTACGGTCTCTAAATGTACTACGGGAGGTAGAGCCTTCAGTTATCAGGCCTGCTCGTGGTACCTACGGTCTCTAAATGTACTACGGGAGGTAGAGCCTTCAGTTATCAGGCCTGCTCGTGGTACCTACAGTCTCTAAATGTACTATGGGAGGTAGAGCCTTCAGTTATCAGACCTGCTCGTGGTACCTACAGTCTCTAAATGTACTATGGGAGGTAGAGCCTTCAGTTATCAGACCTGCTTGTGGTACCTACAGTCTCTAAATGTACTATGGGAGGTAGAACCTTCAGTTATCAGGCCTGCTCGTGGTACCTACGGTCTCTAAATGTACTATGGGAGGTAGAGCCTTCAGTTATCAGGCCTGCTCGTGGTACCTACAGTCTCTAAATGTACTATGGGAGGTAGAGCCTTCAGTTATCAGGCCCCTCTCCTTTGAAATAATGTACTAGTCAGGGTCCAGGGAGGCAGATAACCTCTCTACCTTAAAGAGTAGGCTTTAAACGTTTACTTTTGATAATGCCTATATTTTGGGCTGGCTCAGGCTTGGACCTGCCCCAGACCAGCCTGTAGCTGCTATAGGCTTAGACTGCTGAGGCACTCCTTACGCTAATATCTTTTATATGCCAGGATGAGGATAAGAAACTTATACTGGCATCACTAGGGCTCGGTCTAATAAAAGCCTTGGTCACAATAAGCTTTGTCAAAACGGTAAACTTTATGTTTACTCATAAGGTCATAGAAGTGCTCACTTTTTAACCATGTGTTCATGTACACAACATGTTGAGTCTTAAATGTAATTGGAGGATGCCTCTTGAGGCAAACCAGAGAGCTCAGGCCAATGCTACCTGATGTGGGGGATGTAAACTACAGACTTGGCGAGACTCACGGACTTTACTTTTATGAGATTACATCAAGTTCAAGCATAAGCAGAGACAGGGTAGGTGATGTGTAAGTCCCCTGAATAACTGCCGGGACAATGGCAAGTGTTGCAGGTTTTTCAACACTTTCTGCCATCGTCGTCCCACTGTGTTAATTTTTGCACAGCTAACCCCCAATCAGAGATGCAGCCATCATGCACACATGAATGCCTATTAGAATTCAGTCTATCTCAGACCTAAAAGTTGAAGGAGTTCTTGCCTCCTGGACCCAGACTGGTAGATGATCATTCAGGAAGGGCCTGATGTTTAAAGGCTTTACATCCCAGACTACTCTTAAAGACTGAAATGGTTTATGGAGGCGGCTGTGGCTCAGTTGGTAGAGTCGTCTTCTCTCAACCAGAAGGTCGAGGGTTCGATCCCCATCTCCTGCAGCAACATGTCCGATGTGTCCTTTGGCAAGACACTTAACCCTGAATTGCTCCCGCTGCTACGGCGGCGGCGTATGAATGCGTATGAATGGGATTAGTTACTTCTGATTGTCTCACTACATAGCAACCTCTACCGTCAGTGTGTGAATGGGTGTGAATGGGTAGGTGTGACCTGCAGTGTGAAAGTCAGAAGACTAGAAAAGCGCTATACAAGATCAAGTATTGATCTGTTTTATACAATTTTTAAAGTTTAAATTGATTTTACGGCACAAATAGTTGATAATAGGTAAACTCAGGGAGTGCCATCACAGTTCTGTTGTTGTCTTGCACATTAGTGCAAGGACAAACAGGCTTTGTATCATACGGGGTTAATTTGGGGAAATTCTTGTAAATGGACTTGAGCTTATATAGCGCTTTTCTAGTCTTCTGACTACTCAGCGCAGCAGGAGCAATTCAGGGTTAAGTGCCCAAGGACACATTGGACATGTTGCTGCAGGAGCTGGGGATCGAACCCCCAACCCTCCGGTTGAGAGACGACGACTCTACCACTGATCCACAGCTGCTTGTGGGTTTAGAGGAACCATGATGGTACCATAGAGTTCTGTTAAGTATGTAATGTAAGGTTTTCAGATAATTTCGTCTTGACCAGAAAGTTGACATGTCGGACTTCACAGAGTGATGTTGTTCATACAACTGTTTTTATACATCTTATTTATTAGTGCCAGTAGCTCCTCTAGTATCAAATCCCCAGATGTCTTATTAGTGGACATCAGTGCCCTCCCCCCTCCTCTGTGTTGTGTCTTTGCCTGATTATGTTCCCCGCTTTAGTTCTTGCATTTTAAATAAAACATAAACTGTATCCTCCTCACAATGACGCTTCTTCTTAGCTTCATCTCTGTCACCGACATCTCCTCACCTCATTTATCACATTTACATTCTCTCAACTTTATATTGGCTGAAACGCCTTTGCAAGCACATTTCCTGTCTCTTTACTATTCACAGCTGCAGCTCCATTATGTAGTAAAATCGGTATAGTGGTCTCTCTGCACCCTCGCCTTGCAGTGTACTAAATTCCGGGGAACAAGCTCACCTTTCTGTCGGGGCCTTCATTTGCTGCAGAAATCTCACCAGCTGTTATTCTTCTCTGCACCACTTTGAAGACTCTTCTTGCTTTCACTCTCAATCTCTACGGTCTAAAGACGTGGCTGTCTTAATTTTCTATCATCCTCATTCTGAGCACGAGCAGATAGTTTGTTCCAGCAGTGGAATATGAAAGCACCCTTACGAACTTTTTGATTGGGATGAACTTCATTTTTATGCGTAATATGACGTCAAAGCGGGTCGGCCAGTCACGTAGCAAACTTTTCTCTGACTTTCCCCAAGGGTTGTCTCCATTTAAGTGCGCCTTCGATTGAATTCTCTGATTCAACTTTTAGATACATTTGTGACTTTGAGGGTCAAATGCAGCATCGTCTTCATCTTTGCATGACTTCTCTCAACATTACCTCCACGGTTAAGGCCAAGGGAGACGACTGAAGCATCCAGAGTTACAGGCCACGCTTCTCCTCTGGCAGCTTTGAGTCTCTGTGTACTTGTTCTGCTTCTCTACAGTAAAATCTGTGCATCCACAGAATAATGCCTAATCCTCCATAAACTGATACACTTGGACTCATACTGCCATTTAATCCTCTCTAATCTTGGTCACTACAACAATACTTACAGGGACTCAGGCCTGTGCTCACAGCTGCAGTGTCACTCCATTAGTGACGCATGCAAACATCGCCCGCTTTCTATCTCTGCTGACTCATTACATTTATTTTAACTTTGCCCTCCGTGTGAATCCCTCTGCCCCTTCCCTGAGTGAGTCCACATCAGATGATTATAATATCATCAGTAAGTGAACGAGCACGCAGCACATCTCATCTGTTTCTTTTGATCATATGACATTTCCACTGGACTGACTGAGTCAGAGCTTTCCCTTCAGTTTAATGAGCGACTCTTTCTCCACCTGCTCATCTGTCTTTACCCGCACTACTTAGTGTTAAACATCTTGTATACAACATGTAGTTATTTTAACACTGTCCTGAATACTTTCACACCTTTGCACACCTGGCCAAAAGCCACGTCAGTACACCACATTCAGAGCTCTGGGTTGACTTTGTGGAGCCTGAAGTTTCATCGTCTTCACTTTGGTCTGCTAGTAAACGACAGAAAAACCGCAAATCATCTATTGAAACACAGCTTGCTTGCTCCCTCATGCTCCCCTGGGAGAGAAAGCAGCAAGTGAAAGAAAGAGGACGTTCAAAAGAACGGGTCCTCTTAGTACATCTTCCTTGAATTAGCTAAGTTGACACCTAGCATTTAGCTAGCAGAACCATGGCTGTGTCTGAAATCACTTCCTATTCACTTTATAGTGGACACTCCATTTTGTAGTGCTTTCTGAATTCTGAGTGAGCATGGTCATACCCTATATAGTCCGCTCAATGTATCCCACAATGCATTTAAAAATGTAGTGTACAACCTATCCGAGCAATATATAGCATCAAGCATCGTGGTTCAAAAGATTTGTACGAGTGGAGAGTGGCGTTTGACTTGATTGCTCCCAGACGGACAAGAGGAGCAACCAGAGTGAACACAGAAACACAATAAAGTTCATATTTGTGGCGTTTTTACTGAAATCTATGATGTCCTTTTAATAAAGAGTCAAAGATCGTCAACGTTAGTGACGTTAGTTTGTCCTGATGATGATGACAGATGAGAGACCAGAGTCTGTGAGCATGAATAAATGAGTTTCTGTCCGAAAATATGTTTCATTATATTTAAAATTCAATATTTTATATATGTATTTATTATTTGTAAATTTTTCGTGGAACCACACAGTATAATCGAAGTTATTACTGAAATTCATGCCGTTATTTACCGTTATTATTGATCTTCGGCCGTTGTTAAGCTGCACGTTTCAGTTGAGTGACAACAATGACGTCACTGTCAGCGGCCGGCGAGTGAGCGAGTAGTGTCCGAAATGTTTTTTAATTTTGCTGAGTGAGTGCACTATATAGTCCACTGCATTAAACTCACTATATAGTGAGTAGGGAATGAGTGAGGGATTTCGGACACAGCCCCAGTCACTCAAAGAGGCCACACCCCCTAATTCTAGCTCATTTTAAGCCTTAATATAATGTAAACAGGTGAGAAACATTCAGCTCGTACAGTCGTCATAAAGAGAGAAATGAGCTCTAGAGACCCAAAGTGTTTTTGTACCAGGCTGTAAACATGTTTATTTCTGCTGTAAAGTTGGACATTTTAACATGGAGCTCTAAGGGGACTGACTCACTGCAGGAGACAGACTCTAGTGGACACTGGAGGAACTGCAGCTGTAAAGTTGGACATTTTAACATGGGGCTCTATGGGGACTGACTCACTGCAGGAGACAGACTCTAGTGGACACTGGAGGAACTGCAGCTGTAAAGTTGGACATTTTAACATGGGGCTCTATGAGGACTGACTCACTGCAGGAGACAGACTCTAGTGGACACTGGAGGAACTGCAGCTGTAGAGTTGGACATTTTAACATGGAGCTCTAAGGGGACTGACTCACTGCAGGAGACAGCCTCTAGTGGACACTGGAGGAACTGCAGCTGTAAAGTTGGACATTTTAACATGGGGCTCTAAGGGGACTGACTCACTGCAGGAGACAGCCTCTAGTGGACACTGGAGGAACTGCAGCTGTAAAGTTGGACATTTTAACATGGGGCTCTATGGGGACTGACTCACTGCAGGAGACAGACTCTAGTGGACACTGGAGGAACTGCAGCTGTAAAGTTGGACATTTTAACATGGGGCTCTATGGGGACTGACTCACTGCAGGAGACAGACTCTAGTGGACACTGGAGGAACTGCAGCTGTAAAGTTGGACATTTTAACATGGGGCTCTATGGGGACTGACTCACTGCAGGAGACAGACTCTAGTGGACACTGGAGGAACTGCAGCTGTAAAGTTGGACATTTTAACATGGAGCTCTATGGGGACTGACTCACTGCAGGAGACAGACTCTAGTGGACACTGGAGGAACTGCAGCTGTAAAGTTGGACATTTTAACATGGGGCTCTATGGGGACTGACTCACTGCAGGGGACAGACTCTAGTGGACACTGGAGGAACTGCAGCTGTAAAGTTGGACATTTTAACATGGGGCTCTATGGGGACTGACTCACTGCAGGAGACAGACTCTAGTGGGCACTGGAGGAACTGCAGCTGTAAAGTTGGACATTTTAACATGGGTCAATTTCAATAGAAATATTCCATCATATTAGTGAAACAGCCGAGGCGGTATCACGTTCTTGAGGGATGTTAGGACCCCCTCAGAGGGATGACTGTTAGATCACTATGACACATTCAGACGTGGTTCCTTTAACAAAGTTTAATTGTTATTACATGAGTCACCTCGTGTCCACATCCCTGAGCCTCCTCACACGTTTCTCTGTGCAGAGTTACACGCAGCTAATGAGTTTGATTTTTTATCCTCTGAGCAAACTCATCTTGAACAGGATGAAAAGGACTCAAACCTCTCAGAGGGATGGAGACTTCTTTAACAGAGAGATTTCTTTTTGCTCAGGGTGAGGTTTGTTTGCAAAGTAAATGAAAGTCTACCAGAGGGATTTCTAAAACCAGGACGTGTGTAACCTTAATTAAACCTCTCCCTACTTCCTCTACATTAGAAATCAAGTGGAGACAGGAAGGAAGGTCCGAATTTACTACAAAAGAATCATTACAAAATAACACAACACATTATTACAAACATGATCTTCTGCGAAACAATACTGAATCATGTTCACTTGTTTTATTTGTGCTTCAAGCTGTATTACAGTTCGTCAATAATAAAGATGCTGATTGATCAGACAGCAGGTGAGTGAGGTGGATTCTCTTACCTGCATGAAGATTGCCGTCCACTTTGATCAACAAACATGTATAGATTTTAAGATCATCAGATTTCATCAGATTTTAATCCTAGTAGTTTTGAGAAAGCTGGTAATATGCTGCCATAGCTACCATTAGCATCCTCAGAGAGGAGTGTATGCATTGATGCTAAGCTAACACATCAGATTGGGCCAAACATTAGTCAATAAGTCAACAAGCAGGATATAAGGGAACTAATTTAACCAAACAGACTTTGAAACCAGATAGCCTGCTAAATATTGAAGTCCCCAGCACGCTACATGCAATCAAAGCTAGCGTGCTGCATTATACAACACATCATCAACTGTAGCATCAACACTTTACATCATGAGTTCTGCACTAATTCTCCCTGCAGTCCCTAACCTTTCTTCTAGCCCACTGCTGTTCACTGGAACAGTCTTCAGAGTCGGCCATGTTGTTCTCTGTCCAACTCATTGTTCACTGCTGAGTCCTAATGAGGAGATCTTTAGGATATAAAACATGAAGCCAGCTCCACAAAGAAAGTCAAACGCAGCAGAGAAACAAGAAACAAAAGGAAAAGAAAGATGCAGACACTAACAATCCAACTTGGTCCTCTGTAGTGAGACGGGCCGTTAAACCGACCGTGTACTCTCTTTGTGGTCTGGAGTATTTTGCTCCGACCTGCTGCTCTGCTGGCCTGTTTGCTGTGTTTGTCCAGCGCTAACACAGCTGACAATGACACAGTGCCACCATTACCGCATATGTAGCTCACATTCCTGGCTAATTGGGTTTGAGGCCCCTGAGGCTGTGTATGAGCGTTAAATGGGGGATTGGCTGGGTTGGGGTGTGTGTGTGTGTGTTGGGATTGTGCAGCATGATTAAGGTTGAGGGGTCATTGGGTTCTTGTGTGTATGTGTGTGTTGGAGAGGATGGATTTAAGGCAAAGTGGCCTCATGAAAACTCAGCTCCGACTGGACAGCAGTGCAGTCTGGGAAAGCTCAAACAAATCCTTTTTTTTTTCTCATGGAAAAACGTATTTTTTCTCACAGTTTCATGGTGGAAGTGTCGTGTGAGTCTGTGTGTGCTCACCTGGGTGGGAAACTGAGGTAAGATAAGAAACAAACAAACACTTCAGAGCCAAGCCGAGCACCAGGCAGGGAGTCGGACTGCAAGCGATGCAGCTCCATAACACCAATTTCTTTACTTCATCTGGATATGCCTCCCATGTGCTCTGCCTGCCACCACCTTGTTGTGTTTCCACCCACTGCTTTTTTGTTTCTTCTACACCCGCTGCGAGCCCTGCCGCAGCCACCGGTGCTTATTCATCTAAAGTTGATGAGCGTTCAGTTTGCAAGTGCAGAGAGCACTTTTGACGGAAGAAGATGTCGTCTCAGTGCGAGTGTGCTCACCGCGGCGGGGGTGAAAGCACTTGGATGAATGCTCCACTCCTCCACTGCCCTATATTTCCCTTTCATTCAGCAGAGTGTGATGGCAGGACGGCTGCGAGTTTAGTCATCCGAGAGACATGAGTTATACACCGGCTGTACATCTGAACACCGAAGAATGAAGAGGAGGTGGAGGAGGAAGAGGAGGAGAACAGGACATGATGGTGAAAAGGCGAGAGCCGGTGAAGAGGCGGGGCAGCGTGGATCATCTCCGAATGAAGCGGGCGGAGGCAGCGCCGGGCGTTCGGCTGATGAGCTGGCGGAAATCAAGCGAGTGGCAAGCAGCTGTATTTATTCAGAACAAGTCAAACATTGAGCAAAAGTCAAACCTCCAAAACTTTTCCTCTGAGAGATTGGAGGTGACGCAGGGTCCAAAGTGAAAGCCTTATATTGGTTATTCTGTATCTCTGTTTTTATCCTGCTGAGCAACAGCACGTTTAAACCAAACCATCCATTTTTATCCATGACATCAGCTCGGCTCCAGGAGAGTCCCTGTTGTTTTGGAGTGACTGTAAATTCTGTTCAGGCTTTCATGGTCTTCAGAAGTTGATTTGTGAATGACTGTATTGACCCCCCAATTAAGATTTAAAAAACTGAACTCATTGATGGCCTGCAAATCTAACGACATCTCCGTCAGTCTGAACAGTATTTGTGTTTAGTGGTTGTAGCAAATGTCAGCATGTTGCCAAGGTTAACAACAAGAAGGGCAAGAACCGTCACTACCCATATACTCCAACGCATACTTCTGGATAGACGTTGAAACAATGCATCCACTAGAGGGCGCAGTCTCTCATAGACCGTCCAATCTCCGCCCAGCTGTTCTGATGTAGTTTTGTAGTTTTTACATCGTACATGATGTTTACTTCCTGACAATCTTTCACAATCTTTCCTTTAAAATATCCACCATTTTCCAAAGTATTCTTCTTTGTTGTGTTTTGGCTGGTCTGGCTTGAACTGTTGGCCACACTGCCCCCACGATTTCTGGTTCCGTCTGTGACTTGAACGTAAAGCATGAATGAGCCTTTTGATGATGAACATGGTGAACATTTTATCTGCTAAAGGTTTAGCACTAGATTTCTGCAAGATCATTTTTCTTCAGGTTGGTTAACGAAAAATACGTCCTTCCAAAGGGCGTACATTGTAAAAACCAAACACCGTCCTGTCTGTTTTCATATCATCGCGTCTCTCCCTCCTCCTCCAGGAACTGTGTCTGGATGAACTTTCCTGCTGCTTCCAGCTCCTTGAGGCTGACCAGGTTCCAGTCTGATGACCTGTTAACTCGGATCAGGACCAGGATTTCTCTGATGGACACTAACTACCTTCAGTGTGTATCCAAAGTCCAGCAAATTTGCTGAAATCTAGTTAACAGTTTAATACGCCAATTTAGACATATTTAATTACAATAAACAGGTTTAGGGGATGCTGAAACAACAACATCATGATGCAGATTTGTCTGGTCTGATTGCAAAGACACGAGGAGTGGAGTGACTGGAGTTTGCATGAACCATCTCTGATGCAACATGAGGACACCAGGAGAATCTGAATGCTCACAGGATTTGTGACACCCGGTGCCTGTCGTGACTTTTTTATGTAATCCCAGTTTTAAAAATCTGCTTCAGTTTTTGGTCAGAACACACCTTAGAGAATCTTTTTCCACAACACTGTATTTAGACTTCAGTTTATTATCTCTCTGCAGCTGTCTGAAGGCAGCAGGACATGCGTGTTGGAGAATCTTCAGCCACTGATTGGAGAGGTCAGAGACGGAGGATGAATATGCTGAGCCGTTTGCTGTGTTTCACTTCATTAAAAACGAAAGCAGACGGCTACAGAGTCACTACATTCAGCTCCACACACATCACACTGAATATGTCTGAGTTTATTTATCACCACAACACCTGAACTTCAACTTCAGTCATCACTTTGGCACGTGTGTTCCCTCATATCCATCAGCTAAAGTGCATTTAACATCCATGGTTTCCCACTTTCCGTTGGACTTTGGGATTAAAAATGAAGCCTAAACTCATCTCTCTGGCCTTTTTCATCCGAGTAATCAGCTCAGTAGCCGACTTTTAGTTGGGCAGGATATATTGGTGGTCTTTTTGTGTGTTTCGTGTGTGTGTATAGTTCATATAAGTGTGTGGGCGATAAGAGAAGTCAGAGACTGTCTCCATCCCCTCCTATCCCACACGTCATGTCATCTCTGCTTGACCAATCCCTCTCATCATCAGCATCTCAATTGACACAACTTCCCAAACTGTTAGAGCTTCCATCCCGCTCTCCTTCCTCCCTCATTGTCTCACCCCCACTCCCCCCTCCTCTTGTTAAGCAGGCCTTCACCGGATGCTCATTAAAATCTTCTCAGCTGCATCGGACGGAGAGAGACACACAGCAGACTCTCCCTCCATCCGCTCACTCTTTCTTTCTCTGCCAAAAAAAAAGCAGCCTGAAGTTGGGTGGATGTGTCTTTTTCTGCTGTCTACTATTTCAATTTCAAGTGATTCTGGGAAGGTTGTTTATGCTGGAAGTACCCATGCCAATGAAAGTTGTTTACTGAATCGGACTTGGAAAGAGGACGCAGGGAAAAAAGAGCATGTTGGTGAGATGGAGACAAAGA
Organism: Tautogolabrus adspersus; assembly: GCA_020745685.1. Classification (NCBI taxonomy): domain Eukaryota; kingdom Metazoa; phylum Chordata; class Actinopteri; order Labriformes; family Labridae; genus Tautogolabrus; species Tautogolabrus adspersus. The sequence goes on along the minus strand of CM036540.1, from coordinate 1,856,386 downwards.
GAGAGGAAGTGTGAAAGCCAGTCAGCTGTTATTATAAGAAAAGACAAATGTGGGCTCGGTACATTTTCCTCCACCTGCTTTCATGCACACATTTAAAACGTGCAAGAGTAGAGGAGCCAGAAATCTAAAGAGAGGTAGAAAAATTGGTTAAGAAAATGTATTTTCTGCTGTGTTTAAGTGAAGAAATTAACACATTTTAATAAAACATGAGGGACACTCTCAAAGAAGTTTATTTTCCTTGATAGACTTTAGTAACTCCAGCCCCATTCAATCTCTGATTTGTGAAGTGTACAAGAAATTCTCCATGACAAAATATGTAATGCCAAAATTTCAGGGCCTTGTTCATAAAAATGCCCGTTAATAGCTCCTTACATTGTTATCATGTTCTTCCTCTATCTGCTCTGTCTCAAGCTCCAACTTTCAAAGCATATATCTCTGATGATATTCAAAAAGTGTTGGTGTTGGTGCACTTTGCTCTTGTTTAGTGTGTGAATGTGGAGAGAAGCTATCTGCACCTTTACTCTGCACGTAGCTGCACTCTCTAATGAAGGAGCTGCACTCTCATGCTGACGGAGCTGCACTCTCACGCTTACGGAGCTGCACTCTCACGCTTACGGAGCTGCACTCTCACGCTGACTGAGCTGCACTCTCACGCTTACTGAGCTGCACTCTCACGCTGACGGAGCTGCACTCTCACGCTTACGGAGCTGCACTCTCACACTGACTGAGCTGCACTCTCACGCTTACGGAGCTGCACTCTCACGCTGACGGAGCTGCACTCTCACGCTTACGGAGCTGCACTCTCACGCTGACGGAGCTGCACTCTCACGCTTACGGAGCTGCACTCTCACGCTGACTGAGCTGCACTCTCATGCTGACGGAGCTGCACTCTCACGCTTACGGAGCTGCACTCTCACGCTGACTTAGCTGCACTCTCATGCTGACAGAGCTGCACTCTCACACTGACGGAGCTGCACTCTCACGCTGACTGAGCTGCACTCTCACGCTGACTGAGCTGCACTCTCATGCTGACGGAGCTGCACTCTCACGCTTACGGAGCTGCACTCTCACGCTGACTGAGCTGCACTCTCACGCTGACTGAGCTGCACTCTCACACTGACGGAGCTGCACTCTCATGCTGATGAGGCTGCACTCTCACACTGACAGAGCTGCACTCTCACACTGACGGAGCTGCACTCTCACACTGACGGAGCTGCACTCTCACGCTGACGGAGCTGCACTCTCACACTGACGGAGCTGCACTCTCATGTTGACAAAGCTGCACTCTTGCGATGAAGGAGCTGCACTCTCACACTGACGGAGCTGCACTCTCACGCTGACTGAGCTGCACTCTCACGCTGACTGAGCTGCACTCTCACACTGACGGAGCTGCACTCTCACGCTGATGGAGCTGCACTCTCACGCTGATGAAGCTGCACTCTCACACTGACGGAGCTGCACTCTCACGCTGACGGAGCTGCACTCTCACGCTGATGAAGCTGCACTCTCAGGCTGATGGAGCTGCACTCTCACGCTGATGAAGCTGCACTCTCAGGCTGATGGAGCTGCACTCTCACACTGACGGAGCTGCACTCTCACACTGACGGAGCTGCACTCTCACGCTGATGGAGCTGCACTCTCACGCTGATGAAGCTGCACTCTCAGGCTGATGGAGCTGCACTCTCAGACTGACAGAGCTGCACTCTCACGCTGACGGAGCTGCACTCTCACGCTGACGGAGCTGCACTCTCACGCTGACGGAGCTGCACTCTCACGCTGACGGAGCTGCACTCTCACGCAGACGGAGCTGCACTCTCACGTTGACGGAGCTCAGTTCTGTCCACATAAAGATGATGAGAAACTTTTGACACTTTATCAAGTGGACACACTCTAAAAATGTGATTTAAAACAAAGCTTCCTCCCTGAATGAAGCAAGAAAGGACGACTCAAAGACAACAACAATCACACTGTCATCATGGTAATGGCTCTAGAGCGTCTCCACACATGTGGATGAAGTGTGGAGCCGCTGACAGCCCAACTATCACATGACTTATAATAGTCATGTCATATTTACAGACTTCACTTACAAAGCTTTTATTTTGAAGGCACACAGAGGTGGACTTGTTTTCCTGATCACTGGAAAGTTTGAGCGTTAAATCTCTTATAAATACTGCGGTGCAGTTACCACCAACTCTCAGTAGACGCTCTTTACTTCACTCTAACTGTGCGTGGCTGTTAGAGTCGGTAATTGGTAATTAGACGCTTCTTGCAATGAGGCTGATTTGCAAAGAAAAGGGACAATCTTTCCTGAAATGACTTCCTAATGACTCATTTAAAAACAAGCAAACAGCACCGCTGCACAGAGATACTGTTTGCTCTGCGGTGAAGTTTTGGGAGCATTTAACCCTTTGCGTGTGTTTTGTGACATCTTTGACTCCCTGTGGGAACATGTAGTGATTAATAAACACTCAGTTCCAGTGATTAATTACTGATCTCACTGATTTTCAGTGTGTTTTGTTTTATTAGTTTAAATAGTTGTTAATATTTCCTTGATACATCATAGTGTTTTAAATCCTACTCTTTAAAATATGTCAGATTTTTCTCTATTGTCTGAAACTTAGCACGATTGTAAATGTGGGTTCTCCCTCACTGAGTAGATGTATAAAAATAAATGATGAATAAATAAACATTTACATGGAAATGTGAATATCTGCTAAACCCTCTGCACAGGTACAAACTCTTCTCACACATGAAAACAACAACACAAACACACACTGAGCTCAGTGAGCGTCCATGAGAACACGGCGAGCAGACGGTCATGTTGGCCCGGTGGCTCCACGCACTAATTGAATGCCTCTCCTGACAAATGGATTGTTGAAACCACACCTGCAATGCACCATTAGGCTCTCCTCTCCCCTTTATCCACCAAGGACTCAGTGTGTGTGTGTATGTGTGTGTGTGTGTGTGTGTGTGTGTGTGTGTGTGCGTGTGTTTGTGTGTGTGTGTGTGTGTGTGCGTGCGTGCGTGCGTGCGTGCGTGCGTGTGCGTGTGTGTTAGGAGGAGGGAGTCTTAATGTCAGCCTCGGCTACTATTGGTTCTTTGTGAGCCGTATCCCTAAAAGGCTCTGTGATGGTCACATTCAATTTAGTTCAACCTTCAAACACTGAACACACAGCGATGTGAATAAATGATTTCAATGAGACTAATGTTGAGTGCATTCACTGCGAAACTACGGGGACACACAATGCCAGCGTATCCCTGAAAGAACCTTTGAATTCTGAGAGTAAAGAACGATTACTCGATGCTCAGATGTTTCCTGCAGACATGTTTCTTGATTTCTCTCTGCAGTGGGTGAGCACGGAGGATTTATCAATCTGCTTCATGCATGAATGTTTTAGACCGTCCCTGAATGATTACTCAAAAGTTACAATAAATGATATCCATCACGTCATTAGAAATGCTGTTTCTGGCCGTAAGTATGTATGCATCCTTCATACATCCAATATCAGCTCCTCTTGAAGATCCTGTCTGGTCTCCTTCAGCTCCTGAGAACCCCCCCTGCCCCCCCCAGGTGTTATCTGTTCAGGTGTGTTAACCTGCTGCTCCCTCACGATGTCTGTCTGCTGAGCTCAAAGAGGTCCGACGGAGTCTACCAGCATTTTTATGAAATATTAAACCTCTATCTATTTTACTGATCAAACACTAACCTCTCAAATGTTTTTATATCAAATATTTTGTAGGTGTGAAGATTCTACAATTCATTTAGCAGACGCTTTGGTCCAAAGCGGCGCCCATCTGAGAGTACGTGAAACACAAGCAGGGACCGAGATTGGCCACTGAAGATTTAAAATACATATTTGAATATTACAGGACGACAACGTTATCTTTCAAAGAGGTGATTTATCGTTGTTCCTGGATAAAACAGACAAAACGAGCTCTTAGCGTCCAATACAAGATTTTTGGAAACACAAGATGGTTGATAATTTCGGTCTTGTTTACACAACGATTTCAGCCAAAAACAGTAATCTTTTGTCGCATGTTGACTGTGGGCAAAATAACTCTGTTTTGAGTGACTGAAGATGCAAAGTTTTGAAAATGGCATCGTCTCTGTTGTCGTGGAAACATGCAACATGCAGTGTCAGACATTTCTAACATGCTCATTACACTTCAAGTCAATAGCTATGAGCGAGTGGACTACAACAACAATGGCGGACTCCCTAATTCTGTTTGTGCCGCTCACTACGAGTCGACATTTTCTCTAAATGTTCTCTCTTTGTAGTTCAGGGTCCCTCAAAGGAACAAACCCACCTCATCGTCCGTCCACACAAACGTTCTCCATTAGCCATTTCTGTATGTTTACACCTCACCGCTCTGTCGGTGGAAGAGGGTGTGAGCATGCGCGTGGTGTTTCACTACAAAGTCACACCGCCAACTACTGGACTGGCATGTACACTACAGCGATTGTAGTCGTTGTTATGGATCTGTGTGCACGGCGGATCTTATCAAAATGTTCCCGTCCAAGGAACGTGACTTTACTTGATGTCACTTGTGCACGATGTCCATTTGTGTGTTGCTCTGCCGTTGGCAGAAATGTGAGGGTACGGATGTGGTTTGTAGAAGATGATAAAATAAACTGTTCAGGATTTTAAACATGTTTAAAAAATGGATCTGGCTGTTGCAGGCTGTTTCTATTCATCACTCTGACTGACTGCTTTTATATTACACGCCACCTCTGATCCATTAGTTATATAAAAATATTCATGAGATCGGCTCCCTCTCTTTTTTTATATATCTGAGAAATGATGAAGAGGAGAAGGTGCAGGGAGGAAGTGCTGCTTATAGACCCCCCACCCCCCTTCACCCAAACTCCCACCTTATTTAACAGGCATCTTCATCAGGGTCCGGGCCCATTAAATACATCATTGGAGCGGTGATTAAAAATGAAACAGACTTAAATGCGGTAATCAATCACTTCATAGGTTAACAGGCTTAAAATATCAGAGCTCTTTTTCAGCCTGGCAGAGAGGACGAGAGAAAGAGAGACCCAGGAATCACGGCTGACATTTTTTATTCAACAGAAAAGTGATATTATTCTTTGAGAGCGGTCGAGCTGTCAGCGCGCTGTGGGAGTGTTTGACTATCACCCTGTTTGTCATGTACAAGCTGCCTGAAACGGAGAGACTGATAATGACCGGGTATAGGAGTGAGATGCAAAGTTACATTCAGCTAATTGCACATAACTGGAGCAATTATCCTGCAGCTACGCGGAGCTAAAAGCATGGCAGCTATAGAATGCTCAGTGTGCAGCTTCCTCTGAATGGCTGCTGCATTGAATGCTGGGTATTGAGACGGAGAAGCGGCGCTGTGGTTGCTCACAGCGGTTTAAGTGCAAGAGCGCCGTTTTCTGAAGAACGCCCCCCCACTGGTGTCGCTCCAGGCTTTCTTTCCTCCCACTATGATGCGAGATTACCAGCAAAGATTCTTCTTTTCAGTTTGAATATGAGTCAAAATCTCCAAACTGTCACCTTTCACCATCTGTGCTGAGTGCTGCAGATGGGCGCCGCAGACTTGTTCTGCACACGTGTGATGTAACTTTGAATGGTGTGTTGGAGGAAGCAGCCAGAAAAACAAACTCCTTCCAGGCGACACCACTTTACATTCCTGAACATTTAATGAGTGTCAGAGTTTATCAAATGTAGGAGCCACATGCATTCAAGTTAAAAGTTGAAAAAGTTATTTAAGACACATGCATGACTCACTTCTTATTTCCATGTGTAGACTTGAGTTCAGCTCAGGTTTCAAACTGTGACCCGGGACGAGCCCGAGTCTGTCATCATTACCCGATCTGACTGACACCACGTTTAGAGTCAACTGCTGTGCACACGGATCCGATGAGGTGGGGTTGCTAACTTGTAACTCTGACACCTGGTGTTTGAAATGAGTACTGCAGTCCAGATTCAAAACATTGTAGAGAGCTGTCCCCCCCCCCCCCCTCCTCTCTAGAGTGGATGCTCACGCAGGTCACCATGTGGTGGACACTGAAGCTTCAGTGTTTATCCAGCTCTGCATCGGTCTGTAAACCTTTCTGCGTTCTAACCTCTCTCCATTTTTCAAAAGCATCTCCAATATTGATCCTAGTTTGAGCACGTTTCTGCTCGTGGAGCTTATTAGAAACATGCAGAGGCTTTTTAGGTCGGGTACAATCACTTCTATCTGAACCAGTTCTCTTGCCCGCTTCCATCGCTGCAACACCTGTTGGTTTGACCTGATAACTGCTCTCATATCTGGCAAACCGAGGGGCGTCCAAAACGGCCGTGTGGGGGTGTCTTAAAACCGCCTACCTTCTCTGGTCCAAACAAATCCAGAGCATTCAGGACCAGAATCTAAAGTTAGAAGGAGGACATACTGGCTGCTGCATTGTTGTCAGAGAAGCCAGCACTTCAACATAGCGTGTTTCTTTAATGTCTGATCATAGAGTAAGGTCACTTTATCATTTCACTCACTACATATCTACAGAACATCTACTTCTAAATTTAAAGTCTGTTTCCATCACAGGTCTTGCAGACCTTGCATACCCTCCGATCAGTAAGCCCATCTAATTTTCTGAGGACTGAGAACAAATGTGGGTCAGCTGACATAAAAGGCATGTCAGCGGAGCTTTACTCTGCACGATCCTTTCATCAGACTCAGCTCAGACGGGCCCCGCAGACTCAAACCTTGACTGGGCACTGAACACAGTCATTCCACTAAACAAAGGAGCACATTTAAATTAATCCAACGCACGCTGCTTCCCAATTAATTCTCTCTGACCTTTCATGGAGAAAGACAGAATAATTAAATAAGGACTTCACCATCTCTGTGTTTTTTTTGTTTAATATTCCTGCCACACATCTCCAAACGGAGCCGTGGTGCAGGCCGGGCAGAGAAAACAGAGCAGAAAATCCTAAAATAGACTCCAGCAGAACAAAAACATGGAGCAGAAAATGTGACCATTATTTCCTCCCGGTGAGAGTCTGAGAGCGTCTGGACTGAAAATCCAAATATCTCGATACTGCGTGAGCCAGGCAACAGTTGTGTGTGCGTAACATGTTGACATTTGAGAGGAGTGACGTGTGGTGATGAAGTGAAATGAGGTGAGGGAGAGAAAACAAGCCGGGTGTTTGTACAGACTGGAGCTCTGCAATCAGCTCCACGTCAGCCTGTTTCTGCTCTTACACTGAAACAACACGGCACGCCAGGTTGTTTCTAAATGTAGTCAATCAATCAATCTTTATTTGGATAGCACCAATTCATAACAAATGTCATCTCGAGACACTTTACAAAGGGCAGCTAAAAGACCTTACTCTTTGTTATGTTATATTACAAAGACCCAACGTTAATCCATCAGGAGCAGCACTCTTTGAATTCTTGTGAAGGAAGGTTTGGATAAAGTCAGGAGGTGGTGAGATGTTGAATATCGGTCAAAAAGCTCAGCAACACTTATAAGATCAACTTTATTAACAAATTAGACCGACGTGTTTCGGCCTGTGGCCTTCATCAGGGTCATCTCAATCTCATGACCCCTTGCTGGAGCTTTTGACTCTTTTGACTCTTCAAGCCTTTCACTCTTCGTGCACCTTGGTAGTTGGTGAAGTCGTGCCAGAAAATCCCACTCTGCATCCTCTGAGATGTTGAATATCTACAGAAAACGAAACACAGGTTTGGTCATCTGTTAGTGAGATTATTAGTGAACTCCCGGTTTACCCCGCACGACCACAGGGACGGAGTAGGAGTCTGCTCCTGGTTTAACGGTCCGTACGTCACGATGGTGAAATAGACCCTGAAAGAGGATTTTAATTTTAAAGGTACATCTCAGGATTTACACGCGAATCAATCCGTTCTCCTCTGCTGCCCGGTCCATCACACTCAGTTTTCGTTGTTTTTAGGTTTTTACTAAATGATAAAACGAGAGAAAATACAGAGGAGCGCAAAACGCTTCTTATTGGATTCTCTCTTTGTGCTGAACAAACAGAGGCGCTGCTTGTCAACAGGTTAGGCAGGCGACTGTTTGGGCCCCCAGTCCAGCAGGGTGCCCTAGAGGGCTGACAATTTTGAACCAAAGCAGTGGCCCAAAATGTGCAAATTTTGCAATAACAGTAGAATACCTCCCTAAGGGAGCCCCATCTGAGAGCACTCTGTCTTGTTGCGCTGCTAAGCGTTGCATTCATTGTTGCTGTGAAGTAGAAGTGATTGTACCCGACCTAAAAACTGCATGTTTCTAATAAGCTCATCATAAGATCATTCACTCATGTTTTTTCAAATAATCAAATAGTCGGTTCATACATGGTTGACTATGACTGATTAATTGACCAATGAGAAGCGAGTAATTCAACAGTTATTAAGTAAGCCTGACCTGTGTGTAGTTTAACGACCGTCTTCATGGAGAGTGAGAGTCAACATTTCTGTCTCCAATCTCCATCTTCAAGGGAGCGTATTCAACGTACTCGTGAAGTGTGTGTGTGTGTGTGTGTGTGTGTGTGTGTGTGTGTGTGTGTGTGTGTGTGTGTGTGAGACTTTGTCTTAGTGTGATTATGCAAATGCAATTAGAGTCTCTTTATCTGTTCAAAGGCACTGGGATGAAAGTGAGGCAGACTTGACCTGCTATACATCCCATCTTCTGTCCTGTGTTCAGCACAGGAATACCAATGTTCCTGCATTAACCCGCAGAGGGACGGGAAGGCGGCGTGGAGTTGGCGCCCTGATAATGGGAGGCGAGGAGGGAGTGTGTGGGTAGGAGGAGAAAAAAGAGCGCTAATTTCTAGAGTCAAATCAATATCATGGGGAGAGGTAAAGAGAATGCCAATGAGTGAGAGATATGTGGGTAGTGAACATCACATCCACCATCAGAGAGGCTTTCAACGTATGGATGACCTGAACTCTACCTGACCGCCGCTGTTTTGTCTTTCATGTGCTTCATTTAGAGACTCCCAGCAGAAATCCAAACACCTGAGTTACATCTCCATGCAGAAAGAGGTTCACTTCATATCAACAAGGCTGCAGCAGTCTGAATCTCTGCCCACGTCTGAGAGACCTTCAATGATTCAAACATGTCTGCCGTCGTGGTGTCCCAAACGTTCTCAGTCCACAGAAGTCCTATGCCTCAAAATATGACCCTCTAGATCACCTTCTTGTCGGAGTTTTGCACATGCAGCACTCTAAAGTCAAGTCAGCTCAAGCTTTCAGAATCTACCTGCAACATGTTGCACTTTTAACATGATCAGTGTTTCCACACCTGCACAAAACTCCTGAAATGTCCAACATTTTCAGGGTGAGCTCAGTTGTGAATGCAAACAGCCACATTCTTCACCCCTCCTAGTAAAGTGTCCACTTGAAGTCCCGGTGGGCTCAGGAATATTTGATCGATTGATTAGATGTTTGTGCACTTAGTCTGCCATCGCACTAATCTCATGTTAACAAAAGTGACAGGAGAGACCGGCGCACAGCGTGACGTTACAAGAACAATATTCTGTTTTCCCCGTCTACACAGAAAGACCTGAAACAGAGTTTCTGAACATATTCAACCTGGAAGGAGTTTTACAAAAGGAGTGTTTTCAGTGACCTTAAATGCCGTTTTCGTACAACAGGACAGGAGACAGAAAAAGCTACGTTTAGAGCATCGTGTCAAAGTCGGTTTCTATTTTCATACGTGCAGGAAGCAGACATTAGACTTTAGACACAAACACGTAGATGTCCAAACGCTGATGAAAAGTACAGCAAGAGACAAACATGAACACATTTCCTCTGCCCTGATTTGAATAATACTGAATGTGTACAAACAGGAAACATCTTGAAGTGTTCAAGGTAAACACATCACAGGTAAAACAATCATCAGTGTGCTATAAAGAGATGTCTGTAGTCGAGCACGGATACCTAGAAAAAGAGGGGAAGATGCTTCCAGTTTGTGTGGAGAGCTAACAGTGAACTCTCCTTGTGTTTGTTTGGTCATGATTAAAAGATGGAATCAATCAGCGGTCTGCCAGGTCAAAGCCTGAGGCAGTGTTGACCCCTCCTGACCTCCTCCCAACGAGCATGTTTGTCTCTAACAATGAGAAGCTGCTTCCAACTTCACTTCTGACAGACGGCAGAAATAATTCACTCGGCTGTTGCAGGTCCTTGTGTCGGTTTAACATCAACACAGGTTATTGTAACACTCGGGGAAGAAGGCCAGAACGAGATCAAGACCTGTCCATTATCATGAAGTATGTGTTCATATTCATACTTAACATAACGCAGCGCTCATCAGGTGTGGCGGCTGCATCAGAATATCCATCCGGTTTGATGTGAGCGCAGCAGGAACAGAAGATAAATCACAGACTGTGTCACATTTCTCCTCTTTGTTTTGGTTAATTAACTCATTTTCTTTTCTCAGGTAGATAATAATTCAGTAATCGCTCTAAACAAGAACTTCAGCGGACAGTCTCAGTCACATCCATCCATTTTCTTCTGTTTATCCAAGGTCGGGTCGCGGTGGCATCAGGTGCAGTACGTCAACCCAGACGTCCCTCTCCCCAGCATCATTTTCCAGCTCCTCCTGGGGAATCCCGAGGTGTTCCCAGGACAGAGAGGATACATAATCCCTCCAGTGAACTCTGGGTCTACCCCGGGTTCTCCTCCCAGTTGGGCGTGACTCCAAAGGGAGGCGTCCAGGAGGATCCTAATCAGATGCCCGAACCACCTCAACGGGCTCCTTTGATGCGAAGGAGTAGCGGCTCTACTCTGATCTTCATTGATCAGTGGACAGCAGGTACAGTGAAAATTGTCACTTTTGCTCAATTCAAAGACTCTTTTGGCTCTGTTCTGGTCTAGGTATGTTGAAAAGGGGTTGATTCTAAACTGATATTGGTGTGAATTAATCTTATACTTCTCTTCACAAGGAACAACCAGTCAAAATGACTTTGAAATAGACCATAGAAGGATAGAAGGACTGTATCTGAGCATCAAGCAGTGAAAATATCAGCTGTATCGTCAGACTGGTGAGAAAAACTGCTACCACCAATGAAGATTTGTTTATTTTTCAAGAAGCGACTAAATGAAATCAGCACCCTTGTATACATTGTAAAAGTAGCTAATGCATTCATTAATAAAGGAGCCTAGACTTGCTCCTATTGGTGTTCATTAGTCTGTAAGTGGGTACACTAAATCATTTTTTGTTTCACATTCTAGATGGCAATAAGCGGAGACATCAGCTAAGGAAGTTGAAATAAATCGGGGTGTCCCCGACGATCGCCGAGCAGATCGGGGACGTTAACATTGGAAGTTTGTACCACTCACACTACAAGATAATCTGGGCAGATAATCGGTTCCGAGCAGCCTTGAGTCAGGAGCGACCCGGCGATTGTCGGGGAGGAGAAATCGGACCTCAAATCGGCCCGATTATCCTGCAGTGTGAGCCAGGCTTAATGCACACCAATAGTTATAAAATAAATGTAATTAAAATAGTAAAAGGTAAAGGCTAAAATTAAGTTAAACACACAGTATGTAAAATCCGCCGCTAGAGGGCTCTCAAACAAAACAATAACAAAAGATGACGTTGAAGCTCGTGGGGAATCATGGGACTTCTCTCTGCTACTTCCTCCCTCCGCCCTGGCAAAAACGAACTCTGTAGTCAATACGAACAGGTGAAAGAGCGGCACGGAGGGCCCTGCACTGCACAGCAAGGAGATGGGCGCTTGCGCAGAGCTACACAATACATAATGAATAGGCTTTACAGCGACGCGCAGTGCCCACTGTGTCCTATCTAAAAGGCCCTTTATGAAGCGTTCTTTGACGTGCAAAATCCAATGTTTTTGTTCTAATCTGTGGAACAACTAAAGGAGCCGGAGGATCTGAGGGATGTCTGAGATGTAGTCCGGTGCAAGGCTATGCAGTGCAATATGAAAAGTCACACGCAGCCAGCGTAAAGATTTTAAAACTGGTGTAATGGTGCTCTCCACCTGGTCTGTGTTAGCACTCGTGCTGCTGCGTTTTGAATTAACTGCAGCTGACTGATTGTATTCTTTGAAAGACCAGAAAGGAGAGCATTGCAATAATCTAGCCTGCTCGCTATAAAAGTGTGCGTTAGTTTCTCAGTGTTGTGACTGTTGTCTTTTCTCAACAAGAATGATGATTATCTTTCTGTCCATCTTTCCTACAGTTCTATAAACAGTTGACACGATGTGCACACTGTTTTGCTCTTTCAGAATGCAGCCATATGGTCAGGGGGGAAGACCAATATTATCCGGTGAAGAGGGTGGTCGAGACTAAAATACAGAAGGTTTGCTACAGATGCATTTAGTGGATTTTAATGCACCACAGCTGGAAACTCTAAAGTCCTCTGACCATGTGACTGCTTAGAATGGTACACATGTTGAAATGTCTTTCAGGGGAAACAAATGGGATTGGTGGAGTGCTCCTGTTCCATCTGGTATGTAGAATTTATCTTTATTTGATTGTCTCTAAAAATATACCTTTGTGTTGTTCATGTACTGTAAATGTCAGGTTAGATATTGTTAAATGCTTTTGTGGTGCTATTTATTCATTGTAAATTGCAGAAGGAATAACACACCCATCATACTGACGATTTAAAAAGACAAGCGTAAACACAGAGTACATGTAATGACCTGAGTCAAAGTGTTACCATCTGCAGGTCATTGACACTGATCAGCTTACTGTGTGTATGCACACATACTATGAGGTACATACTGAAGCTCACTGTCCTCTACATTGTCCCGTTTTGAATTCCAGGGATGGTTTCTGTCAAATGAAATCTTCTTTACATTTTAAAGAGTGTGAAGACGCGGCCCCTACAGCGGGTGGCAAAGGAGAACACACTTTGAATCAGAAGACGATGTATTGTATTATGTGAGCTGCAGCCCTTTTTATGATTTAAAAAAATAATAATGATCATTTATTTAATTTAATCTTTTTAATATTGTTTAATTTACTGTGTTAATGCAATCATTGTGTGAGCAGCAGCCCTTTTTATGATGAAGATTTTTTTGTAATTTTAATTTGTATTATTATTTCATTTATTTGGAAAAAGTCTATTTTTCTATTTTTGCAGAATTCATTAAAAAAACTGAACTAGATGTTGTGATGCATCACAGAGGGAGGGACTCTGCACAATCATAAGCTCCTCTGTTGCACCTTCTTCCACGTTTGTTTGTGTCCTTTAGTTTTTCTATATACAGTATTTAGATTTTTAATATTACTATTAAGTTTTAATCTCACTCAAGGAACTGCCCCCCCGACACTTCTGTCTAGAAACAGCTCACCTACGTCCTGTGTGACTTTTTGGATGGAGCCATCTGTCCTGTGAGATTTTAACTTCTGCAGTAAACACAAGTGTGTGTCAATGAACTTAAAACTATTCTGATTCTGATAGATATCTTTATTAGTCCCTCGAAGGGAAACAAAGATGTTATAGCATCATAAATACAAACAACAGAATATAAGAAAGGTGCAGAAGTTAAAATCAGAGTATACGAAGTTACACAAAAACAACAATATAAAGATATCAATACAAGTTCAGCAGAAATCAATTATTATTATTATATCAATCAGTATTAATCTGTCAGGATGATCTAGTTAAATAAAATCATATAACTCACATGAACTGTCTGTTACATTTTACAGTTTATAATGTTGTTAATAAGCATCGATCTCTTCCTTTTATTAAATGTGGTTGTAATATAAGACATCCATACAAATTAAACAGAAATCATCTTTTATTACTTAAGAGCGTAGTTTGTGGTCGGGGGTCTAATGTAAAACGCTTTAAGAGACACAAACCGAACGTTTCATTGTTAAAAGCGTCCATAGCTACCACCATAGCAACGGTTGAAAACGTAACATCCAACGTTTTTCTGGCGAGACCTGAAAGACTCTTCGTAGAAACGGACAAACTAAAGATCATAAACATAAACCGAACGAAGATTATGGAAACACAATGTACATTTGTCACCAGAAAGGTTTTCAAAACGACACTTAAACCACAAACTATCTTAAATATTGCATTTTCCACTGAAAATAGAAGGGATGTCCGCCATGTTTTTAGTTTTCGCCAGGGAGAAACGCGGCAGTCACGTGACCTGAAGAATGCCAATAGAAAAGAATAGGCAAAGAAAACGTAGACATGTCACATTTTAGAGCCTTTATTGTGAAACTACTACGTTTTGTGCTGTAGACCAACGCAGGTATCACACATTGTGACGTGAGACTGGGTTGTATTTAAACAATAAGCTCTGGATATAAGGAGTGTAGCACACAGAAAGTTGTTCTGGACTCAAACTTGGAGGTGGTCGACATTCAGACGAGTAACCTTTCTGAAGGGATCGATTCCCTCGTCCTAACTTTCCAGGCTGCCTCTCTGAGAATTGAGATGTGTGCTGGGAAGTCTTTGTGGCAGCGCTCAGTGCTTGGTTAACTACATGAGTAATGAGTGAAAATGAACAATTTATCAAATCAGCTTCAACTCAATGACTTCCTGCTTCACAGCTACAGGACGGGAATTTGCTGCCATAAAGCTTTTCTGCCAATTTAATCCCTCGGTCACGTCAGGCTGAGAAACAAACCTCTGCACTTTATGATTGTGTGGATGTCAGAAGAGGTACTGTTGTCCTTTAGTTTGGGTGTTTGGACTTTTTAATGAGCTCCTGTGTGAAGGGTCAATGACCTTTGGATTCCCTGTTGATAAAACTCTTTATGGTGTCGCCATTTCAAATGGTACTTTTAGATTTCTCTGTCCTAAAGAAAAACCTCTAAACCCTGATAAGTTATCTTCATAACTCTGAAAGCTGTCACATCCTTTTGGGACCAGACGGAAGTGCTGTGCAGCTGTAATTGGACAACAAAGAAAAGAAGGGTTGTGTTGTTCCGTCGTGATTCTTGACACTTCCTGTTTGTAATGTTTCCACCCAAAGAACCCACAACCTTCTGTTCCTTAATTGTCAGGGAACTTGTCGGTTCCTTCAACCTCTAATAGAATGCATCACCATATACAGACCCAAGAGTCCGCTAAAATATGAACCAACGACTGTAGAAAACATGGACGTATTCATTGGTTTCTGAAGAGGAGTTTTGAAGCCTAAGGGCGCACTCACACGAGGCAATCCGTACCGTGCCTAAGCACGTTTCAACCCTAAGGTCCAGTTCGTTTGACTAGTGTGAGTGCTCCGATCTGTGCTCAAGCTCGGTACACTTCCTTGGCCCTGGCACGCTTGGAAGAGGTGTGCTTCGGCACGGTACAGTTCATGCACGAGCACAAGCACGGGTACACAACGTGGACAGCCTGTCTGTTTCTGACTAACATGACTCAAAATAAGACACAAAGTCAGTAAAGTAGCTGTCATGTTCTGTGTGTTGTTCTCCGATGTGCGGACGCAGACTCGACAGTGCGTCCCTTTTTTTAGTCCACCTGTCTTGTAAACTGAGCACGCTTCATGATCACGTAAAGCCATGCATGTGTTGTATTACGACGTCATGTACAAGAGGTAACCGTGCTCAGGCCCGGTTAGTCCTGGAGCAGTGTGAGTGCAGACCAGCGGGGGAATGGGGAGGGGGGGCATGTACTTCAGCACACTACAGGACAACTTTGCCTAGCGTGAGTGCGCCCTAAATATGGCGGTGAATTGGCCGACATTATTCCCAAAGATGACGTAAAGGCTCAGCACAAGTCTCTTGTGATGTTATAAACTGAACACAACATGACAACTGTTATCATTGTTTGAAGACAGAAAACGCTTCCTCACAGCACGCTGCCGTGCATGTCGTACAGATTGAACCCTTCAGATGGATTCCAACACTTGAATCTGTCTTCATGTTGTCCCATTGTCCCGCCCTCTCTTCTGCCAGGTTGAGCCTCTGAGCTCAGGGAGGCGCTATAGAGTCCGTATTTAAGAAGCCATTTATCCCGAGTGCTGTAAACATTCTTAACCTTACAAAACGACGGATGAGATCTGAACCATGACATGAACTGTTTTTAATGTGTACATTTAGCTGCTCTCTCTCTCTCTCTGGCTGTGTCATTGACCTCTGGTGGACAACAAAGACTAAACTATTTCATGATGTGAAGTGACAGGAGGCTCCAGAATTTGCACAAAAAATGCTTCAAATCTCCTTCCAGTCGTCTCTCCATACACAGGAAAGAGGCATGAAGCAGGACCTCAGACGATAAATAAACATGCAAACTGACCCTAAGTCAATGAGAAGTTATCTTAGAAGAAACACGAGCACCTCTGTTTGGCTCAATACGAGAGTTACTTTGTATTTTTACTTTCAAACTGCAGATATTGCAGAGAGGCGTAAAGTTCAGATCCCAGACGACTTTCACACGTTCTCAACAAAGTTAAATATGACTTAGTGTTTCCTTTCAAATAGAGAATAACTTTGAAACAATATTGATGAAGAACTGACAAAATGTGTGGTGGTGACTGTGTCTGCAGAGAGACTGTCCTCTGACTGGATTTTACTGTTCTGGTTTGTTTTGATTGACTCAGGATGTTTCTGGGCGGAGCTGGTGTGTTTCCTCCAGCCAATGACAGCGCAGCAGGTGAGTTTAGGAGTGGATACAATTCAGGGATTGGACGCCATTCAAAGGTGAATATGACGGACGTGGACGTAGCAGCACAGAAGAGAAAATATAATCACATTGAGGAGAAACACCAAGCAGATAAAGCTCGTTCTAAAACGAGGGTGAACCTTGTGTTGTCTTTTACCCGTGGACGTGGAGTTGGTCTGCTTCCTGTTGGACAGGCAGGTGACAAACACCAGCGGTTAGCTTGTGCTACCGTGCGTTAGCTTGCAGTGTAGGTACAAGCAGTAAACGTACACACTATGTCCTGCAGTGAGTGTGAGCTTCTGGGGGCGATGAGCCCAGGAGGAGGGGCCCAGTTTCAATGTTGACTCCAGCTATAACCATAAACAGACTAAAAGCGTGGCTGTAACATGAGTCGCTGTTCACACATTATTAAAAACAAGTCGAATAAAGAAGGATAATCATCAAGCTGATCAAAGTAAATGTTCTTTTATATTTTTCCTCCTGCAGGCCTCGACAGCCACCTCCGCCTTCCAGCTCACCACAGTGGCACCGAAAGAGGCGGCATCATTTCAGTGCTGCTCGCCGTGGATGACTCATGCCTTATTTAACAAGCCGGCCTTTCTGAACGAGCTCGGCTGGCAAAATAGATGAGGAGCTCTTGAGAAAATGAGCACAGAGGAAATATAAAATGAAGGAGAGTCAGCGGGTTGTTATTCCTCTCCTCCCCCCCTCGGCTTTTGGCAGAAGGAGACGCTGGCGTTGGCGCTCGCACCTCGCAGGGCGCTCTCTCTCCGAGGAGACTTCATTTTGTCCCCGCTGGATACGCAGCTCCGGCCAAAATGACACAGAGGGAAATGCAAAGTGACAGCAGCAGCAGCTATGATGGGAGGAAGGGCAAGAGAGGGGAGGCTGGTGTGTGTGGGGGTGGTTGTTTAATGCATCGAGAGATTTGAGTAAAGTGTGCATGTGTGTGTGTGTGTGTACATATGTGTGTGTGTGTGTGTGTGTGTGTGTGTGTGTATGTGTGTGGTTGTGTGTGTACATGTGTGCGTGTGTGTGTGCGTGTGTGCGTGCGTGCATGTGTGTGTGTATGTGTGTGGTTGTGTGTGTACATGTGTGCGTGTGTGTGTGTGTACGTGTGTGTGTGTGCATGTGTGTGTGTGTATGTGAAGAAGTGTGCATGTGTGGATAGACTGTCATGCTGGATGATGCAAATCTGTGAATACATTTCTGGATAGTTTTGTTTTGGCCTGCATGTGTTTACAGGTGTGTGTTTCTGTGACTTTACGTGTGTGTGTGTGTGTGTGTGTGTGTGTGTTCATGTGTGCAGTCAGTCAAACCAAAGATTGTTAAAGCTTATGTTACTGTATCTGACATCACTTTTTACCTGTGTGTCTGTTTGCCTAAAGGTGTAGTTGAGGTTCGATTGTGCTGATTTTAGTTCTGGACGTTAACGACACATCACTTCACCTGGATCAGCTCTGCAGGAGATATAATATATATTTCATTAAATAAAAAGACGCTCTTTTACTGAATGAAAGTGATAAATAAGCCATTTTCACAAATGCACTACTGAACATCTCAGACACACTGCCCCTGAGATCATCCAGGCGGCAACCTCCGGTCTTGAAATAAATCCTGCAGTTCCTCCAGTGTCCACTAGAGGCTGGCTGCAGAAGCACAGGAAGTCACATACACACCCATTCTAAAAAGCCTGTTTTTACAGCAGACATTAACATGTTTACAGCCTGGTTCAAAAAACAAATAGGTCTGACTAGTTCATGTCTCGATCAGCACACACTGTACGGTGGGTGAATGTTTGATGACTCATCAGTTTTGATTTGATGAAGGATAAGAGTTATTCACAATAAGGCGTGTAGCTGACCTGATTGACAGGTGGCCGCGGTGTAACGGTTTGTCAGGAGGTTTAAAACCCGCCTCAGCTCCAGCTCTCAGCCTGTCGTTAGGTTGACTGAAAGTTAGGCTGAGACAGCATTTCCAGCATGGAGACCGCCATAATTGGGACTCCCCCTGCAGGAACAGATGGGTCATATTTACAGTCTATGAGATCATCCTGTAGTGGGGGGGGGGGGGGGGGGTCTAAAGAGGTAAGACATAAAAAGAACGACGCAGAAATGGTTAACCAAGCCAGAGAATGTGACAGTTGAAGCATGAAGTTCATAACATGCACGGAGATCGCACCAATCGCTCACTTTTCAGTCTCTGGTCGTGTCGTTGGATACAGGATGTAAATGCCATCGCCCTCTTCTTCTGCGTTCTCACATTGGCTCACTCAGACTTCACAAGCAAGTTTTACTCGGACGCTGGAAGGAAAAATTCTGATTAAAGTCTGGGTGAAAAATGTCACAGTTTGTGTTCACACATGCAGCTCACCTAATAACAGATATATTGTCTGAGCTTAAACCATGATCATCCCTTAGCTTTACAGAGGAGATGTGCTGTTCACAATAAAAAGCTCCTGGTTTGGGCTCAAATAATACTGCACAACGAGCACCTAATCAACAAAGAGGATGGAGAGGGGAGAACTAACATGAGGGGAAACGCAGCTAACATGAAGGCATCAACAGAACTGTGTTACAGTAAGTCATCACAGCTGAGTAAGACATCAAATCCTTTTCACAAATTAAAATGCACACCTGGAAAATTCCTGCCGTTGTCCAGGTGATCTTCAGGACACAAATCTCCAAAGATCCCAGAGGAACTTCAAAATCCAGGAGATAAACTCCGTCCCGTACGTTTCCTTCCAGCCCTCTGATATCACCTTTGCTTCCTGCTTTATGCTCTTTACTGCCTGCAGCAGCTGTATGTTTCAGGTTTCTACTGTTGTGTTGTTGAGACGTTGTAGTGATTTGAACCCAAAGTTAACAGCAGTTTAGATTTTTTGTCGAGTTACACCAAAGGGTGCCCAGCCCTCATGGGCCTACAAGACCCTGACAAACATAACAAACAAGAGCAGATACACTGAACAGTACGCGTCCAACAGGCCAAATGTTCACATAATTCAACTTCAACACTCATTAAGCACCGACTGAACCTTCAATGAATTACACATCCCGTTGGACTGTCTTCAGACATCTTACAGAAAAGCTAACTTCTCAGAGAACAATTCGTATTAAACGAATCCCAAAGACATACCTGTTTCGTTGTCCTGTTATCTGACATATTGATTAACCTATTCCACAAACGCCTTTCTTCTTCCTGCTGGTTTCACAGCGAGCCGCCTTCACCTTTAAACAAACTGACTCCATGTGTATGAAGTTTGAGTTCATGCTTATCAGGTCGCTCTGCACAGTTTGTCTTTTTCTTTTGTCCAGAGGATGTTAAGACCAATCAGACTTTGCAGCACGCCTTGAGCTGATCGCTTTTAATTTATGTAATCACATTACCAAAGAATTTACTGGAAAAATGATCTGCTGCATTCAAAGACAAGACAGAGGTGTTCGGAGAAGTGTTGAAGGAAATACTCCACTTTAGACAACTTTTCTCTGTGTGCTGTGAAAACTTCGCCTCAGTGTTAGAGTTGAATCGTGTGAGTGAAGTGAGCTGGAAGATGTTGGAATAAATGTTCATGATGGACTGATGATGTGTACAGAGGTGGAATGTGCAAAGTTCACTTTTACGTCTGCCTGATATGCACGCCTGCTTTGTTTGTATGTCTTTTTAATCCTCTCTGTGAGTGCAGATATGAGCCGACGTCTCAGACGTGAACAGTTAAACCCCTCCCAGACTCCTCTGACCTTTTCACAGGCACTCGTCCATCTCCACGCCAATTAACCAGATGGTGTTAACATGACCCCGCCCATGTTGGACACCTCTTATCGCCGCTCTGCAGTTGAAATGTAACGCACAGTCCTCCTGTTGACCTGTTGGAGGAGACGTTAGTGTTTGCTTCAGATCGTTTGGAAGTGAAGTCAGTGTTTATAAAACATGAGGGCTCTCTAACAAGGCGGAGGAGGCGGGGTCGACTGTTTATTTAATACTAATGGTTTCATGGAGGGAGGGGGGGGGGTTGTGGCTGAACCTTGTAAAAGCTCCCAGCCCACCTGTCTGCTGATAATCCCCCCTGCTCTCTCTCCCCGACGTCTCTCGTGTTTCACCCTCACTCGTCCGCAGTGCAGATGTCATTATGATTGTTTTTTTGCAGGTTTACTGCTCGGAGAGATAACACATCCTGTAACGGGGGCGCTCAGAGGAGTCGCCTTGGAGAATGCATGGGAAGGATTAAGAAAGCTTTCTGAGGCTGACCATTTTTCTCTCGGCTTGATGTGGAGCTTAAGAGTGTCAGACAGAAAGTGAAAAGATTGGTTCGCTTGCACTGAGTCACCTCCGTTAGCTCATTCTGAATGAATGTTACCTGCTCCAACACAAACCCTCCCCCCGTCATCCAGCAGCACCGCCCCGTCATCAGTGTCACATGTAGAATCAGGACGCATCATTATCAATGCGTTCATGTTATCTTGTTGTCTTCATGGAGTTACGTGTTTTCTTTAGAACGGACATCCTGTTGGAGATTGTTGTTTACGTGACCCGGTTTAAACGGAGCTGGAAATAAAACTAGAATATAGAAAGTTTGTCTCGTTTTCGCAGCAGAAAGCAAACTCTTCTGTCGTTAGTGTAATCTTATAAATCATCCCTTGATTGTCGGGCTGCGCATCGTCCCGTCACTGGTCTCACGATTCGATTCGATTACGATTATCCAGTGAACGATACGATTCGATGTCACGATGCATCCTCAATTTTCTATATTACTGCAAATGGCTACTTTTCGTAAACAAAGACAAGCAGTCAGATAAATATGAAGTCCTCACAGAGACAGTGTGCCAAACCCTTCCAGCACAAAGCCTTTCATTGCAAACGCCAACTCGAGGAGGCGGCGGAGCTCTGTGGTCGCTGAGCGTACAGCACGAGCTGGCTCTGCTCATAAAGGCAGGACGGAACAAGCACAGGACCCGGGATTTAATTTACGCTGTTTTCTGTCACAAGTGACTCAGTTAGTCGACGCTACTTTTGTTTACCCACCACTGTGGCCGGGAGGTTGACCAAATTCGCTCCCCGCTGCACAAAACGCCTGCACTCGGCAAGTGGCAGGTTCTTTATTCCAACCCTCGTCAGCATCGATTATGTCCTGTCCCTGCATCAATGCATCGATTCAATGATTAATGTCAACACCACTTCCTCCTGTTGTGTTTCATCTCTACAAACGCATTCATAAGAAGTAGGGACGCATCAGTTTAACATCGGTATCAGCCCTGTTGACAGACATCGGTTAATCGTGTTATCTGGAGACGCTTTACAAAAGAGCATATGGGATAATATACAGGAAGGATTTCTCCTTTGTATTCCTTGCCTTCCTGTTGTTCACACTTCCTTACAGCTGAGGTGGAGGTCGGAGCAGGTCGTGCATGAATGAGGACGGCGGTGGTTGTGGGGACGACACAGTCTAAGGAGGCTGCGCGTCAGGCGGTAATTTGTGAGAGAGAGAGAACGTGTCGGCCGTGTGGGAGTCTGACACCATTTCTTTTAAATTCTTATGTAGCTCAGTTGGTAGAGTCGTCGTCTCTCAACCGGAAGGTCGGGGGTTTGATCCCCAGCTCCTAGATCAACATGTCCAATGTGTCCGCCTCATTTAACCCCAAGTTGCTAGCTGCTTCGTCAGTGGCGTATGAATGTGTATGAATGGATGAGTTAATACTGATGGACTCTTTACTCAGCAGCCTCTACCATCAGAGTGTGAATGTGTATGAATGGATGAGTTAATACTGATGGACTCTTTACTCAGCAGCCTCTACCATCAGTGTGTGAATGTGTATGAATGGATGAGTTAATACTGATGGACTCTTTACTCAGCAGCCTCTACCATCAGTGTGTGAATGTGTATGAATGGATGAGTTAATACTGATGGACTCTTTACTCAGCAGCCTCTACCATCAGAGTGTGAATGTGTATGAATGGATGAGTTAATACTGATGGACTCTTTACTCAGCAGCCTCTACCATCAGTGTGTGAATGTGTATGAATGGATGAGTTAATACTGATGGACTCTTTACTCAGCAGCCTCTACCATCAGTGTGTGAATGTGTATGAATGGATGAGTTAATACTGATGGACTCTTTACTCAGCAGCCTCTACCATCAGTGTGTGAATGTGTATGAATGGATGAGTTAATACTGATGGACTCTTTACTCAGCAGCCTCTACCATCAGTGTGTGAATGTGTATGAATGGATGAGTTAATACTGATGGACTCTTTACTCAGCAGCCTCTACCATCAGAGAGTGAATGTGTATGAATGGATGAGTTAATACTGATGGACTCTTTACTCAGCAGCCTCTACCATCAGTGTGTGAATGTGTATGAATGGATGAGTTAATACTGATGGACTCTTTACTCAGCAGCCTCTACCATCAGTGTGTGAATGTGTATGAATGGATGAGTTAATACTGATGGACTCTTTACTCAGCAGCCTCTACCATCAGAGTGTGAATGTGTATGAATGGATGAGTTAATACTGATGGACTCTTTACTCAGCAGCCTCTACCATCAGTGTGTGAATGTGTATGAATGGATGAGTTAATACTGATGGACTCTTTACTCAGCAGCCTCTACCATCAGAGTGTGAATGTGTATGAATGGATGAGTTAATACTGATGGACTCTTTACTCAGCAGCCTCTACCATCAGTGTGTGAATGTGTATGAATGGATGAGTTAATACTGATGGACTCTTTACTCAGCAGCCTCTACCATCAGTGTGTGAATGTGTATGAATGGATGAGTTAATACTGATGGACTCTTTACTCAGCAGCCTCTACCATCAGTGTGTGAATGTGTATGAATGGATGAGTTAATACTGACGGACTCTTTACTCAGCAGCCTCTACCATCAGTGAGTGAATGTGTATGAATGGATGAGTTAATACTGACGGTCTCTTTACTCAGCAGCCTCTACCATCAGGGTGTGAATGTGTATGAATGGATGAGTTAATACTGATGGACTCTTTACTCAGCAGCCTCTACCATCAGTGTGTGAATGTGTATGAATGGATGAGATAATACTGATGGACTCTTTACTCAGCAGCCTCTACCATCAGTGAGTGAATGTGTATGAATGGATGAGTTAATACTGATGGTCTCTTTACTCAGCAGCCTCTACCATCAGTGTGTGAATGTGTATGAATGGATGAGTTAATACTGATGGACTCTTTACTCAGCAGCCTCTACCATCAGTGTGTGAATGTGTATGAATGGATGAGTTAATACTGATGGTCTCTTTACTCAGCAGCATCTACCATCAGTGAGTGAATGTGTATGAATGGATGAGATAATACTGATGGACTCTTTACTCAGCAGCCTCTACCATCAGTGAGTGAATGTGTATGAATGGATGAGTTAATACTGATGGTCTCTTTACTCAGCAGCCTCTACCATCAGGGTGTGAATGTGTATGAATGGATGAGTTAATACTGATGGACTCTTTACTCAGCAGCCTCTACCATCAGAGTGTGAATGTGTATGAATGGATGAGTTAATACTGATGGACTCTTTACTCAGCAGCCTCTACCATCAGTGTGTGAATGTGTATGAATGGATGAGTTAATACTGATGGACTCTTTACTCAGCAGCCTCTACCATCAGTGTGTGAATGTGTATGAATGGATGAGTTAATACTGATGGACTCTTTACTCAGCAGTCTCTACCATCAGTGAGTGAATGTGTATGAATGGATGAGTTAATACTGATGGACTCTTTACTCAGCAGCCTCTACCATCAGTGTGTGAATGTGTATGAATGGATGAGTTAATACTGATGGTCTCTTTACTCAGCAGCCTCTACCATCAGTGTGTGAATGTGTATGAATGGATGAGTTAATACTGATGGACTCTTTACTCAGCAGCCTCTACCATCAGTGTGTGAATGTGTATGAATGGATGAGTTAATACTGATGGACTCTTTACTCAGCAGCCTCTACCATCAGTGAGTGAATGTGTATGAATGGATGAGTTAATACTGATGGTCTCTTTACTCAGCAGCTTCTACCATCAGTGTGTGAATGTGTATGAATGGATGAGTTAATACTGATGGACTCTTTACACAGCAGCCTCTACCATCAGTGAGTGAATGTGTATGAATGGATGAGTTAATACTGATGGACTCTTTACTCAGCAGCCTCTACCATCAGTGAGTGAATGTGTATGAATGGATGAGTTAATACTGATGGACTCTTTACTCAGCAGCCTCTACCATCAGTGTGTGAATGTGTATGAATGGATGAGTTAATACTGATGGACTCTTTACTCAGCAGCCTCTACCATCAGTGAGTGAATGTGTATGAATGGATGAGTTAATACTGATGGACTCTTTACTCAGCAGCCTCTACCATCAGTGAGTGAATGTGTATGAATGGATGAGTTAATACTGATGGACTCTTTACTCAGCAGCCTCTACCATCAGTGTGTGAATGTGTATGAATGGATGAGTTAATACTGATGGACTCTTTACTCAGCAGCCTCTACCATCAGAGTGTGAATGTGTATGAATGGATGAGTTAATACTGATGGACTCTTTACTCAGCAGCCTCTACCATCAGTGAGTGAATGTGTATGAATGGATGAGTTAATACTGATGGACTCTTTACTCAGCAGCCTCTACCATCAGAGTGTGAATGTGTATGAATGGATGAGTTAATACTGATGGACTCTTTACTCAGCAGCCTCTACCATCAGTGAGTGAATGTGTATGAATGGATGAGTTAATACTGATGGACTCTTTACTCAGCAGCCTCTACCATCAGAGTGTGAATGTGTATGAATGGATGAGTTAATACTGATGGACTCTTTACTCAGCAGCCTCTACCATCAGTGAGTGAATGTGTATGAATGGATGAGTTAATACTGATGGACTCTTTACTCAGCAGCCTCTACCATCAGTGTGTGAATGTGTATGAATGGATGAGTTAATACTGATGGACTCTTTACTCAGCAGCCTCTACCATCAGTGAGTGAATGTGTATGAATGGATGAGTTAATACTGATGGACTCTTTACTCAGCAGCCTCTACCATCAGTGTGTGAATGTGTATGAATGGATGAGTTAATACTGATGGACTCTTTACTCAGCAGCCTCTACCATCAGTGAGTGAATGTGTATGAATGGATGAGTTAATACTGATGGACTCTTTACTCAGCAGCCTCTACCATCAGTGTGTGAATGTGTATGAATGGATGAGTTAATACTGATGGACTCTTTACTCAGCAGCCTCTACCATCAGTGAGTGAATGTGTATGAATGGATGAGTTAATACTGATGGACTCTTTACTCAGCAGCCTCTACCATCAGTGAGTGAATGTGTATGAATGGATGAGTTCATACTGAAGGACTCTTTACTCAGCAGCCTCTACCATCAGTGAGTGAATGTGTATGAATGGA